>OY759261.1:30453823-30457669 GCA_963662155.1 Lamellibrachia columna | reverse complement strand
ATGACACTGATCGCCCACATAATAAATTATTCAAATCTATAACTATAACTGCTGCGGCACAAGTCAGGTAATTGATGCGGCGTAAATGGTCAACACCATAACATTTGCCAATCCCATGACAGCAATTCGGATATTTGATAATTTAACATTTATTTTGATTATATATATATATATATATATATATATATATATATATATATATATATATGTTATATAAAAAAGTAGACATTTCTGCCTCAGATTTGACAAATATGCGGACTAATTCGACATATAACGTTATGGTCACTATACTTCTCTACATTGGCTGTGGCTATCACACACACATATTCGCTGTCATTTCGGGTTCATAGCCCGTTAATCCCGTAAATTCTTCTTCTTCTTGTGTTACTCAGCTAGGCCGTTGACGTGTCACTGCAATATGTGTAACCACTTCTAGTCCACCTTCAACAAATACTTAGGCCCTATTATACAGGTGTTCACACGCAGCACTAGTTGACAGAGCAATGCTTTTCTTTATAATATAACTTTCACATATTGTCAGGCCCGTCATTGATGTTTCCTTTATTTTCATTCAACAAAACGTAGCTAGCGGATCAGATTACTAGTCATTTGACTTCCCTTGGCGACAGTATTTGCAGTTTTTATCGCTGTTCCCTAATTTGGATTCTTCAGAAAAACAACTATCTATTACTTCACTATCCTTCTGAAGAAGTTATCTAGTATTGTAATTTAATTAGGCAAGTATTATCGACCAGGGGTTCCTACAGAATGCAGTCACTGTAATGAAATTGGTAGTATAATAAAGATTCGACCATGTTTGTTATCTTGGGGTCATTCAACAGTTTTACGCCAATAGATTGCGCGCGCACTGCTTACTTGGATCATCATAAATGGAACAATACTTCTCCTCATTCCATTTAACATGCTTAATATTTTACGAGTGTGGCTCGCTCGAAGTCGCTCCTACCATCAGTGTTGATAAAACGTCGGTCGGTGTGTCACGGAATCGTACGCCAGTCCACAGTGCAACAAGCGTTAAAACATGTTGGCATACCAAGCTAAAGCTACGATGACTTCAACAGTTTTGTTCTTACTTCGGCTTCTGGTTCGGATCTTTCTCCTGGTGACAGTCGGTCTGCAGATTAGTGGAACTAGTGTTACAGGTAGGATTGCTTTCACATTTTAATATGCAACAAAACAAGCACAAATGATATTGGTGTTGGAGAAACGATTAATGCTACACAAAGACAACGCCTCAATATTACAACGCAACGAGAACATACTATACAAATAGTAAACTATATATTTATTTTCACAGTGAACGTGTTGAAGTGTTGGTAGTTGTATATTGTGTCTGGTTGACTCTGGACAGGCAGCCTTATATAATAAAGACAATGCTCAACAAGAAAACAAACAATTGGTAACAAGTGACGCCCTAGTGGAGTTTGTGACTAATAAATCACCTCCGTTTACACTGAGATGCTATTCAGGTTATATCTACATTCCCTACTATGAGTGGAATAGACACTAATGTATACGTATCATATTCAAAGTTGATGGAACCCCTCCTCCAGCCGACTAAATAAGATGATGACGCGTCGGAGAAAATGTTTATGTCCATCGCCTACCAATTCAAAATTGAAATCACCGCAGGTCTCTTTTAGGTTGTTAAGACGTTGGGGGCAAATTAGTCAATATTTCGGTATTTCGGTATTGTAGTAGCTGATATGATAATTTGCATAAACTATCCGATATTGATGATTAACAACATAGCTATTTAACATCCCCAATCAACTGGTAACGACTTGGAATTGATTATATATTGATTTTAACTAATTTTGTATATCGACCCACTTCTGAGCTGGGTTTCCAGCTTTAGAAAATACATGTATTATATTTCGCTGTCGTGGGCCATTGTTTGAATAACATCTTAGTAACTCTACCGAAAGACAAAGCAAAGCAGCCTTGTTTTACTCTGACCGTCATTGTTTCGCTCACAGGTGTCAACAGTACTGCTTGAAATACCGTTTTTCCTTCGTCCCGCATTCCCACTTGCTTGGACTAAATGTCCAGAATTGTTTAATGTTCCAAAAGCAAACACAATTCACGATAAAATCGATATATTTATTGTGCACGAAGCCATTATGGCATTTCTTATTCATTTGTTCTCAAGTCCGATAACATGTTGTCGCTCGAAAGAGAACGGGACATAAAAATGACGATCCGTAAACAATAGGTTATAACGACATACAATCGATTTTCTGTGTGCGTCAGTGTATCTGACACATAGCTCAGGTAGTATTTATCAACGCGGGTAATGCATTGAGTTTCTATGTACGTCAGTGTATCTGACACATACCACATGTTTGAGTTTCTGTTTGCGTCAGTCCCCAAGGAAGCTACCACTGTGCAATCCGGGACATTTGACAGGGTTGTTGAACTGGTGGTATTTTCAGATCATGGTAGCCTCGCTTTTCAGAATAATATTCGGGATGGTTTTATATTAATTCCCAGTAACTCACAATATTACCCCTTGTTCGGTTTCATATGGATGGGAAAACTTTACCTCGAAAAAGTCCTTCCGATGGGCGATTAGCTGCCGGACAGTTGAACATTTCGGCATTGCAGTGCAGTGCAGTGCAGTGCAATGCAGTGCAGTGCAGTGCAGTGGCTATTGCAACAATGGATGGCTTCATTTTCATTGGCTCAGCACATAACCCGGTCTGCCTGAATTAATAGTTGCGATTTGATCTACTATCGCAGTATCACTGCACTTGGGAATTCCGTTAAGTAATGAACAACTCTCTTTGCCATCGATCTGTCAAACAACGTATGGCATTGAAGTCGATACGAATCAAATGGAACTCGTACTGCCGGCTAATAAATTAAAAAAAAACATAGTATTGGTGGACTCCATGGTTAAGCGTCTTAAGATCGCAGAGGCAATACGGACAGCTCCTGGTTGAGCTTGATTCCTGCAATAATACCACACCTGAGGTCCGAGTTACTCATACCACGTGGCATGGTTCACTCTTTTCTAGCATCCACTACGAGAGCAGCACATCACCGTAGTGTCGCCATGCTGAGACACAACCTTGCACTTAGATGCCCCGCGACCAAAACAATTTCGCAAGTCTATAGCATTACCTCCTGTTGGATCAGCTGACCACCGGTATATGGGTGGCTTCATCACATACATGTACTCCTCACACTATGCTGCACGAGTGACGACGCATTCGCATGCGCGAGGACGGGCTCTATTTGAGAATGTTTACTGTGTATTCTGAGTTTTCACGTTGTCTAAATTTAGCAGAGTGACTCCTGAGTGTTCCGTGATGGATATGAACTTGTGCATATTATTATTGATGTTGGTGTGTGCATGTGGTGTGACATCTTCGTGCCTTCTCGAACCGGTGCACGGGCAACAAGATGGTGGTCATGGCTTTCACTACACCCATGAGTAGCTGTTGAGCCTGTGGGGCTCCGGCGCTGTTGATATGATACACACTGACTTTCCACCTGAATTGTTACGTCCAGCCACACAACAAAACGCCACAGACAACAAGCAACGCAAGAAGAGGATACGAAGGGAAAAGGGATGGATAAGACAAACACTGAAAATTATGAAGAGTTACAAATTACCCCTCACCACCGTACTCCTTTCTAACGTCCGTTCACTTCGCTAAATATAACAAGTTACAAGCAAACGTGAACTATATGCACGAGTACAGACAGGCCTGTCTACTTGCTTTTACTGAGACTTGGCTTGTTGATAATGTGCAAGACAGTGATTTATTTATCGATGGGTTTGGAACACCTATTCGATTGGATAGAAATAAACATGAT
>OY759261.1:30443823-30448823 GCA_963662155.1 Lamellibrachia columna | reverse complement strand
ATTTTGTTTGCTACACATAATATTATTTGCAGCAACCTAAGCATACTTAGTGTCGAGCACTTCAATGAAATATTCACGCTTTGTTCTCAACTTACATATTTCAGTGATTTAAAATTCCAGAATGGGGTTTTTGACACACATATGCGTCTATAATACTTACTAATTTTATTGGCTGAATAGTTCATTTGCATAAATCCAATATGGTGGGCAGCCTTAAACAGATATCCAAACAACATATGTATTTTACTTCTACAGACATACGACAACAACGTTGGGTTGATTTTTCAAAGCATGTACTATTACACGTTTTTCTTCAAATGTACTAATTATTCCCTCTTCACTGTATTATGTGAATTGCTTCATATATTAAATTGTCAAATCTATGACTTGTTGTCGTGCGATTGGCAAATATTATGGAGTTGACCATTTACGCCGCATCAATTACCCGACTTGTGCCGCAGCAATTATTGTTTCCATTAGTGAGGGTTTCAATAATTTATTATGTGGGCGATCAATGTCATGTTGTTAGGACAATGCATATCTGTCCAACAGTGCTTGCGATGGAACAGAGCATAGTTGATTTTCGCAGCTCACAAGCCGTCTCCAAATCAGTCGCTACTTTTCATCGAATCAAGTTGTTGTAATCCTGAAGTTATTTTTCACTATGCAGCGTCTGACGATGAAGGCTTAACACAGTTAACATTAATCAGCATAGCGCGCGGTGACTATATAAAGATATTTGAGTCAACATTACAAATTAGTTGTATAACCAATAACAGCAGCTGCATTCAGAAGTGTTGATGGCAAGTTTTGTATTGATGAATTTTGTATTTTGAATTTACACACTGTAAGCAAATTTAGTATTAATATTAACCAACGCAATATTTCAGTTAAACGCTGTTTATTTAGTCAGTTTAATATGCGTTAATTTCCTTTGTCTAGCAAATATTTGGTGTCGATATCCACAGCAGATGACGTAAATGCTAACTGTCTGTCAAGATAAGTGATTTAATGTCTTTGATGGGGCAAGTAGTGTATTCCGCATGCACTAACTTTCCAGAACTCTTCTCCGCCATTTTGTCAACAGTGGCGCAGCAATTATAGTTTCCATTAGTGAGGATTTCAATAATTTATTATGAGGGCGATCAGTGTCATGATTTTAGGACAATGCATATCTGTCCAACAGTGCTGTGATGGTACAGAGCCGTCTCCAAATCAGTCGCTACTTTTCTTCGAATCGAGTTGCTGTAGTCCTGAAGTTATTTTTCACTATGCAGCGTCTGACGATGAAGGCTTAACACAGTTAACATTAACCAGGTGATTATATAAAGATATTTGAGTCAACATTACAAATTAGATGTATAACCAATAAGCGCAGCTGCATTCAGAAGTTTGTGGCTAGTTTTGTACATATATTGGCATAATACAAACAAAACGTTGACATGGGCTACGTTTGCACACTGGAAGCAAATTTAATATTAATATTAATCAACGCAATAATTCAGTTAAACATTGTATATTTAGTCAGCATTTTAATATGCCTTAATTTCCTCTGTATAGTATGACTATATTCATTGTGCCCCTTTTGGTGTTAATTCAGTTAATTTTATTTATATATATATATATATATATATATATATATATATATATATATATATATATATATATATATATATATATATATATTAAATATATATTTTATATATATATATATATATATATATATATATATATATATATATATATATATATATATATATTATTCTTACTAGTAGCAGAAGTAATATATTTTGTGGTAGTAGTCGTAGCAGCAGTAGATTCAACGGCAGTAGCAGCAACAGCTATAGTAGTAGTAACAATAGTTGTAGCAGCAGCAGCAGCAGCAGCAGTGGTAGTAGTAGTTGTTGTTGTTGTTTTTGTAGTTTTTCTAGGATAATTTTCCTATATTGTCACGTTATAGTCATTGATGTTGTCTATATTTTCATTCAAAAAAACATAGCTAGCGGATCAGATTACTAGTAATTTAACTTCCTTTGGCGACACTATTTAAATGTTTTAACACTGTTCACAAATTTGAATTTGGATTCTTCAGAAAAATAATTATCTATTATTCCATCATACTTCTGAAGAAACATTGTAATTTAATTAGGCAAGTATTTACGACCAAGGGTTCTTACAGATTGCCGTCACTATAATGAAATTGGTAGTATAATAATGATTAGACCATGTATGTTATCGTGGGGCTATTCAAACGTTTTGCGCTAATAGATTGCGGGCGCATTGCTTACTTAGCTCATCATCAATGGGACAATACTTCTCCTCACTCCATTTAACATGCTCAATATTTTACGAGTGTGGCTCGTTCGAAGTCGTTCCTACCATCACTGTTGATAATACGTCGGTCGGTGTGTCACGGAATCGAACGCCAGTCCACAGTGCAACACACGTTAAAACATGTTGGCATACCAAGCTAAAGCTACGTTGACTTCAACAGTTTTGTTCTTACTTCGGCTTCTGGTTCGGATCTTTCTCCTGGTGACAGTCGGTCTGCAGATTATTGCAACTAGTGTTACAGGTAGGATTGCTTTCACATTTTAATATGCAACAAAACAAACTCAAATGGCATTGGTGTTGACGAAACGATTGATGCTACACAAAGACAACGCCTCAATATTACAACGCAACGAGATTGAAAATACTATACAAATATTTAACTATATATTTATGTTCTCAGTTAACTTGATGAAATGTTGGTAGTTGTATATTGTGTCTGTTTGACTCTGGACAGGCAGCTTTATATAATAAAGGCAATGCTCAACAAGAAAACAAACTATTGGTAACAAGTGACTCCCAGGTGGAGCGTGTCTCATTTCGCAAATGTGCGCCATTTTTGATGGAGGTTGTGACTGAGATGCTATTCAGGTTATATCTTCATTCCCTACTATGAGTGGGATAGACACTAATGTATACGTATCATATTCAAAGTTGATGGAACCCCTCCTCCGGCCGACTAAATAAGACGATGACGCGTCGGAGAAAATGTTTATGTCCATCGCATACCAATTCAAAAGTTAAATCACCGCAGGTCTCTTTTAGGTTGTTAAGACGTTGGTGCAAATTAGTCAATATTTCGAAATTTCGGTATTGTTGTAGCTGATATGATAATCTGCATAAACTATCCGACATTGATGATTAACAACATAGCTACTTAGCATCCCCAATCAACGGTTAACGACTTGGGATTTATTATTTATTGATTTTGACTAATTGTGTATATCGACTCACTTCTGAGCTGGGTTTCCAGCTTTAGAAAATGCTTGTATTGTATTTCGTTGTCGTGAACCATTGTTTGTACAACATCTTAGTACCTCTACCGAAAGACAAAGCAGCCTTGTTTTACTCTGACCGTCATTGTTTCGTTCACAGGTGTCAACCGTACTACTTGAAATGCCGTTTCTTTCCTTCGTCCCGAATTCCCACTTGTTTGGACTAAATGTGCAGCATTTTTTTAATGTTCCAAAAGCAAACATAATTCATGACAAAATCGTTATATTTGTTGTGCACGAAGCCATTATGGCATATCTTATTTATTTTGTCTCAAGTCCGGTGGGCGATTAGTTGCCGGACAGTTGAACATTTCGGCTTTGCAGTGCAGTGCAGTGCAGTGCAGTGCAGTGCAGTGCAGTGCAGTGCAGTGCAGTCCAGTGCAGTGGCTATTGCAGCAATGGATGACTTCATTTTCATTGGCTCAGCACATAACCCGGTCTGCCTGAATTAATTGTTGTTATTTGATTTACTATCGCGGTATCACTGCACTTGGGAATTCCGTTAAGTAATGAACAACTCTCTTTGCCATCGATCTGTCAAACAATGTATAGCATTGAGGTCGATACGAATCAAATGGATCTCGGACTGCCGGCTAATCAATAAAAAACCATAGTATTGGTGGACTCCATGGTTTAGCGTCTTAAGATCGCAGAGGAAATACGGACAGTTCCATGGTTGAGCTTGATACCTGCAATAATACCACACCTGAGGTCCGAGTTACTCATACCACATGGCATGGTTCAGTCTTTTCTAGCATCCACTACGAGAGCAGCACATTACCGTAGTGTCGCCATGCTGAGACACAACCTTGCACTTAGATGCCCCGCGACCAACACAATCTCGCAAGTCTTTAGCATTACCTCCTGTTGGATCAGCTGACCACCGGTATATGGCTGGCTTCACCACATACATGTACTCCTCACACTATGCTGCACGAGTGGCGACGCATTCGCATTCGCGATGACGGGCTCTATTTGAATGTTTACTGTGTATTCTGAGTTTTCACGTTGTCTAAATTTAGGTTATTATTGATGTTGGTGTGTGCATGTGTTGTAACATTTCCGTGCCTTCTCGGACCGGACCGGCAACAAGATGGCAGCCATGGCATTCACTACACCAGTGAGTACATGTTGAGCCTGTGGGGCTCCAGCGCTGTTGATATGATACACGCTGACTTTCCACCTGAATTGTTACGTTCAGTCACATAACAAAACACCACAGACAACAAGCAACGCAAGAAGAAGAAACGAGGGAAAAAGGGATGGATAAGACAAACACTGAAAATTATGAAGAGTTGCAAATTATCCTTCTCCACCGTACTCCTTTCTAACGGCCGTTCACTTCGCTCAAACACGGACGAGTTACAAGCAAACGTGAACTATATGCACGGCTACAGACAGGCCTGTCTACTTGCTTTTACTGAGACTTGGCTTGATGATAATGTGCACGACAGTGATTTATTTATCGATGGGTTTGGAACATCCATTCGATTGGATAGAAATAAACATGATACTGGGAAAGAACACGGAGGGGGAGTATGCTTCTATGTCAATCGGAGATGGTGCAGAACGGTCGTTGTTCGTGACACACTTTGCACGCCTGATATTGAGCTCCTGTCCGTCTCACTTAGGCCCTTCTATCTGCCAAGGGAATTCCCCCAGTTGTTCTTCACC
>OY759261.1:30411323-30438823 GCA_963662155.1 Lamellibrachia columna | reverse complement strand
GCGTCTGACGATGAAGGCTTAACACAGTTAACGTTAATCAGCATAGCGCGCGGTGACTATATAAAGATATTTGAGTCAACATTACAAATTAGTTGTATAACCAATAACAGCAGCTGCATTCAGAAGTGTTGATGGCAAGTTTTGTATAGATATTGATGATCGTTGATACACTGATTGCGATGATGCTGTTCGTGACAACGATGGTAATGGTGATAACAGAAGAACAAGGTACACTATACATATATTGGCATAATACAAATAAAACGTTGACATTGGCTACGTTCAAGTGACAAGGACTAAGTTTGCACACTGGAAGCAAATTTAATATTAATATTAATCAACGCAATAATTCAGTTAAACACTGTTTATTTAGTCAGCATTTTAATATGCCTTAATTTTCTCTGTCTAGTATGACTGTCGTCATTGTGCCCCTTGAATTCGTCACCATTTTCTTTGTATTAATTCAGTTAATTATATATATATAGTGTTGTTTTTGTAGTACTAACAGCAACATTATTAGTATCAATAGTAGTAGCAACAACCTAAGCTGCTTAAGCGCACTTATTGTCGTTAACCGAGTAGTTGGTCGGCTCCTTATCACGTTGGCCCCTATAATCCTTAGTGATGCGGGACGGAATAGTCACCGCTTTACTTGCTTGTCGTTCGCTTCATTGGTTCTGCGGGCCACTAATGGTTGTCCGCAGACAGCACGCATAGTAGACATATGCCCGCTTTGCTTTCATATTTGAGTGATTTAAAATACAATAATGAGGTTTTGGCTTTATAATACTTAAAATATTTAATTGAATGAATAGTTAATTTGCATAAATCCAATATGGCGGCGAGTCTTGAATAGATACCAAATATCATTTATATTTTGCTTCTAGAGACATACGACACTCGCGTATGCAAGTTGGGTTGATTTTTAAAGCATGTAATATTACTCATTTTTTATTTACTAATTATTCCCTCTTCACTGTGACGTATTACACGAATTGCTGCATATGTTAAAATATCAAATATACGACTTGTTGTCGTGCGATTGGCAAATATTATGGCGTTGACCATTTACGCCGCATCAATTACCCGACTTGTGCCGCAGCAATTATAGTTTCCATTAGTGAGGATTGAAATAATTTATAATGTGTGCGATCAGTGTCATGTTGTTAGGACAATGCACATTAGTCCAACAGTGTTTGTGATGGAACAGAGAACAGTTGATTTTCGCAGCGCAACTGCCGTCTCCAAATCAGTCGCTATTCTTCATCGAATCAAGTAGCAGTGGTTCCGAAGATTTGTTCACGATGCAGGCTTGATACAGATAACATTGAAAAAGATATCACGTGGTGATTATATAAAGTTATTTCAGTCACCATTGCAAATCATCAAGCAGTGTTGATGGCAATTTCGGTCGTGGTGTATTGATATTGTTGGTGATAATTACACTGATTAATCTGATGTTCTCTCTCTATATACACACACACACATATATATATATATATATATATATATATATATATATATATATATATATATATATATATATATATATATATATATATATATATATATATTTACACATTGTTTCATACACCTCTATGTTTTGTACTATACAAATACATTTACAGTACACCTGTCATTACTACTAAGAAGTAGACATTTCTGCCTCAGATTTGACTTATATGCGGACTAATTCGACATATAACATTACGTTTACTTCTCGACATTGGCTATGCCTATCAAACACACATATTCGCTGTCATTTCGGGTTAATAGCCAGTGATTCCCGCAAATACTTCTTCTTCTTGTGTACCTCAGCTAGGCCGCTGACGTGTCACTGCAATCTGTGTAACCACTTCTAGTCCACCTTTAACAAATACTTAGGCCCTATTATACAGGTGATCACACGCAGCAGTAGTTGACAGAGCTGTTTTCGTTTTTCTTGGATAACTTTCATATATTGTCAGGCTATAGTCATTGGTGTTGTCTATATTTTCATTCAACAAAACATAGCATGCGGTACAGATTACTAGTAATTTAACTTCCTTTGGCGACACTATTTGCATTTTTTAACGCTGTTCACAAATTTTAATTTGGATTCTTCAGAAAAATAATTATCTATTATTCCATCGTACTTCTGAGGAAGTATTGTAATTTAATTAGGCAAGTATTTACGAGCAAGGGTTCTTACAGATTGCCGTCACTATAATGAAAGTGGTAATATAATAATGATTCGACCATGTATGTTATCTTGGGGCTATTAAAACGTTTTACGCCAATAGATTGCGCGCGCATTGTTTACTTGGCTCATCATAAATGGAACACTACTTCTCCTCACTCCATTTAGCAGTCTAAATATTTTCCGAGTGTGGCTCGCTCGAAGTCGCACCTACCATCAGTGTTGATAATACGTCGGTCGGTGTGTCACGGAATCGTACGCCAGTCCACAGTGTAATAAACTTGAAAACATGTTGGCATACTAAGCTAAAGCTACGATGACTTCAACAGTTTTGTTCTTACTCCGGCTTCTGCTTCGGATCTTTCTCCTGGTGACAGTCGGTCTGCAGATTAGTGCAACTAGTGTTACAGGTAGGATTGCTTTCACATTTTGATATGCAACAAGACAAACACAAATGACATTGGTGTTGGCGAAACGATTGTTGCTACACAACGACAACGCTGCGATTTTACAACGCAACGATATTGAAAATACTATACAGATTTTAAACTATATATTTATTTTCACAATGAACGTGATGGAATGTTGGTAGTGGGATATTGCGTCTGTTTGAATCTGGACAGGCAGCCTTATATAATAAAGGCAATGCTCAACAACAAAACATACAATTGGTAACAAATTACGCCATAGTGGAGCGTGTCTCATTTCGCAATTGTGTACCATTTTTGATGGAGCTTGTGACTAAAAAATCATCTCCGTTTACACTGAGATGCTATTCAGGTTATATCTTCATTCCCTACTATGAGTGGGATAGACACTAATGTATGCGTATCATATTCAAAGTTGATGGAACCCGTCCTCCGGCCGACTAAATAAGACGATGACGCGTCGGATAAAATGTTTATATCCATCGCATACCAGTTCAAAATTTAAATCACAGCAGGTCTCTTTTAGGTTGTTAAGACGTTGGGGCAAATTAGTCATTATTTCAGTAGTTCGGTATTGTAGTAGCTTGTAATAAAAAATATGATAATATGCATAAACTATCCGACATTGATGATTAACAACATGGCTACTTAGCATCCCCAATCAACTGTTAACGACTTGGAATTGATTATTAATTGATTTGACTAATTGTGTATATCGACCCACTTCTGAGCTGGGGTTCCAGCTATAGTAAATACATGTATTGTTTTTCGTTGTCGTGGGCCATTGTTTGTATAACATCTTAGTATGTCTACAGAGAGACAAAGCAGTATTGTTGTACTCTGACCGTCAATGTGTCGCTCAAAGGTGTCAGCAGTACTTTTTGGAATACCGTTTTTTTCCTTCGTCCCGCATTCCCACTTTTTTGGACTAAATGTCCAGCATTTTTGTAATGTTCCAAAAGCAAACACAATTCACGATCAAATCGATATATTTGTTGTGCACGAAGCCATTATGACATCTTAATTATTTGGTCTCAATTGAGGTTACCTGTTGTCGCGCGAACGAGAACGGGACATAAAAATGACGCTCCACTAACAACAGTTTAGTGGAGGAGGGTGTTTCCCTCTTTAGTGGTGGAGGGTGTTTCCCGCTTTAGTGAATGAGGGTGTTTCCGGCTTTTGAGGAGGAGGGTGTTCCCCGCTTTAGTGGAGGAGTGTGTTTCCCCCTTTATTGGAGGAGGGTGTTTCCCGCTTTAGTGGAGGAGTGTGTTTCCCGCTTTATTGGAGGAGGGTGTTTCCCGCTTTAGTGGAGGAGGGTGTTTCCAGCTTTAGTGGAGGAGAGTGTTCCCCGCTTTAGTGGAGGAGAGTGTTCCCCGCTTTAGTGGAGGAGGGTGTTTCTCGCTTTAGTGGAGGAGGGTGTTTCCCGCTTTAGTGGAGGAGGGTGTTTCCCGCTTTAGTGGAGGAGGTTGTTTCCCGCTTTAGTGGAGGAGGGTGTTTCCAGCTTTAGTGGAGGAGGGTGTTTCCTGTTGCTGACTTGGATTTTTAGCATTATTTAAAATCAAGTTTGTATAATAATCCGATTTAGCTGTTGTCATTTCTTTGTTGCAACAGTTACACTGTTTTGAATAACGTGACCTATCCAAAGGGAGCGTGATTTGCGCCATACTCGTTCAAGATAACGATGACGCATTTTACATTGTAAAATACCAGTAGTTATCCACGGGGCCGGTGATTGTTGTGACACAGGCGGTGTTTACATGAGAGTATTGTCCACACAAGTCGGACAGTGTCCGTATGGATCTCTATGTAGGTCGGATTTAAGAATATCAGCCCAAAAGGCACCAATGTCAATCTTATGTATACGTATCTATTACACATTGTATTTTGTTTGTATTAGGGTTTTGGAAAAAATAAGTGGTGGCGCGATAAACCATTAGAAACTGTTCGCTTGTGGATATTTTAACATGTTCATCGAGTTTTCAAGAGGTCAAGCCAGTGGCCATACATGTGTGTAAGTATAGTTACATGCTGTTTTTAATCAAATGAGGTTAGAGTGTCATCGAAGGTAATGGTTTCTGTTGTACATTTATCCAACATAATATCAAAATCACCTGCAATGTCAAATTCAGAATGTAGAGTTGCCAAATTTTCCAGCAACTCATGAGTTTTTTTTTTTATTTGGCTGATTGTCCCGGAGGTCGATACAGACATACAAAATATGCCGCGAAAGAAGAACCTAACATTTCAACACAGAGATTCAGAAGTACAGGAATCTGATATTGAACGTGATTGTACTTTGATATGGTCCAATAAAAAATGCGAACACCACCACCTCCTTCAACCGAACGTGGTCAATGATGAAAAGTATAACCAGATGGAGAAATGTCATCTATGCAAGCAGCAGTGTGGCGTGGTCTTAGTCAAGTTTCAGCGGTGGCAATAATGTTTATAAAAAAATAACAAGTCACTAAGTGATGCCATCTTACCCCGAACGATCGGACATTTGTAGTGGCAAACCTCATGTTACGACTGCTGGCAGGCCCACGATTGATACTAACGACTACTACCAGCAGAAGTATCATGGCTAATGTAAATGTTGGCCTAGAACAACGAATTGTATGTAACTAATTAAGCGAGTAAAACAAAGGTTAAGACACGGCAAACAGTATCAAAAGAAAGCGAATGGTGTACTATCATTTGTTGGTGGAAGTATTGAGGTAACAACCACAATTTTAGAAGTAAGTGGCTTGCACAGAGCAAAAATCGTGACCTCTCAGTGCTACTGAACAGGACAGGAAGAAAATACACAATTGATTTAAAGGTGCTTAATCAATTCGACGTTTTTGCTTGTCTCATTTCAAATTAAGTTTGCGAAAAATCAAGCCTACCTAGTATCCATTACAACACGCTAGCTCGTTTGAGCAACTTTTGTATGTAGTTTTTTGTGAAATCATGATATCAACAATTAAATTAGTTAACGTTTGTTTATTTTATTTATTTACTGAAGTGAAAATTAAAATGTTAAAATTCACGATTCTGACCCTTGGTCAAATTTCGTAACTGTGTCATATGATCGGTGAGAGGATGGAGATGACGCCCTTGATCACCATTGACCCACACAGTGATTACAATTTTGGATATCCACTATTTTTATTCTTACCAGATCTAACGACTGAAGTCAATTATTTAAATGATTTAACAAAAATAGGTTTTTTTGTTAAATCGACTGCGGATGTTATATACATTATTCACACACTACATATTTGGATATATATGAACCGGATTTGCGATATGCTAAATCAGTTGAGGAAGCTATTATTTAAAATGTGTAACTTACGATAATATATCTGATTGGTGAACGAAATATACAGCTGCTTCTGAAATTATGTAATTTTCTGACAATTACTTATTTTCACTCAAAGGTATCAGTTTTTTAGTTATATTATTGGAAGTTTTGTGGATGGTAATTAATCCCGGCTTTCGCAATTATTATTTCACTTGTAATACTGCCGGAAAAAATTGTAAAATTTACTGCTACCTTTTAGTGGGAAATTGACAATTAAAATTGTCAACCTTGTCATGGTGGTTCATTTCCACGAGATTGGCCAAAATATGTTTAATTTTTATTAGTTATTTGATCAAGAATATTATTATATTATGTGGTCAAGAGTAATAGCCATTTAAAATTATATCCTTGATCGAATAACTAATGCATGTTTATATATATATATATATATAGATATATATATATATATATATATATATATATATATATATATATATATATATATATATATATATATATTTATATTGCTATCATGTCTCTCTTGAAAACAATAGCTGAGTCATCATCATGTCGTCAAATTGCCAGCATAACCCTCGCTCGCTTGATCTACTCGTTAGTCCTGTACGCTTCGATATCAACAGTAAAACCGCCATTGATACTGGCTCTCCAGTTTGACGGTCTTCAGCAATTGTTTGCCAGTGAAGAAGGTAGATCCCTTTGTTTCTTAGATCTCTTTTGATTACATCCTTCACAGAAAACACGAAGATATGCCATATAACTAGATGTTTTCAGACTCATTTCCCTTTTTTCGTTGTGCGCCCAACCCCAATGCATGTATTCACCGTCGCTTTTATAATCAGTATGTGACCCAACTTTACGGTATCGAGTGAAGTCTGACGTCTTGTTTTGCAGTGACAGCCGAAGTGAACATTGCACTTGGCAAGCCGTCATTCATGAGTTCAACATTCAACTATGTTTGGGTAGCTTCCAAAGCCAATGATGGAGACAAAAGCACCTTTTTCACCACAGGACGTAGTGACAAAGCATGGTGGGCTGTGGACTTCGGGGTGAAGGGAACCAGAGTCACCGAAGTACGCATCACCAATTTTGACCACGTTGATTATGGTAAGTAACTGTTACTTGAATAAGAATGAGTGCCCAAGTATATATATATATATATATATATATATATATATATATATATATATATATATATATATATATATATATATATATATATATATATATATATATATATATATATATATATATATATATATATATATATATATATATATATATATATATATATATATATGAAGTGCATATTTGCAAAAGGGCTTACACGTCATTTTACCATTTGACTGATTCAGGGAAAAGCAAAACAAAACTGTAGGACTCACTGTGAGTAATCTTTTCTTTTCTTTTTTGGACTACAATATAGGTGCATGGTATGATAATTACAAAAACATGCTTTTACATATCAATGACTTGTTTTTCTAATTATTTTCGTTAATTAATTATATTTGAAATGTGGATGACATGTTATTATTTAGCGACATTTAGACAAACAAGTCACTGATTTTTAGTAGCATGGTTTTATAATAAACATACTATGCACTATTCTGTAATCCATTAACAGAAAATAACATATTAACCATAGTGAGTCCTACATTTTTTGTTGTCCTACTCACTGAAACAATAAAATGGAGTGTAAGCCCTTTTGCAAATCTGCTCCTAATTTTGTTTAATAAAGACCCCAAATTGAGTCGTGCCTGTATGTGTGTGTGTATGTGTGTGTGTGTGTGTGTGTGTGTGTGTGTGTGTGTGTGTGTGTGTGTGTGTGTGTGTGTGTGTGTGTGTGTGTTCGTGTGTGTGTGTGTGTGTGTGTGTGTGTGTGTGTGTGTGTGTGTGTGTGTGTGTGTGTGTGTGTGTGTGTGTGTGTGTGTGTGTGTGTGTGTGTGTGTGTGTGTGTGTGTGTGTGTGTGTGTGTGTGTGTGTGTGTGTGTTGTTGATAGTGTATTGCCTTTCCAAAGTATATTATATTATATATTATTTTAATATCTTTTGATGAAAACGTGATTTTTAACTTAACTCGTTTTTTTTACGGTAACGTGCAATTCCAGGTACCGTTGAAACATTCATATAAAAATCACCACACGTTCAAGAAAAAAACATAAAATGGCACATTAATGTTTAAAAAATACCTGTATAAAAAGGGACACTAATAAAAGAAAAAATGGAAAATCATACCATGGTGGCCATGTTATATAACAAGTTTTGACTTATAATTTAATAACACAGCCAATAAATCTCCATGCAATCAAGAAATACAAATCCTTTATAACTGCGTACTGTCTTGATTAACTATTTTTTCATCAAAACTGTTATGTAGATTATTAAAGAAAATATACATCCAAACTTAAAAAAACTAACAAAACCTATACATTTTACTCGTGTGTAAAACTTTTGTGATGATTTTTTGCATATATACATATAGGAGTGTCTATGTCATTGGTCATGGGATGTGCAAGCTAGTATAGAGAACTTTTACGGATTGTACAAACTTGTTTTTGATTCGGAAATAAATACACTTTGGATAAGTATGTAAAGGTGGTGATGAGCCTATTTATGTTCAAATTTGCAGGCAATTATAGCATACCACTAAAAAAGGTATGCATTGCGTAAACGACATGGTCGACGATTTATCGCGTTTAACATGTTGCTGTGCTAAGCAGTTGTATTAATAATATTATAATTATGCAAATTTTTTAAATTAATTAACATGTTGTATACATGTGAACTAAACAGCTATGTATACACATATATGTATATGTCAGTTACTCTTAGTAACTGTGCATTAATGTCTAGTATTAACTATGTTTATTATGCAGCTCTGGTTAAGGCCTTTTCTGTATTTGAAATGAAATGGCTACGCTTGTCAGCCCAAACTGTTTTATTCAAACAGTTTTATTCAAGCGGTACTAAGTAATCCCTGTCAAAATTTACCGTGACAGACCCACTGGATTATCGCGCTGCAAGATCATTCGTCAAATCAGTATGTGTGACATTAGAGTGTAGGCACCCTTTGACATAGTGTGTTTTCCAAACTCTTCAATGCTTTTAGGTCTTGCATATCAACAAAAAACAATCATGTCAAAAGTATGCAGCAGACGACATACATACACTGTGTATTGTAGTATGAATTTTTAACACAGTGCCTCGTGTTCTTCATATCTACACACCTGCCATAGCCAGTGTAGGCCGTTGACAGATTCCTGTCATTCCGCGTCCTCTCCAATGTGCATGTCTCCGGTTTTCCACTGTCTCACGTTGTCTATTGCCTCGTATTGGTTAGTTAGTATATATTATTCACGATGTCTCCTTATGAGCCATCATAAAGTACGTCACGCTCAGGGAGTGTGGTGTCCGGGTAAGCGTTACCAAACTTTACGTGGGGCGAGTGTGTCTTGGCGATCGTGACAAGAGATGGGGGGTCTAAACAAGTCAAAATAAGCGTGAAGTCCTTTACGGATAGCTCCGTACTCTGTTAATTATGCCATCTTCGTGTAGCTCGACTAAAGAGCTTCACCGTCGGTCTGACGGACCTGGACCCGAGAAATGGCAACACACCACTCAAATTGCCATACCTAACATGTGCCACACACGGATCATTGGGAAGAGCTGAAACCGTCAGTCTGACGTGTACACACCCACTGTACGACAGACGGCGCTACTTGTTCGTGTATGCGAGTGTACACAGTCACTTCCACCTGGCAGAAGTTGAAGTGTTTAACAGTAAGCTGATATAGTAGTATATTATCGTTGTCAACAACAGTTATTACAGCAAATATTGCATTTGTTATTACTGAATATGCTACTACTATTAATACAACTGTTATTGCTGCTGCTGCTCCTTTGCTGTTGCCGCTGTTGTTGATGTCGCTGCTGCTGCTGCTGCTGCTGCTGCTGCTGCTGCTGCTGCTGCTGCTGCTGCTGCTGCTGCTGCTGCTGCTGCTGCTGCTGCTGCTGCTGCTGCTGCTGCTGCTGCTGCTGCTGCTGCTGCTGCTGCTGCTGCTGCTGCTGCTGCTGCTGCTGCGGCGGCGGCGGCGGCGGCGGCGGCGGCGGCGGCGGCGGCGGCGGCGGCGGCGGCGGCGGCGGCGGCGGCGGCGGCGGCGGCGGCGGCGGCGGCGGCGGCGGCGGCGGCGGCGGCGGCGGCGGCGGCGGCGGCGGCGGCGACTGATGCTGATTATGATGGCGTTAATGTAGAGGTGATGGTGGCGATGGTGGTGGTGATAATGGTGACGATGATGGCAGCGATGATGATGGCGATAGATGATGCTGATGCTGCTGCTGGTGATGATGATGCTATTTGCATTTCTCCAATACAAATTGCCTGTTCTTCTAAACATTTGTTTATGTTTGTTGATGAAACCAATTGAGAAAAATAAGAAAAACTTTAATACTGACACCCATAGTTGACGAAAATGTTGGTTCTACAGATGCTTCAAATTCCAATGTTGGTTGTAGTATAATTAAACACGTGTTCATTACATAGTGTGTTTATCAGTTTACCAATTTGCTTACAAAACGTGACATACCATTAATGAGAGGTTCTTTATGAAGCTGAAGCATCGGATGATATATTCCAATACGGACTCACCACGTAGACATCCCTCAGACAAAAGTAATAGTATAAACAATGTTCACCCACTGGAATTAAATAATGCAATAATGCTGAAAAGTTCTCTGCTAGGTAAAATACATGTCACGCTAATATACAATATAATATAAATTATCATTATATTCGCATACTGATGTGCAGCTGCAGAACCCGTCGTTGCCTCTGCTGAGGGATTTCGCGAGTTCGTTGACTGCGCCGTCTTCACTGACCATAACCGCTCCACGTGCGCGGTGGTGACCTCATCGGACAATCCTCTGGATTTCGTCCTCAGGGCGAATCTCTCGCAATCCCAGACTACCTTCGACGCGCGCATCATCTTGCGTGACGGCAACTGTGGTGACACCAGTCAGGTAAAAAACGTGTAGCTTTAATGGGGAACTTCTTGTGTACAGGCTGTATAATATAAGTGATGGACACTAGAGCGAGCAATCTATTCACCACGTGTGTAAATGTGCATGTATGCTCGGGTACATGTGTGGATGAGTGCAGGCATGGAGTTATGCGGATATGCATGTATGCAGGTAAGCATATAGGCAATCATACATGTATGAAGGTACGCACGTGTTCACGTACGCACGTATTTTGTGTGATGTGTATGTGTGTGTGATGTTTGTGTGTGTGTGTGTGTGTGTGTGTGTGTGTGTGTGTGTGTGTGTGTGTGTGTGTGTGTGTGTGTGTGTGCGTGTGTGTGTGTTTATATAAGTTGCTCGGCCAGAGAAACAACATAATATATATATATATATATTGCTATTCTGGATATATATATATATATACATATATATATATATATATATATATATATATATATATATATATATATATATATATATATATATATATATATATATATATATATATATATATATATATATATATATATATATATATATATATGTCTGTGTGTGTGTGTGTGACGCCACACGCCAAAACCAGGCTCTTGTCGACAATTTTACACTTTTAGTGTTCACGTTCTTGGAATAACAGTTTTGAGAAAATCAGCTTTAAAATACGGCATTGAAAAATTGCTTCTTCCATAGCAACCATGCACTTATAATGCTCCAAATGAAATGAAATTTTGTATATTCCTCCAGTAGATGTGTATAAAGAAGATACAGAAGTATAAATTGAAAAAACGTAATATTTATTGAATGCCACCTCATTTACTACCAGGTTTGGTATTCCCGGAGACTACCGCGCGCGAGCACTGGGAGCCGAACCCCTAAAGTAAATCCCTGAAATATCTGAAAATAAAACATTATTTACACATTACATATATAATAACACTACACAATGTCAGTTTTCCAAATTTGGAAAGTCCGCTCCCGCTGGCGCTGAGCCAACCAGTGCAGGCTCAATGACAATGTGGTCTTCCCCTGGCCCTGCCCCTGCCGAGGCGACTACGGGCTCGACGCGGCCTTCGAAGTAATTTTCAATCACGGCAGCTAAACTGCTGTCCTCGAGATTGCACGGTCCAACTCGGTAGCTAAATAAGCTTCTTTCGATGCCATAGTGCAATTTTTTAACGAATGGAAGACGAAAACAGCGGGCGAAACTGGCGAACAAAGACGAAAGGAATATGTAAACAAGCCGAATGCGCATGCGCGCTTACGTTTTCGACCAATCAGCGAGCGTTTCGCAACGTCCATAGCAACAACAGCACTTTGTTGCTAGATAAATTATGTATAATAGGAGCTGTTCCATTGGTCTAAAGTAAGAGATTCCCAATCACACGTGTAGCTGACGTCATAAGCTTTCCAGGGTTTCCCGCTTGTAAGCGAGCGAAGACAGTCGATCAAAAACGCGTAAAAAATGGCTTTGTTTCAGACTTCTCAACCGCGACGCTAATCAGGGGCTTCAATAAAGTGCTAAATATTACTAGTTTGAACAATCTTTCTGCATATATAAATGGATTTATGGAAAGATGGATAATTTCGCTGATTGTTTTGACAATTCGAAGGTACGGCATGCGTTTTAGGCTCCTGCGCCGAACTAAATCTAGCGACAAGCGCCTGGTTTTGGCGTGGCGTGTCACACACACATATATATATATATATATATATATATATATATATATATATATATATATATATATATATATATATATATATATATATATATATATATATATATATATATATATATATATATATATATATATATATATATATATATATATATATATATATATATATATATATATATATATATATATATATATATATAAATATATATATATATATATATATAACATATAAACAGAACAACTTATCACGTTTCTGTGCTTGTTTCCCAGGTTCACGTCTACACGGAGGAGAAGCCTCTCAACGCCGGCCCGTTCGACGGCTACTTCAGACGGTGTCAAGTGACGGAGACAGAACCGCCTGTAAACGGCGTCACTGTCTGCTCCTTCGCGTGTGACAATAAACGAGGCTGTGACTACGTCATTGTGCGCGTCTTTGGACGATATGGACCTGTGAGATCACTGTGTGAAATCGAACTGATACTGAATTAGTGTAAATGTGCTAAATGCGTTTCTTTAAGAATCTTCATGTGTTGCAGTGCCGGATTAACAATGTGGGGGGGGAGGGCAAGTACGATTGCGTTACAGACGAAGATTGAAGAATTGCCTATGAAGATAGCCTCATACGTAAACGTTTGCTCAGCTATGTTTGAGCGTTAGCATTCAGACGTTGTTGTCGACGACGGAATAGAAACACGCATACATGAACATACAGCGTACTGCGAGACGCTTGAGTTACAGTATACAATGACGTAGCAGAAAATACAGTGGGACAGTATAAGTTTTCCAGAGCAAACAAATACGTATATGTTCAATCAAATTAGTTACCAACGAATGAATAGTTAGATATGCTTGTTTATCTGTTGATCTTTCTCAAGCACTAATGAAGTGCTTGTGCGTTTTGGTAACCCCGAATTACGACAAAATCTGTTCATGATTAAACCGGCGCATGATGTCCCATGCCGTATTGAGCATAGCTACATGAACCATTCTGTTCTGGCTAATTTTTAATTGGTTAAGCTCTTCCTTGATCAATTTCAACTTAGAAAAAGACATCTCTCCGGATCAGTTACTATATTCATCAAAGTCAGATACAGCCTAGGCAACATACAGTTTCATCTATACGTTTTCGTTCTACGTATCGCCATTTCTGTAACGTTCTATTGTTGAATTTGTCACTAACATGTTTCAAACGTACGTTTTGCCCAGACATACGGATACACACGTATATAATGGCTCCCAATAGTGAATACGCTCCTCATGATTTCCCATATATTATTTCAAAGAAGGCTTTCTTATGTTTTACACAAGGTGCAATATTCATATCTAAAAATAGCCATAATTTGAAGAAAAAAAAGAAAACACTAATAGTTCCACTGTAGTTACACGTTCAGGAACGAGTCGGCAGGCCCACTAATGGAAAATCACTCGGCCATTACATGAATGAAAGTCAATTAGTGCACTAAAGGTGAATCAATAGCATCGACCTCAGTCAGTCTTGATTTTCAGGTACGTTCAGAACATGGGAGGTATGGCTGAAAGTGAATAATGCCTCCACATTATAAAAGCTTCCCTGATGATTATCTTGCTCAACATGTCATACATTTTTGCCTTTGGTGAGATATCATGGATTATTATTAATTGTAAGGGTGCCCCTTTCCGCGGAGGCCAAGTACGAGTGTACCAATTGTACATCGTTTAACCCGGCACTGTTGGTGTGTTTTATTTAGCTATTAAATCCTTCCCAAAAACATCATGTAAACGTATTTGGAACTATTGCTTGCATCCATAGCTATCCTGTTTGTTCTGCATTTATTTTC
This sequence comes from Lamellibrachia columna, assembly GCA_963662155.1. Lineage (NCBI taxonomy): Eukaryota > Metazoa > Annelida > Polychaeta > Sabellida > Siboglinidae > Lamellibrachia > Lamellibrachia columna. The sequence goes on along the minus strand of OY759261.1, from coordinate 30,424,406 downwards.
ACCCTTGTTGGATTTATTGACGTTGGAAAAGTTGCACAAATTATCAGTGCTGAATTCGAATTAATGTGTGCTGCAATTACATAAAATAAATTGGCGTGTGTGAATGTGTTACGTTTTTATATACCAAGCAATCTTTGAAATCGCAGCCTGTGGAGCATCAGTACGTCATAGTCGATGTTCATTTGCTTGGTGCATGTTCTTTTCTGCGTGACTCACTAGGTGGGGCAACTGCTAAGTTGACCTTTAGGAATGGCATGATTACATTTGTTGACAGGTGTGTTTATGTACAATAAGACATTGTAACTCCGCAAAATAATAAAGGTAACTATACGAAAATTAGTCAACCTCTTTTCTTATTTTAACAGAATATATATATATATATACTTATAGGTATAAGTATACGTATTCGTTTAGGTTTACGGCCACCTATTTTTTTCCATACGACAACCAACTTTTTGTTGTGAAATGTCCAGTTGTCTTCATGATACAGTTTAAACATGATGCAATCCAAATATGATACATGATACAGTCCAAATCATGTTTGGACTGTATCATGAAGACATTGGACATTTCACTACAAAAATTATGTCCTTCCCAAAAGGATCATGTAAACGTGTGTGTGTGTGTGTGTGTGTGTGTGTGTGTGTGTGTGTGTGTGTGTGTGTGTGTGTGTGTGTGTGTGTGTGTGTGTGTGTGTGTGTGTGTGTGTGTGTGTGTGTGTGTGTGTGTGTGTGTGTGTGTGTGTGTGTGTGTGTGTGTGTGTGTGTGTGTGTGTGTGTGTGTGTGTGTGTGTGTGTGTGTGTGTGTGTGTGTGTGTGTGTGTGTGTGTGTGTGTGTGTGTGTGTGTGTGTGTGTGTGTGTGTGTGTGTGTGTGTGTGTGTGTGTGTGTGTGTGTGTGTGTGTGTGTGTGTGTGTGTGTGTGTGTGTGTGTGTGTTTGGTCGTGGGTGCCTGGTGCGCGTGCGTACATGTGAACTTTGGATTGATCAATTCCACGTAAGACATAACTACATTATTAAGCATGCACCCAGTACGTGGTGCATACAGAAATTCCGTCAAAGTAGCTGAAAAACACACACTCCATGCGAATGTATGTGTGCAGTAAACGGTGGCGCCACAGCGCGGAGCCTGGAATATCGATGCCATTGAAATAGCTGCGGACAGCTTCTTTGATGAACGAGCCGATCTCCAGAGGGTATTGACTATTGCGAAAGAACCCTGTGGGCAATGGCTGTGCGATTCGATGTCAATTATATAGTTCTTATTACTTTTAACACACCTTTAACTACATTGTTTCCGTGTGTGTTATACGTGGACATAGCAAGACGTCCACAACGGAAAGAACACGTTATGTACACTCAGTCACGTAAAGTGAATCAGCAACAACACAGTCCCACGATATGGTAGCCAAGTAAAAACCGTTGTGTCCTGTACATAGCATGTACGATTTTATAGATACAAAATACATATAATATATGTTATATGTATTTCCATAATAGCGACATAGCAATCAGTGTCATTCGTACTTTACTTAAAAAAATCCAAATATATTGAAGGACAGCTGTTTACATGTTGTAAGTTTACCAGCTTATGAAGGAAAACATCACATGCAGTGAACTAGATTCCACCAAAATGGATAATGGAAATAGTAGTTTGGGATGTATTTTCCATGTCACGCATTCATGTGTTGCTATTTATGACACTGCAGCATTAGTAAAAGATCAGCGTAAATTGGATATTAGGAAGTACTGGTTCATACTGAAGAAGAACAACGAATGTAAAAAATTATCTACAGATTGTGTAACAGCTAGCAGCGTGAATATGTTTAAAAACAAGGTTGACATATATCAGGAGGGCGGATTACACATTGATTAAAAATGTTCGACTCTCGATAAACCAATGGCTTCCTTGTCCACTTGCCATCTGATGCATTGCATTGGATGATAATCTTGTTAGATCTTGTTAAATCTTGTTGAACGCATTTCCCAACTCCTTGACATCATCAAAGCAAAATACGTTCGCATTAACAAACTCTAAGTTCAGGTTAACGAATTTGAATAAACCATGATAAAAAGAACACCATCATTACGGGAGCGAACGTCCACAGTTACTCCGCGACCACTTCCACGCCAAAGCAGAACGTGCGTCCCTCACCAACAACAGACGACGAGCCACCCTCAATCAACGATAGTTCGGCAATGTCAACAAACCTGTTCAACTTCGTTCGTCAATAATTAAACGTGATTCTCGAAACGTACGACATATTAGCAATTCACAACCTGCCGCCCCGACGTGACGCCGCCCCGACGTGACGATGGCGAAACGACGTGTGCTTAAAGGTACTGTGGCATAGATGTGCTGGTATACGAAATATAACATTCACGTTCTATCAGCCGCGTTTTATTCCTATGTGACGTCGTCTGGGGTTCTATTTCGGGTCACAGATGGTAACATGTAGCTCTCAATCGGGACGCGGACAACGATTCTTGTCGGTCCTCCTGCTTTATAGGTGACAGCCAATGAACGGTCGCCCACCCACAGTGCTACCGACTGGTGGCCACCAAAGTACAGACATTTGCATAAAAGACGTATCCTACTACAGTAGTGAATTGTTCCGTCATGCGAGTCAGTTGAAACCAGAAAAAAAAAATTAAGTGCGTTTACACAGCATTGTTGCGTCTTCATAAAGGTTAGAGAGGACGGACAAAGGTTGAAAGTGAAGACCCTAGCGGAACTTTATAGATTGTGAAGAACATTCATTATTAAAAGAAATGGTTAAGACCTTAATAAACTCGTGTCCAGTCTATAATCGGAACTAGAATAATCATGTAGATAAATGTGAACTATGTGAAACAAGTCTCCACAAAACGTGTGCGAAATTTATGATAAACGAAGCTATTTTTTGACGAAGTGGCCAATCAGCGACCGCCGCGACCGACAGGTGCTGCACTCGTCTTGAACTTTCGGCAAAACGCAAGCGGGGATTGGCGTAAGTCAATGTGTCACATTGGCAGTTCTTGACACGTCGCTCTTACGTATGTAATAATTTGTTATTGTGTCTTCGTGCCACACCGTGTTGTTCAATATATTCGTATAAAACAACACTACTTTACAGCGGAATAAGTTTGATGGAACCCTTGTTGGTATAATACCAATATTCCGCAGTTTTGTTCTGACAATGTTCAATTACTTGTGACTAACATTGACATGTGTTTCCCAAGTATTGCCCCTAGTGATTAAATATCTACAAACGTAACCTACATTTTTTCAATCAGCGCCTCTAATGCGTATGTATGTTCTAACTTGATCCATATTATTTCCAAGTAGCGCTTCTACCGATTATATGTGTATTGAAGCTGCTAGCCAGCGAGTTAATGAGGGAACGAGGCAACAAGGCAAAGAAGTAGCGAGGAAACGAGACAACGAAGTAGAGAAACAACAAAACAGTGCTTCATCTCACAAACTTTCAACACAAAAACGTCCTTACACATTTCCTTGCACACCTGCATGATGTAAACAGTAACTATACTCTGACTAAACAGTTTGCATGCAAGCACGCTCGTCGCACGCACGCACCCATGCACGCCCCCATTCATACATCCATCCATCCACCCATACATACATCCATGCGTCCACACACACATATATACATACTTCCCATTCACATACTTCCACCCATCCATACTTGCGTCCATCCATCCTAACAGTCATCCATCCATGAATACATCCATCCATCCATTCATACATGCATCCAAACGTCCATCCACCCACCCATCCATCCATTCATACATCCGTTATTTACCTTCCAAGCAGCGCCCCTGTTGTGTGTTTGTGTGTGTGTGTGTGTGTGCGTGCGTGCGTGTGTGTGTGTGTGTGCGTGCGTGCGTGTGTGTGTGCGTGCGTGCGTGCGTGCGTGCGTGCGTGCGTGTGTGTGTGTGTGTGTGTGTGTGTGTGTGTGTGTGTGTGTGTGTGTGTGTGTGTGTGTGTGTGTGTGTGTGTGTGTGTGTGTGTGTGTGTGTGTGTGTGTGTGTGTGTGCTAAGTTGACCTACATTTCGTCCAATCAATGTCTCTATCGATCGTATATACACTAACTCGACCTATTTTCTTCTCAACGACCACCTCCTAGCGACTAATTATATATTATCTTGAACTATTTCCCTTCCAATTAACGCCACTATGTGTATATGTGTACTAACTTGAAATACATTTCGCCCAATCATTGTCTCTAACGAACTTATATGCACCTATTTTCCTTCTCAACGACAACCTCATAGCGTCCGAATATGTAATAACTCTATCATATTTCGCTTTTAAGTAGCGCCTCTTCCGACCAAATATGCAATTACTTCAGTTATATTCCTTCCAAGTAGCGCCTATATCGACCGAATTTGCAATAAGATCTCTTATATTCCTTCCAACTAGCGCTTCTACTGACCGAATATGCAATGACTTTGCCTACATTCCTCTACTGACCGAATATACTACATATACTTTACCTACAGTCCTTCAGAGTAGCGCCTCCACCCACCGAATATGCAAAAACTTGTGGTTGACGTTATGCAATATTTGGGCAGTAGAGGCGCTACTTGGAAGATATATAGGTGAATGTATTGAACAATTGGTCGTTCGAGGTGCTACTTTGAAGAAATAGGTTTCAAGTTATTGCATATTCGGGCGTTAGAGGTACTACTTTTTAAGGAATATGGGTGAACTTATTGTATATTTGGTCAGTAGAGGCGCTACGTGGAAGAAATACGGTTGAAGTTATTGCATATTTGATCGTTAGGAGGCGGTTGTTGAGACGGGAAATAGATCAAGTTAGTGCATAGTCGATCGTTGGGGACAATGATTGGACGATATATCGGTTAAGTTTATGCACACATACACACAAAGGCCGCTGCTAGAAAGGAAAATAGGTCAATTTAGTATTTATTTGGTAGCTAGGAGGTGGTATTGAGAAGGAAGACAAGTCAAGTTAGTGCACAATTGGCCGTAGAGATAATGATTTGACAAAAAAGATCGACCATGTTAATACACATATACACCGTAGGCCGCCACTTGGAAGGGAAATAGGTCGAGTTAGTACACATCTCACTCATAGCCGAAGTTATGCTGCAACGAACATGAATGGGGTAGAAACGTTCAAATTGAGAAAAAAGCATTTGAAGTTCAAGTACATGTTTACTTCAAAATACATTAGTTATCAAAAATATATTTATTTGAAATGTTGCACAGCCTTAAGTCCTAAGATACTGAAAATTTTAAATAAATATGCGACATACTAAAACGAACCACTGCACACACAAACAGTCTGATTTGTCAGGTTAGTGATTTTATTAGTCAACTCACAAAATACTGTAAAGCTTAACTGACTGATACAAAAACTGATGTTTGGTGCTTGCCTTCTTATTACATTGGGTATAAAACCAAGGCATGCCTTGCTGAGGAATAACACTTCAGTTCCAATATATAATACTTTACCTTTCGTATCTTCATCAGACCCATTTCCCATAAGGTTGCAATGCTAATTATCCAGTTCATTATGTCTTTAGCCAAATGTATGGCTTCATTTCATGTCTTCCACCACACATCTTGTACTTCCTGTTCTACGAATGTTCGCCTGGTTGTATTGGGGCGACCATAACAAGCCTAAGTTGGTGAAGTTGGACATTTCGTTTCCACAACAAGTTTTTGAACTGGGCGAGTTGCTGGCTCTCCGCAGTCGGTTTATATTTGGGATTTTCCTTCCCATAGCCAGAGCTTCGTTTGCCTATAACCACACAGTATTGGAATTCAAGGGAACCACTGGGACGTGATGTTGACATAGTTGTTCTACTGTTCACCGCCAGGCTACTAATTTTCGCCTGTCAACCACAGTGAGCCGGTCAAAACGCCACTGTCTGAGGCGCTGGCTGCTTGATAAACCCCCAATATTCTCTCGAATTTTATATCGTTTCCAGACTAACCACGATATGTCGGCTTTATATTTTCAGTCGATATTACACATGCAATGGCATCACCAAATGCCCAGCCTCGTCAATTAATGTAGTCAACATTATATAAAACATAGGCTGAGAAAAGTGTATGTGCAACCAAGTCGGACTCTTCACAACTGAAGTTATTAGAGCAAACAGTGATTATTTTCACACGCGCGTGCACGCAAACACATACACGCACGCACGCTTGCACGCACACAAACAAACGAATACACAATCACGCACACACAATCACGCACAAATATTCAAGCGCACATGTAAGACCGCACGCACGAACGCACGCACGCACGCACGCACACTGCACACACAAACACCCACCCACCCATCCACCCACCCACCCACCCACCCACAAACACACACACACACACACACACACACACACACACACACTCAAATGCACACACACGCACGCACATACACGTACGTACGCATGTACATACATACGCACAAACACGCTCATACGTACGAGCGCACATTCACAAGCACACGCTCACGCATTCGCATGAACGTACGCACACCTACACCTACAAACAACTGTCTTCACACACATAGTCATGCCAGTAACATATTGGCCATGCCTGACACACAGACTTCTCAGTTCATTCTCCGTGATTACCACGAATAATTCTTCTTCTTTCGTAGCCATCGCCTAAAGTAGGTCGTTGGCGTCTCCTTGCAATCTATGCAGCAACTATTTTAGGCGTACCAAGCAGGAGGTCGCGTGTGACGTGAATGCTCATATATCGCCAAGCTATAGTAATTGATGTTGTATATATTTTGATTCAACAAAACTTAACTAGGGATCATATCACTGGTAATTTAGTTTCTATTGGCGACACTATTAAGGGCTTTTTAAGATGTTCCCAAAATGTTTATTTAGAATCTTCTGAAAATTAACCACCTATTATTTAATTAACCTGCTGAAAAAAATCGTCAAATACTGTAATTTAGCTTTCGACAACTACGTATTCACGAACAAGGTGTCTTACCACGGCTACTGGTTGAGAGCTTTCTCCTGGTGACGGTCGGTCTGCAAATTAGTGCAACTAGTGCTACAGGTTTGTCTGATGTGTTGGTTTCTCAGTTGCCAGCATTTCGTATGCGTCTTTCTCCTTTGTTATTGGGTCACTCTTGATTATTAGTTTTACTCAACCTGGACAGTTGGGATGGAAGATGCCCAAAGACCAGCAGCAGGGATTCAAATAGGATGTCATACGGATGTAATTATTATCGTTGACTGGCTTCACAGCGTCAGTCTTCATCGTGCCTTCAAGTCTAACATCTTCAATGGATGCCAACGTTTTTGACTCCACCTTCACCTCTTCTTTAGTAAACAATGTATACATCACATAAAATTTTGTCCGAGCAATATCAGTTACATAAAATGAGTGAGGCGTCGAGATAAGTTTTAATGTCTTCACCGTCAGATCAGCTGTGCGGTTTTTTTTCTCCCGAGAGACAAGAGTTCTACATTTAATTTATTCAATTTACAAACTTTGGATAGCCTGTAACTGAGAACAGTGGATAACGTAGAGAATATTCTTAACGTGGACGTTGCTTCCCGCCATTTCGATGTTTTGTGACGACCAGGGAAGTTGATTGGACGACAGCCCCATATATATAGGAGCTGAGTACAGATGCAATTTAAAACATGTTAATATTTCATTAAACCAAAGCTATTAAGCCTCTCGTCTGAATACGTAGAATTCGTCATTGCGATGGCTCCTATGTTGTGGACCCACAAACACTAATACATTATCACACCACATAGATAAAAAATACCGTGGCCATCAAGAGATAGTCGAGCGCCATCGAATAAAGCTATTTGTACTTTGACTAAAACCAGTCCACTGATGTTCTGGATTAAATAAAAAAAACGTAAAAGCTAATGGGGAATATTCGTGAGTTTCAACCATACATATTATCGACATATTGCAATACTACAATATTATGTTATATTGTTACCCAAAAAATGCATTACTCATCCACTCTGTACTCGAATAGCTGTGTATCGAATTAGTTTGCGTGTATAGTGCATAATCTTCGGTATCATTATAACACAATACGGATATAAAAGTGTCGCTAATATGTAGCTTAATATCTCATCCGACGTGACCTTTCAGCGTATAATTCGGATTAATTAATGATGTAGTTAACTTAAACGTTATCCGATCTCGCTTGGCCATAAGTTTTCGATAACATGCTTACACAAAACGTATTTTAAACACTACTTATTGGCAACACACATGATTACATTGGAAAGGGCCAATGCAAACATTCATGTTACAAGGAGTATCAGCAGCAAGAGTACCTTAAATTAAGTATTTGGCAATTTTTATGCGACTGTGATTGCGATTGCGATTGTGATTGCAATAGCGATTGCGATTGTGATGAGTGTGATGATTATGATTATGATTATTATAATTATGATTGTGAGTGTGGTTATGATAATAAATGATCAGGATCGGCAGCGGCAGTGACTAATCATATCACTCATCATAATCATACAAATCTAAATAATTAAAATAATCATAATAATCACACTAGCGAGTACGCTTTGCAGGACTAGGTCAACTCCTAGTTTAGTTTCGCCACACCTGGACATGGACACAAAATGTCTTTCTGAGCCTCCTTCACTTACTCCTGGATGGACTCGTGCAAGTATCACTGTCGCTGTGCACTCATGCCGGGTGCTGGCAAAGCGACAGTTGCAGTGGTGCACTGTCCTCGCTGGCCAAGACTGTCTCAGCCGAGTCAAGTGCCTAACGCGCAAACACAATTCCAGAGCGTGCCGAGAAAACCGAAAGTGCATGCATCATTTGGCACGAGACAGGGGCTTGTAGAACTGAATGATGACTGAAGTGGGCTAGCCAGTCTCCAACAGTCAATCAACTCGTGCCGTTCCGTTCCGAAAACTCCCCTTCATCACAGACTGACACTCAGCTAACGACGACACAGCGTATCGTAGGAATGCTTGCTGAATGTCGGATGCACACAATGGTGTGTTCTACTATCAAGACATTTAGATTAGTTATTTTATGGACACAAATGGAATTCCCCCTAGACATTGCTTAACTTGAACTTGTCAAATGACGTCGCAAAATGGCTTCTTTCTTTTGATTTTTGCTGCGGAAGTGCTTATATGCACAGGAGTTATTCCAGAAGAAATTTACAAGCCATGATATTCGTCAAACTCATTATTATGCAAAACCAAGAATCAGGTGGTTGCTTGTTGGTTGTATTTGTGCTACTACAGTTCACAGTGCATGGATAGTTATAAAAGCATTATAAGCATGACGTCAAGAGTTTGTTGGTGACACCCAATATAGCGGAGTCGCTTTCCCAGCAACACGACGAATTGAGCCGAATACATTCGCCCAAATCCGCACTGATTTCATAATGCTAAGGGGGAAAAAGATTCATTATGCATATAATTAAAAGTTGCATTTTATTAACAAATATTAATAATTAAGCGTACGTAATTTGAAATAAGATGTTGCATAACTTGGCAAACTGGACATTTTTATTTCTGGCCTTAAGCAGCTATCAGACGAAAGCTTAATTCCCGATATGCCACTTGTTTGGTCGACCGAGGTTCCACACACGCGCATACAATCACACACACACACACACACACACACACACACACACACACACACACACACACACACACACACACACACACACACACACACACACACACACACACACACACACACACACACACACACACACACACACACACACACACACACACACACACACACACACACACACACACACACACACACACACACACACACTCGCACGCACGCACACGCACGCACACACACATATACACATGCACATACTTGTAGTTCAAAGTTCACCTACTTGAACTTGACTTTTACAGTGGAGGTAAGTTATGTATATTCATCACAAGTTATGCCCTGTCGGCCACGACGATTCAGTTACGATGCCATCGCAAGATTTCATCCATCGGTCAAACCGACGTTAATTCGATACCGCCCACTAACACTTCAACTAAGCATTTTATTGTAAATGGTTTGACGTAGTCAAGTAATGGAGGCAGGAAACAGCATATTTGTAGGTAGAACATGTTCCAGCTGTGATCGTGAATCGTGGAATAGTAAAGTAACTGGAAATTATATTTTATCTCTACATATACACGGCCGTCACGCACATGCATTATCACAATTGTTTCTCCTAATACAATGATATTTTTAATGTTAGATGTATTCAGATGTTGCAACTTCACCACATTGTGCGTAACAGTGTGGTCTCAGTCATGACGTTCTTTCATGCGGACAAATCGCCCGTAAAATAATAAAAGTATGTATGCCCGATTAAGCAAGATTGCACTTATACGCCCTATAAAACGCAATCAAAACTTATTAAAATTGTATTAGTCAGATATATGGATTGGTACATTATGTGCAGTAAAGCGGTATATATGTATATTCTATTCAACATGTACATTCTACCTATCGCGGACATCTTCGAACGCCATCAGATCCGCTATCGCATATACGAGGACGACACTCAACTATACGCTGAGTGTCCGCCACTGAACCATGCTGACGCACTACGGAAAATCGACGAATGTGTACGTGACATAAGACGCTGGCGGAATTGCAACCATCTCCTACTCAATGAGACGAAAACAGAAGCAATATTTTTTTGTTCTACCACCGTCCGTTCGCCTTCTCCTATGTCCACCATCGATGTGTGTTGGTAGGCCGTATCACTGACGCTCACGGTTCGTGACATCGGCGTTATACTTGACAGCGGACATGACATGTCAGCTCAAGTATCGAACGCTTGTTGTGCTGCTTGTTTTAATTTATATCGCATCGCTAAGATACGAACAAGCCTTACCATCACTCCCTCGTTCCATCGTGGATCGACTACGGGAACGTTGTACTGTATGGCATATCCGACCGCCTCTTGCACCGTCTTGAGATGTTACAGCGGTCGGCGGCCAGAGTTGTTTTGCGGATTAGGCGGGGCGACCGGTGAAGCATGACGGTAGCGCTGCAACAACGCCACTGGTTGCCGGTCAAGAATCGCATTGAATACAAACTACCCGTCATTGTGTTTCGCACCCTCCATGACCGGACGCCGTACATTTCGCGCCGCGCCCTACGATCTGCCGATCGCGCCCTTCTCACCGTTCCGCTCCACAACCTCAAGCATTAGGGCTGCCGTTCATTCTTTCGCGCTGGGCCTATATGGAACTCTCTACCGGAAGACCTGCATCTGACCGGCTGCATGGACACTTTTAAAGCGCGTCTTAAGACTCATTATTTCAAACTTGCTTTTAATGTTAAGTTCGATATTCTTCTCATATCATAGTATTTATTATTAACATTATTCTTAATTTTCCACTATTAAATTTGTTTATTCTTTAAATTATTTATTTTTATTATTTATTAATTAATTATTTATTTACTCATGCGTATGCTTTTGTATGTACTTTGTTAGTTTTAGTTTATCTTTGTTTAGTACATTTTTGTTTTAATGAAGTTTAATTTTATTTTATTGCGCGTATTTTTGTCTAAATGCTATCCCAATACGATAGGTTTCATCGTATTGCAACGTATAAGCATGGATGGCATAATATTTTATAATGAAAAAAAGCTACAAATGGGATATATACCATAATGTTGTTTCAAACTACAGGTTCATGCTAATCATAGCGATGAATCTTCTTCGGATAATAAAATGTAACGTTTAGTGTTGTTAACCAGTCCTGACCAGCTCTCTATATCCACAATAACTTTAATACGTCAATTCGATATACCGCTGGCAGTGTTCGCCAGTACATAATTCCCTCATTAAGGAAATCCGAACCGAAGACATGGGTGTAAATTTAGGTGCTGAACCGCTATAAAAGAAGGAGCAGCAGACGACGACAATGCATCTACAACTCTGGAGACGAGCCGACGAACATAAGACGTTCTACGACTACTACTTCAGGTGAGACCAGATTTTATTGTGGGAGGGAGTCGGGGGCGTATAATAATGTATGGATAATATGCTGAATATAACCCTCTCTATTGAATATAAACGCAGTGCTGAACAGACAGCGAGTTAAACAGAGTGTTTGGTTGTCTAGGATATAATTACAAAAGTTATATGTTAACTTAGTGATGTTGTGTTGAGTGGGTGAGGTATACACTTATTAATTATGTTTACTTGCGGACGCATGTTGGGCAATAATAATCATATTTCTACAAGCGTAATACTGGGTTTTTTTTGCAGTTAACTTAATTTGCTAAGTTATCAGTGGTGTGCCACGCAATCGAAATGATATGGTGCAGTATAATTAAGAGGATGTGTGCAGAAAACAACATTTTATTTAAAGTAATATGTCACATGATGATTTCGCATGGCATTTTCGTCTGGGACCCGTGTTAAACATAAAATGAAGAAGAACTTATTGAAGCAATAATAATAACTAATTGATATCACTTTAACAATGTGATTGTCGAGGCAGCTAAATAGTGCACATCTTGTTTTGAACAGAGAAACCATGGCGTGGAAGACAATTGGATTTCTCCTTGTTGCCCTGGGCGTAGCATCTGCAGGTATGAAAACTACACGATATTATTGTCGTTTCCTTACTTCCACATTCCAGAGCCGATGTTATGATGCATAAATGATTATAAGATATCAAAGTTTGCCTAATTAAAATAACAAATGTGTTAATCGATAAATACTTGTGATATGAACGCTTGTCTATGTAACAGCAATGCTAGTATAAATGATATAAATGTTGGGTATTTTTTAACATTACGCCACCTATTATATAGGGTTACTATAATATTAAATAGCATTATATTATATATGTATATATATATATATATATATATATATATATATATATATATATATATATATATATATATATATATATATATATATATATATATATATATATATATATATATATATATATATTACATGTTTTAATATTAACCATGACAGTAATAATATAATGCTATTTAATATTATAATAACATGTAATATATATATATATATATATATATATATATATATATATATATAATATTATATATATATAT
>OY759261.1:30403823-30406323 GCA_963662155.1 Lamellibrachia columna | reverse complement strand
TTTTTCTATTTCTAATAATTTCCCATGTGGCATATTTTTTCTACCTGATGTAGTACCTGTTTTTGAGCATAAATTGCAATTTAATTATACATTCCAAAGTCTGAGTTCCGGTACCTTGGGAATAAGTAGGGCCAGAGCGTGAAATGTGACAGAATGTCAGGAAAACATTTATAAAGCAGTTGTTTAAAGTTGAAATGCAAGGAGCTCAGTAAATAAGAAACACAAAATAAACATTGCGGTAGAATAATAATAATAATAATAATAGACGATTAATTAAGGACGGATGAATGTAAATTATAAATTGGGAGATACTGCCATAGGTAACACCGTAAAAAAGAAGGAGTAACAATCAGTTATGTTATGAAATTATTAGAGCAGTTTGGCATTGCAATTTCATATTCTTTCAGTTTATTTGACTATCTGCCATGTGTGTTTGTTGCCACATGCCTAAATTGTATCACATCTCCAAACGTACCCATTATTTCCCCCACCCAACATAAATTATTGCATGTTGCAAAAGGTCGTTCGGCGGAGTCACTTAACTGGCCTTTTAAAATGACAGCCTGTCTCGACTGTTGCAAAATGATAAATTTGCGGCCCTGGATTTGGGTCGTGGCCCGGTGGCCTACGGGCCGGGCCTCTGCTAAATTATCTGGCCGGGCTGGGTCTGGATGTATATTTTATGGGCGTGGCCCTGGGCGGAAAAAAATTAAACACTTCGGGCTTGGGCCCGATATGGGCCTACCGTGAGTGGGCCTGGACCGGAAAAAAATATGTTATTTTGTTATACAATTTAGGGAACCCGTATATGTGCACATGCATACACGTAATTATACTACTACTACTACTACTAATAATAATAATAATAATAACAGCGTAACGCAGCAGCATAACAAGTGACATATTTAATTAGTTAAACCCTTATATTGAACACTTGGTCTCTCATTCAAGGGTCCATTCCTTTCAAGTGGGGTGTATCAAACAAAAGGAATTAGCAGGCAGTTGAGTTAATTGGCCAATATCTCTTCTCATGCGTGAAGTGGATGTGCATCCTATGGGATAAGAGATGGGAGTTGACAGAAAGATCTCAGTTGGGAGAAATCAACCCTTTGAGAAAACATTCACCACGATTATATAAGAGGATGTACTAGGATGAACGTTTTTAATTTGCGGTTACAAAGTCGATGTGTCTATTGACTACACTTTTATTGATGTTTGTTATGCTAGTATTATTATTTAATTCAAAATATCTTCTCGGTCCGGCGGCCAGGTCCGGCGTCCGGGTTTCATACCCCACGTCCAGATAGCGATGCTACGGTAATTGGCCGGCCCGCGCGGGTAATGCAGGCCACGGCAACTATACACACATATTTATATTTAGAGCACTTTTCTTGATGTTTGCTATGTCAATATCATTATTTAATAAAGACAACTTCTCGGTCCGGCGTCCGGTTACCGGGTCCGGCTTTCATACCCCATGCATAGTGATATGTATAGGCCTATCAATTGATGATATAAAACAATTTATTACGGATGTTTTTAATTTGCGGCTATACAGTCGACTATGTACACATTTTTATATTTACTGCACTTTTCTTTATGTTTACTGTGTCAATAGTATTATTTTATTCACAATAACTTCTCAGTCCGGCGTCCGGCGTCCGCGTACGGGTCCGGCTTTCATACTCCACAGTAAGATGTATAGGCCTATCCATTGATGATATCACAATATTTATTAGGATGGACGTTTTTAATTTGCAGTGACAAAGTCTACTATAGACACATTTGTATCTTCGCATCTTTTCCTAACATTTTAGATGTCAATATTATTATTTTATTGAACATTATTTCTGAGATCGGGTCCGCCATTTATACTGCGGTCTACGTCCGGCTACCGCGCCCGCCTCCGGCTGTCATACTGGTGTCCGGGTCCGGCGCCGGGTCCGGCTTTTACAGTGCACCAATTTTAGTTGCTTTTCTCTCTTGAACGAATAGAGAGGAGAACAACTAAACGATTCCAGAACTGAGACACCTTAGTTATGAAGAACGCTTAAACGAAAGTGGCTTAACAACCCTAGAGACAAGTAGGTTAAGAGGATATCAATTTGAGGTTTTTAGTAAATTATTGAATGTGTATGAAATTAATATAGACAGAAATATGTTTTAATCACTCAAGAAAAATAGTAGAACTACACCACGTGAGGTATCATTAGTAAGGGATCAGTGCATATTGGATATCAGAAAGTACTCTTTGTCACAGATGACAATAACTAAATCGAACAAATTATCTACATATCGTGTAAATGATAGCAGTGTGAATACTTTTAAAAATAAAGTTGACACATGTTGAACTCTCGATAAACTAATGCCTTCTTTGTTCACTTGACATCAGGGTATTTGCCTTCAGTGGCAATCTTGTAAAATATTATTGATCAATATTATTCAATCGAAAAAAATGTGAGTGTGCTCTCATGAATTCAGTTTTGGAGGCATTGATGAA
>OY759261.1:30371323-30398823 GCA_963662155.1 Lamellibrachia columna | reverse complement strand
TAATTTCCCATGTGGCATATTTTTTCTACCTGATGTAGTACCTGTTTTTGAGCATAAATTGCAATTTAATTATACATTCCAAAGTCTGAGTTCCGGTACCTTGGGAATAAGTAGGGCCAGAGCGTGAAATGTGACAGAATGTCAGGAAAACATTTATAAAGCAGTTGTTTAAAGTTGAAATGCAAGGAGCTCAGTAAATAAGAAACACAAAATAAACATTGCGGTAGAATAATAATAATAATAATAATAGACGATTAATTAAGGACGGATGAATGTAAATTATAAATTGGGAGATACTGCCATAGGTAACACCGTAAAAAAGAAGGAGTAACAATCAGTTATGTTATGAAATTATTAGAGCAGTTTGGCATTGCAATTTCATATTCTTTCAGTTTATTTGACTATCTGCCATGTGTGTTTGTTGCCACATGCCTAAATTGTATCACATCTCCAAACGTACCCATTATTTCCCCCACCCAACATAAATTATTGCATGTTGCAAAAGGTCGTTCGGCGGAGTCACTTAACTGGCCTTTTAAAATGACAGCCTGTCTCGACTGTTGCAAAATGATAAATTTGCGGCCCTGGATTTGGGTCGTGGCCCGGTGGCCTACGGGCCGGGCCTCTGCTAAATTATCTGGCCGGGCTGGGTCTGGATGTATATTTTATGGGCGTGGCCCTGGGCGGAAAAAAATTAAACACTTCGGGCTTGGGCCCGATATGGGCCTACCGTGAGTGGGCCTGGACCGGAAAAAAATATGTTATTTTGTTATACAATTTAGGGAACCCGTATATGTGCACATGCATACACGTAATTATACTACTACTACTACTACTAATAATAATAATAATAATAACAGCGTAACGCAGCAGCATAACAAGTGACATATTTAATTAGTTAAACCCTTATATTGAACACTTGGTCTCTCATTCAAGGGTCCATTCCTTTCAAGTGGGGTGTATCAAACAAAAGGAATTAGCAGGCAGTTGAGTTAATTGGCCAATATCTCTTCTCATGCGTGAAGTGGATGTGCATCCTATGGGATAAGAGATGGGAGTTGACAGAAAGATCTCAGTTGGGAGAAATCAACCCTTTGAGAAAACATTCACCACGATTATATAAGAGGATGTACTAGGATGAACGTTTTTAATTTGCGGTTACAAAGTCGATGTGTCTATTGACTACACTTTTATTGATGTTTGTTATGCTAGTATTATTATTTAATTCAAAATATCTTCTCGGTCCGGCGGCCAGGTCCGGCGTCCGGGTTTCATACCCCACGTCCAGATAGCGATGCTACGGTAATTGGCCGGCCCGCGCGGGTAATGCAGGCCACGGCAACTATACACACATATTTATATTTAGAGCACTTTTCTTGATGTTTGCTATGTCAATATCATTATTTAATAAAGACAACTTCTCGGTCCGGCGTCCGGTTACCGGGTCCGGCTTTCATACCCCATGCATAGTGATATGTATAGGCCTATCAATTGATGATATAAAACAATTTATTACGGATGTTTTTAATTTGCGGCTATACAGTCGACTATGTACACATTTTTATATTTACTGCACTTTTCTTTATGTTTACTGTGTCAATAGTATTATTTTATTCACAATAACTTCTCAGTCCGGCGTCCGGCGTCCGCGTACGGGTCCGGCTTTCATACTCCACAGTAAGATGTATAGGCCTATCCATTGATGATATCACAATATTTATTAGGATGGACGTTTTTAATTTGCAGTGACAAAGTCTACTATAGACACATTTGTATCTTCGCATCTTTTCCTAACATTTTAGATGTCAATATTATTATTTTATTGAACATTATTTCTGAGATCGGGTCCGCCATTTATACTGCGGTCTACGTCCGGCTACCGCGCCCGCCTCCGGCTGTCATACTGGTGTCCGGGTCCGGCGCCGGGTCCGGCTTTTACAGTGCACCAATTTTAGTTGCTTTTCTCTCTTGAACGAATAGAGAGGAGAACAACTAAACGATTCCAGAACTGAGACACCTTAGTTATGAAGAACGCTTAAACGAAAGTGGCTTAACAACCCTAGAGACAAGTAGGTTAAGAGGATATCAATTTGAGGTTTTTAGTAAATTATTGAATGTGTATGAAATTAATATAGACAGAAATATGTTTTAATCACTCAAGAAAAATAGTAGAACTACACCACGTGAGGTATCATTAGTAAGGGATCAGTGCATATTGGATATCAGAAAGTACTCTTTGTCACAGATGACAATAACTAAATCGAACAAATTATCTACATATCGTGTAAATGATAGCAGTGTGAATACTTTTAAAAATAAAGTTGACACATGTTGAACTCTCGATAAACTAATGCCTTCTTTGTTCACTTGACATCAGGGTATTTGCCTTCAGTGGCAATCTTGTAAAATATTATTGATCAATATTATTCAATCGAAAAAAATGTGAGTGTGCTCTCATGAATTCAGTTTTGGAGGCATTGATGAACAGTCAGATTTTTCTCACACGTCTTTCTCAGCCCATGTTTCATTTCATGTTCACTACACTAGTACGTCAAGCTTTGTTTGTCGCTAATTGGCTGCAATGCTTATACACTCGCTGAACAATACTGTTTTTAAAGGTTAAAATATCGCATGTTTACGGATGCAACCAAGGAAGCCACAGGTCAACCATTGTAGCGCTACTATGTAGAGGGAGAAATTCAACATCGATTCAGTTGTCTAGCGAACATTCGACTACAACATGGTCCCTGGATAAAGGTTAGTAATATAGTAATGACATCTGATTACTCAACACGTTTTTGTTTGTGATTGTGTCAGTAAACACCAACAAACACTCAAATATAAATCTTCACTTCATCAGCTCGTGTTGGATAGAATTGAATTATATTGTAAATATTCTGACACTTGTATGAATATAGGATATTGAATACATAAGGCAAACGAAGATGTGTTCTGAGTTCCATGGAGAAAACGTAACCTATGTTGGTTTGTTATATACTCGCTGTGAAACCAAACAGTTTGAGCAGCTACAACTACCAATGCTCTAAGGAATCGCAGGAATTTGGGTTGCTATGCATACCACGAAATGTTTGTGTAAGTGCATCCTGATATGTGGCTGACTGCGAGAACATTGTGATACCTATTGCTATTATCACGTAAATATCACTGATACGGCTTGGCTGTAATAGTCATATTCACGATCCTGCATAGCAATGTTTTCGCACTGTCAAGACAATGGTGTAATTCTTGTCATCAATGAACGAGGTCACTAACGTGCATGCGCCCACAGATCGAGCATTTCGGTAGCATTTGTTTCAGTCACGTGGAAACAACAAGATGCTTTTATTTAAGTAGTTTTAGGAGATGATAATAGCTCGTTTTAAAAAGCAGAGAGAAATTCCTTAACCAAAATACCAAATATGACCGTTTATATATATATATATATATATATATATATATATATATATATATATATATATATATATATATATATGTGTGTGTGTGTGTGTATGTATCACTCTGCAGCTGTCCATTTTTAATGTATGATCAACTTGTGGCTGTGACGATGGGATGAGTGGCGCTATTCCTACTGGCAATGTAACCGATACAGCTGCAGCTGTATCGGTTACATTACATTATTAATCAAGCAAATTACATTATTGAATATAAATATATATATATATATATATATATATATATATATATATATATATATATATATATATACAGCAAGACAACCTACAATGCGACGTTAAATGTCATCATGAAATGTGAACGTGAAATGCCAACCTAAAATGTCAACTGAAATTCTTAAGTGAAATATGAACAGTCAACATGAAGTATCAATATGTAATGTCATTATATGTCATTATATGTCAAATTGAAATATCAACGTGAAATATCAATGTGAAATGTTATCGTGAAGTGTCAATTGGATATGACATCGTAAAATTTCAAAGTGAAGTGAACGTGAAGTGTCAACGTGAAATATCAACGTGAAGTGTCAACATGAGTTTTACTAACAAATATATATATATATATATATATATATATATATATATATATATATATATATATATATATATATATATATATATATATATATATATATATATATATATATATATATATATTTATTTATATACATAAAAAAAATCGCAAATAAAAAAACGTACATGTATAAGAACGTTATACCGTAATACCAAAAATGTTGGTGTCATATAATGTGAAGGCATGCAAGTGCGTATAATGGCATACAATTATACCAATTAAATGCATGACATTTGTATATAACAGCAAGACAGCCTACAATGCGACGTAAAATGTCATCATGAAATGTTAACGTGAAATGTCAACTAAAATTCTTTCGTGAAATATCAACAAGAAATGTTAGCGTGAATTGACAAAGTGAAATATGAACAGTCAACTTGAAGTGTCAATATTTAATGTCATTATATATCATATTGAAATATCAATGTGAAATGTTATCGTAAAGTGTCAATTGGATATGTTATAGCAAAATGTCAAAGTGAAGTGACGTGTGAACGTGAAGTGTCAACATGTGTTTTCTAACAAGTGTATATATATATATATATATATATATATATATATATATATATATATATATATATATATATATATATATATATATATATATATATATAGTATATGTATATAAGTATTTATATATATATATGTATATATATATATAAATAAAAAAAGATTTTCGCACACAAAAAAACGTACATGTATAAAAACGTGATACCGCAATATCAACGTGAAGTGTCAACATGTAAGCAAAATAGATGATGCTTCATCTTGAAATGTGGAGACAAAAGGTACTTTAGCATTCAAACATAATAATATGTTTATAATTCTGGAAATCATCTCTCTTTTAGCTTAGCCCGTATCAAATAAATATAGAAAATAGTGTTACAACTCAAGGATATAATAAGGACAAACATTGTAATAAGCATGCCCTAAGATTATAAAAAATGTCAAAGATTAAAAAGGCAGATTTGTCTAAATTAATTGCTTTTCACAATTGTTCGTATCCTACCTTCAAAGTGTCCAGAGAATAATAGACTGGATGCGTTTTTCCAGAAAAGCGAAAACGTCACAATTTTCGGTAGAAGTGATTGTTACATAATCTAAGTAGGCTGAATTCACAAATTGCTGTGACCAAGCGGAATGCTAAACGAGCAGTTATTTGGCCGTTATGATGTAAAAAACATAAAATAGAAAATAAAATGAAGGCTAAGGAACTATTAGAACTTGAATAATTAATGATTTCAGGTTGTTAGAAGTCTTAGTGGAAAGTTCAGTAAAGGATATATAAACATGGTAAGGCAGCAGTATGAAGCGTACTAGGATCTGGAAGTCACCAATACCTAAGAAGTAACAAATCCCTAAGAAGTAACAAATCCCTAAGAATTAACCAATCCCTAAGAAGTAACCAATCCCTAAGAAGTAACCAATCCCTAAGAAGTAACAAATCCCTAAGAAGTAACAAATCCCTAAGAAGTAACCAATCCCTAAGAAGTAACCAATCCCTAGGAAGTAACAAATCCCTAAGAAGTAACAAATCCATAAGAAGTAACCAATCCATAAGAAGTCACCAGTTCCTAAGAAGTAACCAATCCCTAAGAAGTAACAAATCCCTAAGAAGTAACAAATCCCTAAGAAGTAACCAATCCCTAAGAAGTAACCAATCCCTAAGAAGTAACAAATCCCTAAGAAGTAACAAATCCCTAAGAAGTAACCAATCCATAAGAAGTCACCAGTTCCTAAGAAGTAACCAATCCCTAAGAAGTAACAAATCCCTAAGAAGTAACCAATCCCTAAGAAGTAACCAATCCCTAAGAAGTCACCAATCCCTAAGAAGTAACCAATCCCTAAGAATTCACCAATCCCTAAGAAGTAACCAATCCCTAAGAAGTAACCAATCCCTAAAAAGTAACCAATCCCGAAGAAGTAACCAATCCCTAAGAAGTAACAAATCCCTAAGAAGTAACAATTCCCTAAGAAGTAACCAATCCTTAAAAAAGTTGTTCGTAATTGCCCACATAACGTTGACGACAATTATCCGTAATAACTACAAAGTGTAATTTGATTGTTCGTAGATGGCGGAAAATGGCAATAGGGAACCGCGAAACTGCGTAAGGCTGGGTATCACTACACTGGCGCGGAAGAATGCAAAGAAAACTGACCAACAATATTGTTTCAAACATACATAGTTTATTTTTACGGTATAGAAAGCAAGTCTAGCACACGATTCAGGCAAGGCGCCCAGCGACAGAGAGGCTGGGCGGCTTGCACCACAGAATCGCACGGCTCATATAAAACGCTTGTTTAAAAACTAGTTATAGCATACGCAAACCTGGTTTATATCAATATTAAAAATGTGTTAATAAATAGTCGCGTAAATAAAATATGTCACCTTCACGGATGAACTCGTCCAAGTTTTGTCTGAAGTGCGAATCAAAGTTGAGATCACAATTTCGCTTCTCGACGGAGGATGAGCTGTGAAGTGAGCTTGTGGCAGCAGAATCGTACGTTCTCTCGTCGCACGTTATTTGGTATGGATTCTCAACGGAGGATGAGCTGTGAAGTGAGCTTGCGGCAGCAGAATCGTACGTACTCTCGTCGCACGTTATTTGGTATCGACGCACTAAGCAGGAATGCCACTTGCAGTGAGCATGACAATGCCTAGAAACTACCACAGGCAAAAATCAATGAAAACACATCACATCTAATCAATCGTCGCGGTAGCCTGAGGTTATTATTTACTGTGAAAGCACACACAAAACACACAATACGTCCGCATCGCAGTAATTTATCGATTCCATTCATTCCTATTAAATGTAACTTGCATATTCATCAAACCGTGCGGTGTGTGCGATGTGTGCGGTGCGGTTCGATGATGTGTAGTATGGTGTGGTGTGATGTGATGTGATGTGATGTGGTGTGGTGTGGTGTAAGTGTGGGTGTGCGTGAGTATGGTGTGTGGTGAGCATGGTGTGTGGTGAGTGTGTTGATTGGTGCGTGTGGTGTGTGATGAGTGTGGTGAGTTTGATGAGTGTGGTGTGAGGTGAGTGTGTTGTATTTGGTGAGTGTGTTTTTTGTTTGGTGAGTGTGGTGAGTGTGTTGCGTGGTGAGTGGTGAGTGGTTGGTGTGGTGAGTGGTGAGTATGATGTGTAGTGAGTGTGGTGTGTGGTAAGTGGTGAATGTGGCTTGGGGTGAGGGTGGTGTGTGGTGAGTGTGGTGAGTGGCGAATGTGGTATGTGGTGAGTGTGGTGCGTGTGGTGATTGTGGTGAGTGCGGTGAGTTGTGAGTTTGGTGTGTGGTGTGTGGTGAGTGTAGTGTGTGTTTGTGTGTGTGTGTGTGTGTGTGTGTGTGTGTGTGTGTGTGTGTGTGTGTGTGTGTGTGTGTGTGTGTGTGTGTGTGTGTGTGTGTGTGTGTGTGTGTGTGTGTGTGTGTGGTGATTGTTGGGTGTGTGATGAGTGTTGTGTGGTGTGTGTGGAGTGTGGTATAATATACCTACATCAAACAACCTACATTAAGTTTTGTCAGAAAGAAATCTGCCTAGTATCAAAGTTATCTCTCACTTTCCTTACCCCCCTCCACCCTGCAACCTCACCCTCTCTCTCTCTCTCTCTCTCTCTCTCTCTCTATATATATATATATATATATATATATATATATATATATATATATATATATATCTATCTCTCTCTCTCTCTCTATCTCTCTGTCTCTCTCTCTCTCTCTCTCTCTCTCTCTCTCTCTCTCTCTCTCTCTCTATCTCTCTCGCTACCCGGTAACTCGGCGATGGAGCACAGCCCCTGTGTAAAATGTTTTCAGACATGTCGTAATTTGACGCTACGTTGCTTCTACTGTATGCGGTACATGGTTCTCTCATTGCGTGCATTACGTGTCACACATTGTTTAATGTCAGCTCGCTTGCGTTGAATGTCACAGGTTGTTTACTGTCTGCTCGCTTGCATTTGGATGTCACAGGTTGTTTACTGTCTGCTCGCTTGCATTTGGATGTCACAGGTTGTTTACTGTCTGCTCGCTTGCATTTGGATGTCACAGGTTGTTTACTATCTGCTCGTTTTTTTCTTCCTGTTCCCCCTTATAAAAATATACAGGTAAACCATGGTAAATCATGGTAAACCATGGTAAAATAGAATGATGTACCATGGAAAACATGGTAATCCATGGTGTTTTGAAACAGAGAAGCCATGGTAAAATACCATGGTATTTTGAAAGAGGTAAACCATAGTATACCACTGTTTACCATGTAATATCATGGTTTACGATGTAATGTCATCGTTTATCATGTCATCGTATGCCACAAATAGAGCAAAATTATTTTTAAAAAACCATTGAAAACAATAAATAAAGCAATACATACTCGAGTACATGAATATAATTTTGTATTATCAACATCTGTTTGCAAGAGTTCTGGTAATAGTTTTATTATTAAATGTCTAGCTATGAGGCTCGACAATAAGAATGTCGAGATAGCCAGATGTAGTTGCATGGCATGTCCACCTGGTTACACTACGGTTGTATCATGTCCACATGGTTGCACTACGGTTGTATCAGGTCCACCTGGTTAAAATACGGATGTATCATGTCCACCTGGTTACACTACGGTTGCATGTCCACCTGGTTGCACTACGGTTGTATATTGCCCACCTGGTTACACTACAGTTGCATCATGTTCACCTGGTTACACTACGGTTGCATCATGTCCACCTGGTTACACTACGGTTGCATCATGTCCACCTGGTTACACTACGGTTGTATCATGTCCACCTGGTTATACTACGGTTGCATGTCCACCTGGTTACACTACTGTTGTATCATGTCCACCTGGATACACTACGGTTGTATCATACCCACCTTGTTACACTACGGTTGCATCATATCCACCTGGTTACACTAAGGTTGCATCATGTCCACCTGGTTACACTACGGTTGTATCATACCCACCTGGTTACACTACGGTTGCATCATGTCCACCAGGTTACACTACGATTGCATCATATCCACCTGGTTACACTACGGTTGTATCATGTCCACCTGGTTACACTACGGTTGTATCATGTCCACCTGGTTACACTACGGTTGCATGCCCACCTGGTTACACTACTGTTGTATCATGTCCACCTGGTTACACTACTGTTGTATCATGTCCACCTGGTTACACTACGGTTGTATCATGTCCACCTGGTTACACTACGGTTGCGTCATGTCCACCTGGTTGCATCATGTCCGCCTGGTTACACCACGGTTGCATCATGTCCACCTGGTTACACTACTGTTGTATCATGTCCACCTGGTTACACTACGGTTGCATCATGTCCATCTGGTTACACTACGATTGCATCATGTCCACCTGGTTACACTACGGTTGCATCATGTCCACCTGGTTACACTACGGTTGCATCATGTTCACCTGGTTACACTACGGTTGCATCATGTCCACCTGGTTACACTACGGTTGTATCATATCCACCTGGTTACACTACGGTTGCAGCAGAAGAAAAAATCACGTCGTAGTCTGTTCCCATTACACTTTGAGCTTCTAAATTGCACAAAACATCCTCACAGAAATGGGACTGTTTATAGTAGCCACGATGAATTGAGATAAAACCAATCAATGCATAAAATATGCAAATATGATTGTAGTAATGGTACATATGGATCGGTTGCGGGCGATATATGAAAACAAATTCAAATAAAAATATATAAAATTGCGAACGTCCACCTCTGGGCATTTTACCACGTGGGTGGGGCTCATGCCCCAAGATAGGACCACCGCTTAAATTGACCCATTTTTTTAGATGTCAACACAAGGAATGAGATAATGATCTACATTATTCATAGCACATAGATGATGTACACCCAAATTATTCTTTCTCGGCATCGAATGTACCTGGGCGGTTTGCCCCGATTTCCTCTATATCTTAAAAGTTGCAAGGTAGTTAAAGGACGAACATGTCCTTTTATTTATTGAAAGTCTGAGGCAAGAAAAGTGAGAAAATGTGTTAAAATATACAAAAATATATATAAAAATGTAAACCTGGCGTACACCGATATTTTTAAACATTAATATATTGTACTATATTGTACTAATTTAATTTCATTCACAAAAGAGAAGAGAGGCTATAGAACTATGGGCGATTTTAAATACCGTGACACGAAAACAACGACAGTTCTCAGTCGAGGAACTATCCAACTCATTTAATGCATGAGGATAGACACATCACCACATGACATTTTTCAATATTTGATTATTTATGAAGTAGTTTTTAGCCATCAAGAATAAAAATTGCCAAAGTTAGTATATCAACGTTAAAAAAAACTGTGCGAAAACTTACCATACCTATTCTAGACCAATTTCTCCCTTACCACCATTCTCAAAACTGTTGGACAAAATGTTCCTTACCGGAACAGAACAATATATTATGCTCGAGTCAGTACGGGTTATGTGCATATAATATGTCCACGTTACAAGCGGTAATGGAATTGATAGAGGAAATTTAAAATGCTACGGATAGCAAAGAAACATGCAAATGGCGTATTTATTGATCTAATAAAGGCTTTCAATTAATCAGTCAATCAATCAATGTGAATTTATTTGGTTACTCATTTGCAATGTTGTTACAGGTACTGGCAGTAACATTAGTAAATGTGACGCATATAGAAAATTACAAAAAGTGGTCGTAATCCATTAATCTAACACAATATAACAACGTGAGGCAGAGTGATAGTTAATCAATGTAGTGAAAATTCATTAGTATTAACAAAAATAATAATAAATAAATAAAGATGTATTTCTTTCGATACAGTAGAACGTGGAATCATTATCAACAAGTTTAACTATTGTGGCGCGCCTGGATTAGCAAATGAATGTATTTCAAGTACCTCACGAACAAGAAGCAATTGTTAAATGTGTCAATTTGTCTCGCTGTTACTAAATGTCAAATGTGGAGTTACGCAGGGGTTTATTTTAGAGCCAAGGCTCTTGTCCTCTATGTTAACGATATATGCAATGTATAAACATTAGCACAATTTTATTTGTATATCATACAAATATATGTTGTAACAACCTATTTGAACTACGATATGTATTACATAAAGAACTTACCCAATTACACAAATGCTTTCCTCTTAACAAAGTATCGCTGAATCTTTCAAAAACTATTACATTTCATTCAAGAACCGCCCGCCAGATGTGGACATTAATGTGTTCATAAATCATGAACGAATAACCAGAGTGTAATCAAATGTTTTGGTGTATTTGTTGATGACGATCTGAACTGGGAACGTCATATTAATTCGGTTATATAAAACATTCGAAATTTGCAGCGATCATCTACAAAGCAAGTTGTCTAATTAACCATGATGGAATGTGCAAATTGTATAGATCCTTGTGTTTTGCCTTAAGTTAACTACTGCAGTGAAGTGTTGGAAACACGTATGCTACAAACATTCAATGTGTGACAGTACTACCTATACAAGTAGTTCGTCTAATTTGTAAGGTGAAAAACGCCTAGACACACCAGCACCCTTTATATACAAAACAAAATTGTGCAGTTTGAAAGTTGTAGATTTAGTTAAATTTGAGACTGCTGTTATTATGTGTGAAGTATATCACAATGAACTACCGGATAGTGTTTATCATTTACATGTACAAACACGTGGTACTCGACAGAAAGATACCTTCCGTAGTCATAGTGTTCGTACTAACATAAAATCGATGTGCATTTATATGTACGGTGTGAAATTGTGGAATTCATTCCACAAAAATTTCACTGGGGGCAGAAGTACCCAAACATTTTGTTTAATGTACAAGTTATTTATTCCTTCTATGTTTTAGTAGGTATAATAAAATCAGTCCACGTTAAAAAGCATGTTTCAACGATTTTGTTTATGTTTAATAAACGTTCTGGTTGGGGGTGAAACATAAATATATGTATCACAATTTTTTTCACCCCTTTTCCGACATTTTATTTTTTATTTACACTTTGATTTTACGTGTTGCAAATGGTGTTTTGTTTATAATAACGTGTTTCGTTCTGTTTTTTGTTGTTGTTGGAAGTAGTTTACTTATTGATTGATTAATTTACTTATTGGCTGACTGATTGTTTGATTGTTTGATTGATCGATTGATTGATATTTTGTTTACTTTTGTCGTCCACTTAGTGTGGTGACATGAAGGCTTCCTTGCAGTTGTTTTGTCCCGTTTAGTGTGATATGCAGCCGGATTTTCCATTTCCATTTTCCGCAATATTTTTGCGTATGATCTCATCCAGTGTTTCCTCTAGAGTCGGTATTAGAGTCCATGAATCGCATCCAAATATCAGGATCTGTTCGAACGTTGTCCTGAAGATATTCAGTTTGGTGTGTCTGCGGATGGACGCTCTGCAAACTGTGTCAATGCCTGGGTTTTCAAAACTGGATATAATTTTGTTGGTTTGTGTAGGATACACTGTATTTATAATCCTTCACTTTCTCAATTTGACTCACTTCTAAAGTGGGGATACCACGGTCAGCAACTTAGCAGAATTGTTAATAAGCAGGAACATCTTATGGAGTAAACGTTCTGCTTCTTGCGTGATGAATAGTTTGAAAGACTGACCTGAAAAAAGTTTTGCAACAACTTATATTAAAAATTACATAGAATTACACGCAAGTTAATTTCAGGTTTGCTTCTGTTGTTGTTATTCTAATTTCGCTATACAATGATCACGAACGGATAGGCGGGACGAAATATCTCCACAGGTTGCATTTTGAGGACCCAGTCAATTATTATAGGCCTATGATAGAAAATATAACTTTGAAGTTGGACGATATAGTTAATGACTTGTAAATAAAAAAAAAAAATTATGTTTTGTTTTAATGGAATTTATTTTCTAAATTTTTTTTGGAAAACCACCCACCTGGATCCACAAAACAGTTCCGGTTTACACGAAACGCACCAACTCAAAAACCACCCTCGCTTCTGACCTGCAAACCCATTATTTTGCTTTGGAGAGAATACTGATGTACTTAGTTCACTGGCATGCGTTTATATATTATGTAAGCAAAACAGCTGATGATTCATCTTGAAATGTGAAGGCAACAGGTACTTTAGCATTAAAACATAATAATATATGTATAACTCTGGGAATCATCTATCTTGTAGCTTAGCCGGTGTCAATTAAATATTGAAAATAGTGTTACAACTCAAGGATATAATAACGACAAAACATTGCAACAAACTTGCCCTATAATTATTAAAATATGTCAAAGATTAAAAAGGCAAATTTGCCTAAATTAATTGCTTTCCACAATTGTTCGCATTTTGCCTTTAATGTGTCCAGAGAATATTAGTTCACATCTAATTTTCAGCCAAATTACGATGCAGATCAACTAATTCGGCTCTGTTCACATACACCGAGTTAAACCGGATTAAACCGCCAATCGAATTAGTGCACCAGTGGGCGTGGTGTGCGGGTCATATGCACTCATACATCGCGAGATTATGGCCCTCTGTCATGCAGCAGCGCCGCCATCGCCGAATCAAGGCAAATGGACGTTCGCATTGGCTAATCCGCATCCTAATTCAACTGTT
This sequence comes from Lamellibrachia columna, assembly GCA_963662155.1. Taxonomy (NCBI): domain Eukaryota; kingdom Metazoa; phylum Annelida; class Polychaeta; order Sabellida; family Siboglinidae; genus Lamellibrachia; species Lamellibrachia columna. The sequence goes on along the minus strand of OY759261.1, from coordinate 30,385,190 downwards.
TTCCCGCATTACAATTCTGGTAGTTTAATGCGAATTAAGGGTGTTCACATTGCGCTACCCGAATTGGGATCCGCATCCTAATGCGGATAAACATTGTATGTGAACACGGCCTTAAACTGGATGCGTTTTTTTTCCCGAAAAGCGAAAACGTGAAAATGTTTGGTATAAGTGTTCGTTACATAATCTGAGTAGGCTGAATTCACAAATTGCTGTGACCAAGCTGAATGCTAAACGAGCAGTTATTTGGCCGTTATGATGTAAAAAACATAACATGGCAAATAATATGACTAAGGAAGGATTATAACTTGAATAATTAATGACTTCAGGTAGTTAGGAGTTTTAGTGGAAATTCAATAAAGGATATATAAACAAGGTAAGGCAGCAGTATGAAGCGTACTAGGATCTGGAAGTCACCAATCCCTAAGAAGTAACCAATCCCTAAGAAGTCACCAATCCCTAAGAAGTCACCAATCCCTAAGAAGTCACCAGTCCCTAAGAAGTAACCAATCCCTAAGAAGTCACCAATCCCTAAGAAGTAACCAATCCCTAAGAAGTCACCAATCCCTAAGAAGTAACCAATCCCTAAGAAGTCACCAATCCCTAAGAAGTCACTAATCCCTAAGAAGTAACCAATCCCTAAGAAGTAACCAATCCCTAAGAAGTCACCAGTCCCTAAGAAGTAACCAATCCCTAAGAAGTAACCAATCCCTAAGAAGTAACCAATCCCTAAGAAGTAACCAATCCCTTAGAAGTCACCAATCCCTAATAAGTCACCAATCCCTAAGAAGTAACCAATCCCTAAGATGTAACCAATCCCTAAGAAGTAACCAATCCCTAATAAGTCACCAATCCCTATGGTTTTGAAACCTGGACAATGACAGCTACATTAGAAAATCAATGACACGGCTGCTACACCAAAGCACACATTGAAATCAGCACGTCACAAACAGCGAGCTGTGCGACGGGTTTCCAAAACTCTAAAATAAAATCAGAGAACGAAGTGTGCACTTCGCAGACCACTGCTAGTGAACCAGTTTCGATTGATTCACTGAGTCCCAAAACAAGTAGTGTGAAAACCATTAAAGACTGCATTTACGAAAATGGACATCATAAACCGAGACATTGCCATGGAAAACAATATACTAAGATATTAATGCAAGGAACCCACTCGATATAAGCAAGTAAGCATGTGCAACGGCGGACACTGACTATAATTCAAACGCAAACGAGGAAAAGTTGGGAGTTTTATATACTGTACACTATACCCATTCTATTTTGATATCGACATTTCATAAGTACTTGCCTCCTCAGTTTGTTAAAAACAAACAACAGGAAGCAGTAGTTAAGTGAATATCATGCGGGACTACAACGATGTTTCACTTTCCAGATATGTTCGCTATAGTTACGGTACTTCTCGCTCATGTATATAATTAGATTCTAAAAAAATCCGGACGCGATAACTTCATAAGTAACTGTCGCAAATAACAATATTAAAAAAATTTCACACACATCCATCTATACCTTGGAACTTGGTGCTGCCAGTTAATATCCCTCAAAATTGCGACGTAATACTGGCAGATATAGTAACGTGTAGCGACGTTTTGCCCTTATATTCAGTAACTTCACATAAATCGAAGAAACGACGCATGACGTTGCCAATAATTGTTCGTAATTGTCCACATAACGTTGACGACAATTGTCCGTAATAATTACAAATGGTAATTTGATTGTTCGTAGACAGCACAAAATGGCAATGGGGAGAAGCGAAATTGCGTAAGACTGGGTATCACTACACTGGTGCGGAAGAATGCGGAGAAAACTGACCAACAATAATGTTTCAAACATATATAGTTTATTTTTACGGCATAGAAAGCAAGCCTAGCACACGATTCAGGCAAGACGCCCAGCGACAGAGGGGCTGGGCGGCTTCACTTCGTCAACGCACGCGCCATTTAGTTCCGTCCGGTTCACGAGCGTTCGATTCAACAATATGTGTGGCATAACAGAATCGCACGGCTCATATAAAACTCGTGTGTAAAAACCAATTAAACTAAGCATGAATGTCACTTGCAGTGAGCAGGACACTGCCTAGAAACTACCACAGGAAAAATCAATGAGAACACATCATATCTAATCAATCGTCGCGGTAGCATGAGTTATTATTAACTGTGAAAGCACACACAACAAAACACACCATAGGCCCGCATCGCAGTAATGTAGCAATTCCATTTATTCCTATTAAACTTGGCTTGCATATTCACTTAATCGTGCGTGTGCGCCATGCGCGTGGTGCGAGATGCGTGGTTAGTGTTGTGCGTGCGGTGTGTGCGGTGTGTGCGTGCGGTGTGTATGTGTTGTGAGGTGTGTGCGGTGCGGTGCGGTGCGGTGCGGTGCGGTGCGGTGCGGTGCGGTGCGGTGCGGTGCGGTGCGGTGCGGTGCGGTGCGGTGCGGTGCGGTGCGGTGCGGTGCGGTGCGGTGCGGTGCGGTGTGGTGAGTATGGTGTGTGGTGAGATTTTGTCGTATTTCAGTGCTACCAAAACGCGAAAACATTAGTTTTTGAGAAAGATCAACATATAGAACATTTTGAGCAACTGAAGCGCGCAATAAGTTTATTTGTGTTTGAGAAAGATCAACTCATGAACAATCAGGTCTGACAATTCATTCGTTGGTAACTAATTTGGTGAAACATATTAGTAAGTCACGGTTTCTTTGCTCGGGAAAACAGTCTTATTTTCACGCTGTATTTTCTGGTATGTCATTGTAGGCTCTAATTCTATCGTGTTGCTGTGCGCTTGATGTATGCAAGTATTACAGTACCTCTGGTACTACAATACCTCAGGGAGTTTGACGCCCCTGCATTGCAGAGTTGAAAATCACTGCCTTGTGATACAGGTTCTCGACAGAACCGAAGGCTAAGGGAGCAAACCCTAACAGAAAACCATGTCATTGTGGCAGCATCAAGGGTGGTTGATGAATGGAACTCCCAACATCTCCCGACCAGCCACTGCAGGGATAAATAGCTCGCGCCTGTCTTGACGTGTTCTTGCCGGTGTGAGACCTCTATTTGCTCCCCGAGAGAGTGCCGCTAGTAACTTGCAAAAGCCAGCAGCACTTCAACACTTTTTGCAAGCAGCTCTCATGAAATGCACAACCGCACGAATTACCATACCGGACCGGTCGTCGCCCGGGTTACCAAGGACCGCGCTGCTCGACCTCATCTTCCGTCGACAGTGAAAAATCAGCTAGGAAGAAGAGAACAACTATAACATGAAGCTCTTGTCAACATCCAGCAGCGCATTACCAACACATGCCTTGATGAGATTCCAAACATGGATGAGATGGCTAGAGCAATCGCCGGCCTGAAAGATGGCAAAGCACCTGGGAGTGATGGAATTCCTGCTGAAGTATGGAAGCACGGAGGAGACAATCTGTCCAACAGACTGCACCAATTAATCACCAAAGCCTGGGAAGAGGGTTCTGTACCACAAGCGTGGAAGGATGCCAGCATTGTAACCATCTACAAGAAAGGAGATCGAACAGACTGTGGGAACTACAGAGGAATCTCTCTTCTTTCCATAGCAGGCAAGATCTTCGCCAGGATCCTGCTCAACAGACTATCTATTCACATAACACCAGAAGTAGTTCCGGAGACACAGTGTGGCTTCAGATCCAACCGGACCACAGCGGACATGATATTTTGTCTTCGACAACTACAAGAAAAGTGCATTGAGCAGGACCGACCACTATATATAGTATTTGTCGACTTCACGAAGGCGTTTGATACAGTCGGAAGGACTGGGCTATGGCAGCTACTGAGGAAATATGGATGCCCAGAGAAATTCACAACCATGATCGAGGCTCTACATACGGGAATGATGGCGAATGTCAGTGTTGGAGGGGAAGTCTCGGAAACGTTCGGTGTTACCAATGGTGTCAAGCAAGGCTGTGTACTGGCCCCCACGCTCTTCTCCATCTTCCTATCAGCAATGCTTGTCGAGGCTTTCCGAGGCATGGGAGATGGCGTCTATATACAGTCTAGACAGAGCGCTGACCTATTCAACATCGCACACTTCAGAGCGAAGACCAAGACTACCCAGATACTTGTGAGAGAGCTGCTATACGCAGATGACAGTGCACTGGTCGCCCACTCCGCTGAAGAGATCCAGAGAATAGTGGATGCTTTCTCCGATGCATCAAAGAAGTTCGGCCTGAAGATTAACATCAAGAAGACGGAAGTGCTGTACCAACCCAACTCTACAAGAACCCGAGAGGAGGATATCATGGTTGATGGAAACAAACTGAACTCTGTTCCGGAATTCACCTACCTCGGAAGCACTATATCAAGTGATGGACGCATTGATGCTGAAATACAGAGGAGGATGGCCAAGGCTAGCGCATCTTTCGGCCGATTACGCCAGAGACTCTGGAACAACCACCATGTGTCCACGCGGGTCAAAGGCAAGATCTACCGTGCAATTGTGCTATCCACCTTACTATACGGAGCCGAGGCCTGGACAGTGTACAGACGACAGGTGAAAAAGCTGCATGCCTTCATGATGCGACATCTGCGTTCGATCATGAGGCTAACCTGGAAGGACAAAGTGACAAACAAGGAAATACTCGGTCGGATAGGGCTGCCCTCTATGGAAGATCTTCTGATCAAAAAGAATCTCCTGTGGACTGGACACCTCATGAGGATGTCATCAGACAGACTACCAAAGCAGATCCTCTACTCTCAATTGTCTTCTGGTCACAGACAGAGAGGACGCCCTCGTCTCCGGTTCAAGGATACCATCAAGAGAAACCTCAAGCTGAGAGACATAAAGACCGACTCATGGACATCACTCTCACAGCAGAGAACTAAATGGAGTGCGCGGTCAAGAAATGAAAGCAGTCTTTGTCGCATAGCGACTGACAGCATGATGATGATGATGCTGTGCGCTGTATTTTCTGGTATGTCATTGTAGGCTCTAATTCTATTGTGTTGCTGTGCGCTGTATTTTCTGGTATGTCATTGTAGGCTCTAATTCTATCGTGTTTCTGTGCATGGAATTTTCTGGTATGTCATCGTACGCTCTAATTATATCGTTTTACTGTGCGTGGAATGTTATGGTATATAACTGTAGGCTCTAATTTTATCGTGTTGCTCTCCGATGTATTTTCTGGTATGTCATTGTATGCTCTAATTCTATCGTGTTGCTGTGCGCTGTATTTTCTGGTATGTCATTGTATGCTCTAATTCTATCGTGTTGCTGTGCGTGGAATGTTCTTGTTAGTCATCACACGATGTTCCTGTATTATTTTTTGGTTAGCTGCAATTCTTGTTTTGTCGATTTACGATTGTATTCTTGTTAGCACAGTAGTTTCTTCTATTTCTTTGCCGTCGTCGACAGCACTATGCAAATGCAAATGCACAAACATAGCTGAGTAAACGATAAGGTTTGAGAGTACCTCCATAGACAATACCACATCCCGATCTTCGTATTTAGCGTAATAATACTACGTCCCCACTCCCCCGCTGTTAATCCGGCCCTGCAAACCAGCGAGGGAAAGGATTTTTCTGACAGGAAACGTATTGAGCACATTCCAAACTAATTCAACATCAGTTCGACTTCACACAGTGATCTCACTGGCCCGTATCGTCCGAAGACGCGCACAGTGACGTAGTCACTGCCTCGAATGTTGTTGCCACAGGCGAATGAGCAGACAGTGGCGCCTTCTACTGGTGGTTCTGTCTTTGTCACCTGACACCGCCTGAAGTAGCCGTCGAACGGGCCGGCGTTGAGCGGCTTCTCCTTCGTGTAGAGGTGCACCTGGGCAACGCATTCATAAATATCATCAGACTTTTCTCTGATTACGTCCATGTGTCTCCAGAATTGCAATATATATTGCATAATTTACTTATGCGCACATACGCACGCACACATACAAATACGTGCGTACGTGCATACGTGTGTATCAACATACCTGCACACTTGTACGTATGGATACATGCACATATGCAGAATGCACATATGCACGCATGCACGCACGTACACATGCACATAGGCACATATGTATAAATGCACATGTTCAAACACGCAAACATGCCCATATTCATACATGCACACATGCATGCAAACAAGCACAAATGAAAAATTATACATACATACATACATACATACATACATACATACATACATACATACATACATACATACATACATACATACATACATACATACACACATACATACATACATATATACAAACACCCATTCATACATACATACATACATACATTATATGTATACAATACAACACTAATCATTATCCAAACAGAGGCTCACTTCCGGTCCCATGCTCCCTCCTACTTCATCTCTGCCATAACATTCCCTAACAGGACATCACGACTGCCATAACTAACGGACACGTGCGTGGTTGCATAAACGACTGGTTGGCTGAGTAACGTCATAGTTCTGGTGTCATAGAAACTGTGCACTTGGCTAACGTAACACAGTTTCAACGAAAAACGACACTTTCCACAATTGTACTGAGAGATTTACAAGTGGAATTTATATTATGAGTTATTATGATGGCTAGCATGTTTAACATTTATATTAGACAGGCTATACACACGATTTACCCCCATTAAAGTAACACGTTTTCTACCTGACAGTAGAAGTTGCCGCCACGCAGTTGCCGCCACGCAAGTTGATTCGCGCGTCGAAGTTAGCGAAATAATTCGAGAGATTCGCTCTGAAGACGAAGTCCAGAGGGTTGCCCGATGACGTCACAGACTCACACGTGGCGCGGTCATGGTCAATAAAGACGGCGCAGTCCCGGAACTCACGAAATCCCTCAGCAGAGGCAACGAAGATTTCTGCAGTTACACATAAATAAGTGAACATAATCAGATATGTTCCTCTCAGCGATATTAACAGTAGTTCATAACATTGATACGGCTTAACAGAATAGTACGTAACGTGCAGCACTGCTTACATTCAAACCTCTATTGCTGTCAAAATACCGTAATTATATTTATAGTGCAACAAATAATAAATGTCGTAATTTAACTATTTTTTGTATGTAACATTTTTAATCAGAATCACATATAGTTGATTCGTATGTGAAACTGACTAGTTGACTAAACGATATTTCGAGTTTCCCGACATTGGGTGTGGGTGATGAAGCGAATGCCGATATACAGTATCATTTAACAACACCGGTTTGCCTTCGTGGACAATATTCCCTACCACCTGGCACTATCTACCCACGGATCCATAACACTGTCTAATAAGGTATTTTTTGGTCACTTTACAGCACGCAATTTCTGAAGAAAAAAATTATAATTGTTAATTTCAAAATGTCAATATACATTGTGACATATATGGAAATATATTATTTGATTTCACATACTTTTTCACACCCTCTGTACAACTTATTTGTAAGCCTGTTGTTACGCTGTGTGTCGGATCATTCATCAGTCGTACATGTCTTTGCGGATTTTGTGTGTGTATGATGAAGTGTATTTTTGATATTAACAAGTTCACTCTGTCCATATTCCAAATTGAAATATGCATGTCTCAAGGCAAATCGTAGCTAACAATAATTATTGTTCTGATGTACGTGTATAAGGTAACGTAAATCGGAACACTGCCTGTTGTGGTGGCAGTTAGCCATGACACTCTCAAAACAATAGAACACAAAGAAAAAACTCAAATGCCTAACTAAAATAAAATATCCTCCAAGGAAATAATAAAAGAAAGGATATCGATCGTACCTACACCAACAGTTAAGAAAATACCAGGAAATAAATATATTGTGTTGACCTTGACCGTTACTGTAGTTCATAATTGCAAACCATTATTATGTAATTTGTTTTATTATGTCTTCGTTGCCAGCATGTCCTTATACTCCACTTTGAAGCAGGAACTGAATTAATCGTTAGTTGAAAATAACACACCATGACGTGTAAATACACGACTGTGAATAATTAATCCTACCTAAATAGGAACTACACTAGGACACAAATATCGTCGTTATCACCAAACCTTCCCGCCGACAGTCGTCATCACTTTCGGCATCGATTTCGTCCACCTGTATGATCAACTCTCACTCACTCCATCCTCAATCCTCTTCACCCCCAGGTAGCATAAGGCGACGACAAATGTCCTCCGGCCAACGAGCCAGGCGAGTTCATTCCAGGTTTCATCAGCCAACATCTCGTTAACTTCTCCAAACAAAGTTCCCATCATTCTCATTAATAAATTCTAATTCACTCTCAACAGTCACTAAAATCATTACTCTCATCAGCTACTCACACCATCCATCATTGTCATCAACCGATTCAGCCATCAGCATCGTAATTGTATTCTTTAGTTTTAACTTTCTCAAACGGAGTCACCCACAATAAACCAAGGCATGTTCTCATCGGAGAAAGATATGCGAAGAATACAAGGATGATCACAACACCATATTGGATTTGTCACAACGTTTTTGCCTTGAAAAGGGTTACGAATTTTGTAGCAGGCAGCTAGGGTTGCAGCTATTAGTGATCTAAAACATATTTTCATGTATTTTATGTGTTGTCTATGCAATGGAAAGAGAACATTGTCCGCCATGAATGGTTCAGTAGTATATGTTTCACCGATGCCTTTCAACAGATTCGAAGTAATTAGATGGTCGTTAAAAGATAACTTTTCTGTAGGAAATGTACCAGCTGGATGCAAACATGAATATACTAAACAAACTCCTCAGCTTACCGTCAAACACTTATATTTCGCTCAGATGGAAGAACCCAGCGACGCTCGCAGCCATGAACAAGTAGCGCCGCCTGGTGTAGCGTGGATGTTCACAATTCAGACTGACGATTTGTGCTGGTCCCAATCTTCCGTGTGTGGCACATTTCAGAAAAGACACCTTGCTGATTGGTCCATTGACGGTTCTAAGGTCCTGGTCCGTCAGACCCACGGTGAAATTTATTAGTCGATTTATAAAAGGTCGACATAAGTGCAATTGCTTAACAAATTGGAAGCAATTGTAGGTATGTTTCTGTGTCGCGGAACGCCGGGGATCGAGGCTATTCAACCAGCAGTGATTGACCGGTGTAGCCACCTACTGGCAATCACTGGGTGAACAGACAAAATAGCGACGTCGATTACCATTGCGCAACATAAAACATTCCTTAATATATTTATAATTGCTTCACATTTGGTTGCATTATATAACTGTTTATCCGCACATGACAACAACATCATAATATTATTATTATTATGATTTATTCTAGTATCACGAACTTTATATTAATAAATATCTATACGTGTGGAACGCATTGGACAGTTTTAACAGTGAACGCAGGGAAAGGACATCAACATATTCTAATAATATCCATTATTTGTATTCACACGATCTATTTTTGAGTACATCCAATGACAAAAAAAAAAAATTACGACATGGCAACCAACAGTGGCGTATTTAGTACGGATTGGGCCATGACCCCATTTGGTTTACACTTTTGAATTTGTTCGAATATAGCCTGTTGCGCCGCTACATGGTAAACTAAAGGGTGAATTAGTTCACCCTCCCCCGCGATATCCTCTATTCAACATTACCAACCTAGTAGTAGTACGGCCGCAAGACACAGAGAGTGGTGTACCGTAAATGTCAGCATCACAAAAATAGTAAGATAAGATAGTCACAGCTGCCAAGTTTTGACGAGATGGTTGATATCGTGGGCGGATCGAAAGTCTGAAAATGAGTGTCAGCATTTCTTGACATCTAATTTCCACCGGGGACTGCACTTTAAACACTTTAAAGTATATTTTAATTGACACATATATCATTATGTACGCTGTAGCGGCTTATTAAAATACGGAACGAAATATGCAAGTTTCGTCTGAAGAGTAAAAGTAAAAACACACATCTGGAAAAACCCAATGTGGAATGCGCACTGTTAATTTAAAACCACACTAAAAATTACACATAATTGAAATAATTAAAGACGCAGCAATATTTATTTAAAGCAACTGTAAATGGAAACTGTAACAAACCTCACACTCACTTCAGCAATAAACTGGACGGTCAAAAAGTAACCCCGAATCGGGGATCCCCTTGACGTTCTGCGCTATCAGCGCATGCGGGCACACACACACACACACACACACACACACACACACACACACACACACACACACACACACACACACACACACACACACACATACGCACGCACGCACGCACGCACGCACGCACGCACGCGCGCACGCACGCACGCATACACATATTCGCGCGCTTTTTAGGCATCCACGCCTTTTTAATCACCATTACATCAATAACACACACTACTTACTATAGTAGCGGTCGTCTCTGTTGGTGATGCGTACTCCGGTGACACTGGTTCTCGCCTCCCCGAAGTCTACTGCCCACCACGCATTGTTTCCCTTATCTGTGTTGAAGAATGTTGTTTTGTTACAGTCATTCCCGAGTGAGGCTACCTAACCGCAACACAAAGAACTCATGAACCTACAAAACATATAAAAATACACATATAATCAGGCTTTAAAAGAAAAATCATATATATATATATATATATATATATATATATATATATATATATATATATATATATATATATATATATATATATATATATATATATATATATATATATATATGTATATATATTTATATATATATGTATATATATATATATATTAAGGCATTTTCTCTATGATATATATGATATATATATATATAAATATATATATATATATATATATGTATATCATATATATATATATATATATATATATACACGAGTCAGAAACTTGTTTTTGATTTGATTATATATATATATATATATATATATATATATATATATTTATATATATATATATATATATATATATATATATATATATATATATATATATACGAGTCAGAAACTTGTTTTTGATTCGGAAATAATATATACGAGTCAGACGGATAGTTTTAGTTTTGAGTGTAGGGGATGTACGGGGATGAAGGAACGTGAAGTGGAGTTAGAACAGCTGACGCTGCTCGTTGTGGCAGTGTTGGGAATTGAGCAGGTGGGTTGTGCCAGTGGTTCTGGTGGGGGGGACTGTAGATGATAAAGTGGGGGAAGACGACGAGAGAGATGCTAGGAAGAGCTCACCTCAGCCTGGGAGGAGGCTGAGAAGAGGTAAGGTGACAGGTCGTAGGGAGACAGGACGAAAGGAGACGAGAAGGAAAGAAATGGGAGGGAAGACAAATGGATCGAAGGAAAGGGGAGTGGGGGAAACAGTAGCGAAGGAGTCGGGGTGGGGGAGGAGACGATAGTTAAGGCGATGGGAGTGAGGGGGACGAGAGGGAAGGTGTCAGGAGGGAAGGCGACGGGAGCTCAAGTTAGCCAACAGACGGGAGGGAAAGGTGACAGGTTGATGAGTGAGAGAGAGAGCCTGATAACAGTATGCCACCTAGTGACAAGGCTGCAGGACAGAATGTGATGGAGGGGATCCATCGGAAGAGCTATTCCGAGGCAATGATAGAGGGGGTGAGAAAGAGAGCGAGGGTGTTTTTGGGGGACTCAATAGTTAGGAAGACCGACAGTTAGTCGATAAAGTGCCACATCAAAGATTGTTACTTAAACTAAAAGCCCATGGTATAGGTAATGGTGTAATCAACTGGATAGAAAAGTGGCTTACACACAGAATACAAAGAGTAATAATAGATGGTGAGATTTTAAACTGGAAATCGGTTTTGAGTGGAGTACCACAAGGATCAGTATTAGGCCCTATACTGTTTTTAATATATATAAATGATTTGGAAGATGACATATCTAGCAAAGTATTCAAATTTGCAGATGATACAAAAGTATTCAGAAAGGTTACTAATGTTACAGATAAACAAAGTTTAGAGGATGATCTAGATAAATTAGTTAAATTATCAGAAAAATGGCAAATGTTCAATTTTGGGATGTGTAAATGCATACACATAAGACATGGAAACATGGACGAAGAATATAAAATGGGGGATGCTGTACTAGGTAGAACCACACAAGAAAAGGACTTAGGAGTAACATTTAGTGCTAACATGAAAGTTTCAGTGCAATGTGGGATTGCTACTTCGAAAGGAAATCAAATTCTATGGCTAATTAGGAGAACTATCATGTATAAGGAGAAACAGCTATTTGTACCCCTGTACAAACCAATAGTTAGAACACATTTGGAATATTGTATTCAAGCATGGAGGCCTTACCGTAAAAAGGATATAGACAAGCTAGAAATAATAAAACGAAGAGCAACTAAAATGATTCCAGAATTGAGAGACATTAGTTACGAAAGTCGCTTATTACAATGTGGTTTGACAACACTAGAGACCGATGAGACTAAGAGGAAACCAAATAGAAGTGTTTAAAATAGTGAACGGTTATGAAGATGTTGATAAGAATATGTTCTTCAAATTTAAAGAAGGCAGTAGAACCAGAGGACACAAAGCAGCATTAGTTAAGGAGCAGTGTAGGTTCGACATGAGAAAGTACTCTTTCTCACAGAGGGTGATAAATGAATGGAACAAACTGCCAAATGATTGTGTGAATGCTAGTAGTGTGAATATGTTTAAAAATCGAATTGACATATATTTGATAAGGACGGGCTACACATAGATGATAAAATTGTTGGACTCTCGATAAGCCAATGGCTTACTTGTCCATATGGATGATACTCTCAATTTCATATTTTAGAATATTCCAACATTCAATTGCGGTCTCATTCATCAGCATGTTATTCCAATCTAGCTTTGCTAAGTATTTTCTCATATCTTTATAGTTACCTTTATGGAAGTTTCTCCTATACGTTTTTTATGTTTACTTTCTGATTTTACATTGATGTCAAAATGTATTTGATTGTGGTTACTGTTACCCAATTACCCAACACACATATGTATGTCCATGCATGCCTTTTTTGTAACCATAACATCAGTCAAACTTACTATAGGATTCGTGGTCTACGTTGGTGATGCGTATTCCGGTGACTTTGGTTCTGGCCTCCCCGAAGTCTACTGCCCACCATCCATTTTTCATCCGATGTGTCATGACGTGTGTTGTTTTGTTACCGTCATTTCCGCGTGAAGGTTTTCTGTTGCGGGACAGTGAACTCATGGACGCCGGCTTGCCCAGTGCAACGTTCACTCCGATTATCACTGGAACACACCAGATGGATGACGTCAATCGATCACATCTACAAATAACTATTGCTAACTATGTTGCCAGAGAGGATATATATATATATTTTATTTTGACTATTCCTCAATTATCGTTTCGATTCTTCATCCAAACAGTTCACCATTCACGAATCCGCATGTCCTTTCAGCCACGAATCCGTGTGTCCTTTCAGCCACGAATCCGTATGTCCTTTCAGCCACCAATCCGCATGTCATTTCAGCCACGAATCCGTGTGTCCTTTCAGCCACCAATCCGCATGTCATTTCAGCCATCATCAAGGGAGTTCCAGAAGGCTCTGTTCTAAGAGAACCGTTCCGTATTGTGCTCAATAATAATATGCCCCGATCATTAGAACCGAAAACAATGACGACTCTACAATAAGTGCTACGGGGTAGACAGTTCTATCAATTGAACAGATCCTATAAAACGATCTTCAAGCAATATCTACCTAGTGTGTCGAAAATAAAATGGTCAGTAATGTTGACAAAAACAAACGTTATTGATTATCACGACTCAATAAAAGTGGCCACACTTAGACATTGCTGATACCGATACAAGAGAAATGAATTTCAAATGGTCGAGCTTGACAGAATATTCGGGCTTCAACTATACCATCTACTCAACTGGAACGCACCTGTACAAAATATGCAGAGCGCGATTGCCTGT
>OY759261.1:30358823-30366323 GCA_963662155.1 Lamellibrachia columna | reverse complement strand
TGGTCTCTAGTGTTGTCAAACCACATTGTAATAAGCGACTTTCGTAACTAATGTCTCTCAATTCTGGAATCATTTTAGTTGCTCTTCGTTTTATTCTTTCTAGCTTGTCTATATCATTTTTACGGTAAGGCCTCCACGCTTGAATGCAATATTCCAAATGTGGTCTAACTATTGCTTTGTACAGGGGTACAAATAGCTGTTTCTCCTTATACATGATAGTTTTCCTAATTAGCCATAGAATTTGATTTCCTTTCGAAGTAGCAATCCCACATTGCACTGAAACTTTCATGTTAGCACTAAATGTTACTCCTAATTCCTTTTCTTGTGTGGTTCTACCTAGTACAGCATCCCCCATTTTATATTCTTCGTCCATGTCTTATGTGTATGCATTTACACTTCCCAAAATTGAACATTTGCCATTTTTCTGATCATTTAACTAATTTATCTAGATCATCCTCTAAACTTTGTTTATCTGTAATATTAGTAACCTTTCTGAATACTTTTGTATCATCTGCAAATTTGAATACTTTGCTAGATATGTCATCTTCCAAATCATTTATATATATTAAAAACAGTATAGGGCCTAATACGGATCCCTGTGGTACTCCACTCAAAACCAATTTCCAGTTTGAAATCTCACAATCTATTATTACTCTTTGTATTCTGTGTGTAAGCCACTTTTCTATCCAGTTGATTACACCATTACCTATACCATGGGCTTTTAAGTAACAATCTTTGATGTGGCACTTTATCGACTAACTGTCGGTCTTCCTAACTATTGAGTCCCCCAAAAACACCCTCGCTCTCTTTCTCACCCCCTCTATCATTGCCTCGGATTAGCTCTTCCGATGGATCCCCTCCATCACATTCTGTCCTGCAGCCTTGTCACTAGGTGGCAGACTGTTATCAGGCTCTCTCTCTCTCTCACTCATCAACCTGTCACCTTTCCCTCCCGTCTCCTGGCTAACTTGAGCTCCCGTCGCCTTCCCTCCTGACACCTTCCCTCTCGTCTCCCTCACTCCCATCGCCTTAACTATCGTCTCCTCCCCCACCCCCCGTCTCCTTCGCTACTGTTTCCCTCACTCCCCTTTCCTTCGATCTATTTGTCTCCCCTCCCATTTCTTTCCTTCTCGTCTCCTTTCGTCCTGTCTCCCTACGACCTGTCACCTTACCTCTTCTCAGCCTCCTCCCAGGCTGAGGTGAGCTCTTCCTAGCATCTTTCTCGTCGTCTTCCCCCACTTTATCATCTACAGTCCCCCCCCACCAGAACCACTGGCACAACCCACCTGCTCCCTTCCCACCAATGCCACAACGAGCAGCGTCAGCTGTTCTAACTCCACTTCACGTTCCTCCATCCTCGTACATCCCCTACACTCAAAGCTAAAACTATCCGCCTGAACCTCAGTCCAGGACTTCTCACACCCGGACTTGACGAAGTCCACCCAGTTGCTACAACTGCTGCATATTAAATGCCTCGTTGCCTTTACCTGCCGTTTGCACGGCGCCATCAAAAAAATTAGACTTAATCTGATTGCTACGTTAGCCTTGAATAAGGCTGTTTTTGTTTTCAAAAGAACACTTTAGGTTAATATACTTGCTAACTATGTCTTTTCTACTAAACTCGCACGAGCAAAAAAAAGCCTGCCACCTAGCGAATACGGAGAACACTGTTTAAACAGAACAACGAAGTCAGTGTAAACCAACTTACGCTAAACTCCTGCTGTTAATTCCTTTTTACCGAATTCGTTAACTACAACTATGTCAGATATTACTTTATGTATGTAATGTATGTAAATGTATCACTTTATCTAATATATAGTTAACAATGTATACGATAGTTTGGTACACCAGTTTAATTCACGACCTGTATGCTGTAAATAAACTCCCCCTTATCGCTCGTTGAATTTGGGTTAGGGAAAAATACTGCCTCTTTTAACAAAAACAGTTTCTTAATATATGTCTATAAGAAGTTTGTGTATATAGTATATGTATAATAGTAATACTTATTCTAACCAATATTCCACTGTTTCTGACTACTCACTATGCTATCTCAATTTTCGAATTGTAAACAAACCCTATTAACGCTCACTGACTTCCCTGTCGGAGTCCGGAACTAACTTACTCTAAAATCCTTCCTCTGACTAATAATTAACAAATTTCTAATATATGTCTACAATACGTTTATGTATAATATATATGCAATAGTAATACTTATTCTATTCGATACACCAATTTCGAGACGCTACTGCACCAAGATTTTCCGAGTCGCTATTGCATGAGACATCAAAAGACTTGCTACATAAAATAAAACTAGTACGTCAAGCCGACATGTAGTAGCAATTCTTGGGGTTTTGTATGGTTCCTAGTGTGTATTCACAGTTGAATTCAATAAATATTGCTGCGCTCTTTTGAATTATGTGTAATTTTGCGTGGTGTCTTAGATGAACTGCGTATTCCATATTGGGTCTTACTATATAGATGCTGTTTCAGAACAATCGGACCTATTTCGTTCCGTACTTTATTAAACCGCTACTTCATTCACAATGTAGTATTTGTCAATTTCTAAATGTTTTCCTGCGTCTGAAGTGCTCTCCCGATAGAAATTAGAATGACAAGATTTGCTGCCACTTGGTGTCCTGTTCTGAAAGTGGACACCCATTTTGAGACTTTCGATCCGCCCAAGATCTGACGCATATCGACACAACTTGACAGCTGTGAATATTTCAGTCTCCAATTTGATGCAACGTTTTATCAAACGATTTGCTTATTTTTTTGCAATAACTTGACATGTATTCAAAGTTGCTCTTTTATCTAGCGACAAATTTGTAGACGTCATTATTTTATATGTAATTACAGCTGTACAAAGAAACTAAATAATTTCACAGTTGCCACTTACGCTGCAAGTAGGCCAAGATTATGTCATCTCCATTTACACCCACATATCCACCCCCACACTACACAACACACACACACACACACACACACACACACACACACACACACACACACACACACACACACATATATATATATATATATATACTGTCACGATGAACTGTTCCTTTTCTACAGATCAACTAATAAATTTCACCGTGGGTCTGACGGACCAGAACCTTGCAACCTTCAATGGATCAATCAGCGACTTGCCTTTTCTGAAATGTGCCACACACGGAACATTGGGACGAGCACAATCCGTCAGTCTGAGTTGTGAACATCCACGCTACGCCAGGCGGCGCTACTTGTTCGTTGCTGCATATGTAAATGGATTCTTCCATTTGAGCGAAGTAGTGGTGTTTGATGGTAAGCTGATAGGACTGGTGGCTGGAATGACAAAGGGATCCTGCCAATTATATGAAAGAAAAGAAAGTTTGATGTGAGCTACGATATGTGTTTTCAAGTGTATTTCCCTTTTACGTTGGATAAATCATTCACAGTTTTATATGTACACGTCATGTACGGTTGGTTTCGCTGTTCGACTACCGATTAATGTAGCTAATTTTTCAAATTGGAGTATTGGATGCAACACGTCTGCGGTATCACTTACCAGAATAATACTTTTGTTTCCTGGTACATGGTGTAAATTTTTGGAAGGTGCGAAAGCTTTCCTTTATTTTGTTATTTTCCTTGGGGGTATTTTAGTGTATATAGGCATTTTAATGTTTTCTTAGTAATGTTGTTTCGAGACTGCCATAGCTAATTGCCACTGCAATACGCAGTGTCCAGATATACGTACCATTATACTCGTACATCAGTATATTTATTAATGCTAGCTACGATTTGCCTCGTGAAATTTGTACACGTGAATGTTTCATTTTGGAATATGGAAGTAAAGACAGTGTTCCTGTTAAGATCAAAATTGCCTTCAACATGGCAAGGACGTGAACGGCTGATGAATGATCCGATGCAGTGCACACCAGTCGTATCCATAATTTGCACATGGGGTGTGAAATTAGTCTGTTAAACGAAATAATATATATGCAAATATGTCACAATAGCAATTGACCTTTTAAAATCATAATTTATTTTTGTTCAGAAATTGCGTGCAGTGGACAGATCCGATACCTGATTAAAACGTTGCATGGGTCCGTGGGTTGATAGTGACGGGTTGTTAGGTGTATTATGCCCCGATGGCAAACCGTGCTGGTCAACTGACATTGTTTATCGGGATTCTCTTTGTCGTTCACAAGCAATATCAGGAATTATCTAGTTGTCAACCAGCCAGCTATATTTATTATTAAATTATATGCGATTCTTATTCAAAGAGTTGTTGTATGTTGGCCTATGTGGAAAAACATTTCTGGTATTTTGACACTTAGAAATGTGGTCGGGCGGAAAAACATTACGTTTTTCTTTATGTGTGAATTTATAGGGGAAGGCAGTGTTAGTTGAGTAATGTTTCGTTCTTTTTGATATCTAGGGCACAGCCATATTCATAAGGCAAAAGTTTTACTCACATAAACCATGATTATTAGTAGATCATTATATACCAAGATAATATATATAGTATGCATAGATGTATATATGTAGCTGATTCAAATAGAGTTGGTAAGCTGGCTCAACTAACATTTGGTGTGGGGTAAGTTGAGCCGCAGTGTTGCATAGGTTGGGTAAATGCTTTATTTGTATAATTTACGTAGGCCTTGAACTAAAATGTCTTAACAACCCGGCCAACATATCTACCCATTGGGTACAATACGTCTCTGCCAAGTTTACGCTCTTAATTGAAAATTCGACACACTTAACTAATATAGACTCATAGAATAATCGCAACCAAAGTAACTAACGGCTAATAAGTTGCCTTGTAGCCATCCGGTGTCTCAATTTGTCCGGGAAATGAATTCCTTTATGCATTTATGGGTAAAGAACACTAGTTATTTAGCCGCTTCTCAACGAACCCTCCATTGGGCCTTAGGTGGCTGAACTAGCCCCGTTTCGACAATTCGGTGACTTCATCGGACAATCCTGGATTTCGACCTGAAAGTGAATCTCCCCCAGCCCCAGTCAAACTTCGACGTGCGCATCACTTTGCGTGACGGCAACTGTGGTGACGCCAGTCAGGTAAAAAAAGCTGTTGCTTGGGGGAATAGTGTGTATATGCTGTCTATAATAAGTGATACAAATGTGAGCGAGCAAACTCCTCACCAGCGGCGCCACTCACCATTTCACCCCTCCCACGACATATATTTGACGTGCTGATTCTGCATATAACAATTCCGATATCTCTCAATACAATGGTGGATAATGCTTCTATTAAAAATGTGTCTAGTTCGTTTTTGCTTGCACATATGTTACGCTACTCAAGAGCACAGCTGCATTGAGATAACAACACCTGCCAACCAGTCGTTTATGCCACTCCGCATTTACCCATTTTGAATTAATAATCAAGTTGTGCCAGTGGTAATATACCGAAAGTGAGCCTCTGTTTGGAGAATGATTATGGTGTATGTCTATAATATATATATGTGTGTGTGTGTGTGTGTGTGTGTGTGTGTGTGTGTGTGTGTGTGTGTGTGTGTGTGTGTGTGTGTGTGTGTGTGTGTGTGTGTGTGTGTGTGTGTGTGTGTGTGTGTGTGTGTGTGTGTGTGCGTTATTTATGTATGTATGTATGCATGTGTGTGTGTATGTATGCGTGCATGCTTGTACGTATGCTCGTGTGCATGTATGCATATGTGCAAGTATGCAGGTATGCTAGTATGCTTACATGTACGCACGAATGCACTTTTTTATGTGTGTGTGCGTGCTTGTTGGAGTGCCGTCGTGCGTGTATGTGAATAAGTTATTTCGCCAGACAAACTGTATAATATATATTGCAATTCTGGAGAGAGATATATGTAACCATAGAACAATCTTCCCGAATGTGATCTCCATGTTCATGTCTACACGGAGGAGAAACCACTCAACGCTGGCACGTTGGACGGCTACTTCAGGCGGGGAGCGGTGGTCTAATGGTTAGAGCACCCGCCTGTCGATCGAGAGGACGGTGGTTCGATTCCACCTCCGCCGTTTCGAAGCTTGGGCAATTTCGTTCACCCCACTTTGCCTGTGTCTTTCGGAAGAGACACTAAAAGCCGTTGGTCCAAACTCCTGCGTTAGCTCAATATTGGGCTGTTTGGAGTATAACTACTTGAGACTTGAGACTTGAGTGTCAAGTGGCGGAGGCAGAACTGCCTGCAGATGGCGCTACTGTCTGCTCCTTCGCGTGTGGCAACAATAAACGGGGTTGTGACTACGTCATTGTGCGCGTCTTCGGGCGATACGGGCCAGTGAGATCACTGTGTGAAGTCGAACCGATTTTGAATTAGTTAAGAATGTGCTAAATGCGTTTCCTTTCAGAATGCTCCTTTCACTTGCTGGTGTGTTTTATTAGCTATTATATTCTTGCAAAATGGAAAATTTAAACGTATTTGGTTTTAGTGGTTGTGTCCACAGCCATCCCATTTGTGCTGCTTATATGTTAAGCCGTCTTGGAGCTAATTTATGTTGTTATGGTTGCAGGAAAGAGAACTGATGAATTCGAGCTGATGATTTATAACATTACATCAAACAAATTGGTTTTAGTCACTATGTTACTAGAGGCTAAAATAACATGGTAATCCAAACAACATTTCGTACCTGTGCAATATATTTGTTGGTGCCCAATCTTGATCTTCGTGACCCACTAGGTAGGTTAACTATTTTGACTAACTGATCATTCCAAATTAGCTTTTATAAATGGTCTGATTCAATATGTAGCTTCACACAAATCATCATAGTACTCGCGTACGTTCACGTACGTGTCGTAGGTGCACGTACGTGTCGTACTTCGTGTGTGAGGAGCGTATATGTGTTGCCACGGTATGGCCATGTATCCGTGTTCATGCACAAATATCACATCAGGTTAGCGCAGCATCGGAAGATTCTGCTGCAGAAATGCGTGGTGGCGTGAGGCTCTGTGAGGCAATCTGGTAAGGTCTTGGTGACACCTGACTTTGCCATCTTCGTTTGATTACTAAGATCTAGTGGTGTGCACCATTGGTTTGTGCCGCTACTGAAACAATATGTGTTGTGTCTGAATGGAAGAGCGGATGAAGCTATGTTTCCTAACAAAGGAGGATCCATCACTTTGCACTAATGCATTAACAACGTCGGAAGGGACGGTATATCCGAAATACACGCAATTAGTCAGGAAACAAAAGCAAGCACAAGTTGGACATACACTTTTTCAGCGATTTCTTCAATGACATTTCGGGTGAACGCCCTGTACACAATGAAATATTACGTTAGAGGATCTTGACTTGTCATAAAATAATATTTGATATCTTTTCCATTGAACATCATGTTTTCATGTCTCAATGATATTAATGTTCAGTTCCTTTTAGAACGTTTGCAGAAGGAATATGTCACAATTCATGCATGAATTCCTTAAAAGCAATAAATCGCCAATCCATTTAAGGTATGGAATGTTCCATTTAAGGTATGGAATGTTCCTCTGGTCATTAAAACGAACCAATAACATCTCCT
>OY759261.1:30348823-30353823 GCA_963662155.1 Lamellibrachia columna | reverse complement strand
ATTAGTTAAATAGTTTGAAAAATGGCAGATGTTATTCAATTTTGGGAAAAGTAAATGCCTGCATACAGGACACGGGAACTTGGATATAACCTATAATATGGGAGATACTGTTCTAGGTACTACTGTAAAAGAAAAGGACTTAGGAATAATAATAAGTGTTGATATGAAAGTTTCATAACAGTGTGGTATTCCAGCTTCAAAGGGTAATCAAATTATTGGGTGGATTAGGAGAAACATAACATTCAAGAAAAACTAATTATACCTCTGTATAAAGCAATAGTTAGACCTCATTTTGAATATTGTATACAAACGTGGAGACCATATCGTTAGAACGATACAGAAACACTTGAACGCATACACAGGAGAGCAACTAAAATTATTTCAAAAGTGAGAGAAGTTATGAAGAACGACTGAAAGAATGTAGTTTGACAACTCTAGAGACAACTAGGTTAAGAGAAGATCAGATTGAAGTTTTAATGATATTGAATGGATATGAGAATATTGATAAAATATGTTTTTATCACTCAAGAAAGATAGTTGAAGTAGAGGACATGAGGTAAGATTAGTAAAGGATCAGTGAAGATTGGATACCAGGACGTACTCGTTCTCACAGAGGACAACAAATGAATGGAACAAATTGTTTACGGATTGTGTAACTGCTAGCTGCGTGAATATGTTTAAAAACAAGGTTGACACATATCTTAGAAGGGCCGGTTGCATATAGTTGAATATTGTTGGACCCTCGATGTGGCTTCCTTGTCCACTTGTCTTCTTGGCCTTTGGTTTGAATTGTAAATCTTGTTAAATCTTGTTAAACTGCTTATTATCAATATGGGGTTTAATACAGATATCGACCCACTTCAGCACAAGTTACTCAAACACCATTGCCAGAATTGGAGTCAGCGATATAGGTCTAATATAATTTTCCACTATGTCTGGTGGATGTATCTTTGGCAACGGAATGACAGTTGCTGACTTCCACTGAGTGAGCTGTTTAAGATATTTGTGACCGATGCCGCGAGAAGGTGCGAAAAGTCTTCCAATACCCATGGCGGGATGTTGTCTGATCCAGTAGGTTTGTTAACCTTGACATTTTCAAGTACCACCTCTGTATCTGTCACGCTGTCCATATCCCCATTAGTATATTTACTGGCCAGCCCCTGCACCTCATTGCGACTCCCAGATGACGTTCCCATAAGAGACTTCACGTGTTTCCATCAGTTACTCGAGTGATACGAATTTTAATTGGTAAAAATGTTGGCGCAATTTTGGCGGTGTGCGATTCACTAAATTCCTCAATCTTCTGGCTTGTTTCATGTCACCAGACATAAGAGCACGGTGCTGCTGTCTGATCAGGTGCCGGAAGCCACGTGTGATTCATGGTTTATCTGTGTTCTGACGTGACACAGTCTTGTACGGAAAACACCTGCCCAGTAAATAGTCATTGGTTTCCTGGAAGAGATTAAACTGTTCCTCGCACGTAGGCAATGTGTACATATACTCCCATCTGGTATGTGACAGCGCTGATGTAAGCATTTCTCGTTCATTCATTTGTTCATTGTTATTCATGCGCTTGGTGACGATGCTCTGGACCTAGCCCGTGTCAAATGTTTGGAAACACGATGGGACCAGTAACATCATAAGTACTGTGGTTTGATGTTCCCACTCCGTCAAGCACTGTCGGACAACGGTACACAGGTGACATTTTAGACCACATTTTGAATAATATTGCACAATTACGTGTGGCTGTCTTAACAAGTTGCATAATGTGTGCGTAAAACCGAATCATTGAATTTATTAAAATATCCACTTAAAATAACACCACTGTCTGAGCTACGTAGTAAAACGGTTTCCAGACTAGTTTTCAGGTACTCCCGCAAAGAGCCGTTGTCAGCACCAGGTGGGTGGTAGATGCACGCTATAATAATACACGAGCATTTTCTTTGTAGTTTCTAGGGCTTCAATCTAATACATGGCACTTTGTGTTTATCATATTCAATATCATGCAACCGATCATTCACCATGATCTCTGCCACATAGAACGCTACTCCTCCACATCCTCTCTCCTCCCGGTCCTTCCTTTCACAACAGAAACCTCCTTGTACGATAGATTCAGAAGACATGTATCCCTTGAACCAGGTTTATGTGACATTCACGCAGGCAACGTCGTTCATGCGTGACACCACGAGCAACTCATCTAATTTCTCAATACACAGTGACCGAGCGTTGACATTCAGAAAACCTGGTGTGCTCCATCGCGAATTGTTCGTGAGCGTGACTATATTGTCTGCATTCACACCTGGGTACCGTTTCACTAACATTCTAATGAACTCATATGCACGATTTCGCTCTAAAAAATCTATTTCGCGCTTTAGCTATGATCAAAACAGAAAACTGCGTTTCTCTAAGAATAAATCATCAAAACGCTGACAGAATTTAGAAAAGCTGCTTAAAAAGGCTACCAACTTACTTACGAGACCGCCCATAAAGCAAAATATATCCACCATAAAAAGTCAAATTTACTTAGCTGCGTATTATATTGACTCGACTGTTACTTAGAGATCCACTGTTCACAGTCAAATAAAAAATGTGAGCTAGGAACAGTTCGCAAATTATGGGTTTTGTCCACATCATCTACTTTACAGCAATGACGTTAACAAGTCGTCGTGTGCGCTGTTTTACGGCACAGCGAAGGTCAAGGTTAGTCGCGAAACGTTTGCTACTCATATTTTAGCAAATTTTCAGCTGTGTCTAACCAATATATGTACAACCCTTACCTTCATATTTGTATATATATATATATACATATATATATATATATATATATATATATATATATATATATATATATATATATATATATATATATATATATATATATATATATATATATATATATATATATATATATATATATATATATATATATAAAAGTTTAATTATTAACCTCTCACTTGCAGTAGTAAACATCGCGCCGCAGCATGCCGGCTAGTCGGTCCTCGACGGAGGGGGCCTCACTATGCTGAGACCGACTGGCAGAAGGTCACCGAAACAGGACCGCAGCACTCCGGAAATTCATCTCGGTGATATATATATATATATATATATATATATATATATATATATATGTATATATATATGTATATATATATATATATATATATTTATATATATATATATATATATATATATATATATATATATATATATATATAAATATATATATATATATATATATATATATATATATATATATAATATATATATATATATATATATATATATATATATATACATATACATATATATACATATATATACATATATATATATCACAGAGGGTGATAAATGAATGGAACAAACTGCCAAATGATTGTGTTAATGCTAGTAGTGTGAATATGTTTAAAAATAGAATTGACAGATATTGGATAAGGGTGGGCTACACATAGATGAGAAAATTGTTGGACTCTCGATAAGCCAATGGCTTCCTTGTCCACTTTGCCATCTGGAACTTGTTGTTTGGGATGGCAATCTTGTTAAATCTTGTTAAATGTTCTCTCCGTACCACGCCAACCTTGAATATGGCTGTTTTCTGTGTTCCAAAGAACACTTTTGGTGGGATGATTTAGGTTTTAATTTTGCAAATAATACACTTGCTAAGTATGTTCTATCTACAAAGCTCTTGTGAACCCAAAACAGCCTTCCAACTAGCACACACGCAGCACACTGTGTAAACACAGTAATAAGACTCAGTGTGTACCAACTTACACTAAAACCAAGCAGTTACTTTTTACCGAAAACGTTTACTACAATTATGTCAGTTGTTACTTGTTCAACAATGTAAACGATATTTTGGTACACCAAAATAAATACGTCAAACTAGACTAAGACCAAGTTTATGGGACTCTAAAATCCAACTGTAAACAAACCCTATTTTTGCTTGGTCACATTTCTGCCGGAGTTCGTGACTAACTTACGCTAAAATACTGCCTCTTACTAAATGTTAACAACAAATGTTTCTTAATATATGTCTATGATACAACATTTATCTTTAATAACTATTTAATAGTAATCATTGTTCTAATCCATAGTCCTCGCTTTTTCTGACAATTCACTTCACGAAATTCATATCGCTGTTACTCCAAGATTATTACGCAAAAATTCCTCTCACTGAATGACAACGCCCTTGCCGACAGGAATCATTTCTCCTACATTGGTTCGTTCTCCCACTGTTGCTTTAAACATAAAAAACAACAACCAAAAGGTGAACAGAAACTAGACCGTTTTCAGTCCAAATGCCTGCGCAAACTTCTGTACATCAAATGAATTAATCACATACGAGGAAGTCCTGAAAACAGCAATTACAGAGCCAATGAATTCAACAATGTTGAACATAAGGAGGATATATTTTGGCCATATAATTAGAATGCCGCCAACAAGAATATCAAAGCAGGCGTGGTATTGTAAAGCATCAGGAAAACAGGGAAAGGGGACGCCCAAAAGAAGCGACCAATGAACCATCTAAAGAGAGCCACAAACCCAGAAAATAAAGGCACATTAACTAGAAATAATGGCTGAAGATAAAAACGCCGTCGATTGTTGTATGTCTTGTGTGCTCTCTGCACCTGTAATGGTTGGCACTACTGTTCTAACAACGATTACTGCTTTGAGCGATGTATGCGATTATTGCTGATGTGTATAGCAGCCGAAGCAATGCATTTCGAAAGTTCAGTACGATAATCCATTAGTTCTGTTGAAACATTTCAATTGCATTTATTCAGCGGGACGCCAAAACGTGGTTGTGTTTAGACGGTGCAATTAAGGAGATACAGGAACATTATTTGTATAGTTAGTGCAATTGTTATGCCCAATTTGTAGAGTACGTTTTTCTGAGTAAAACAAATGTTGAACACTTTTATGCCAGACCTCCGGTTTCCATGGCAAACAAATCGCCGCCGCATGAAGGAATTACAGCCCATCGAACAAAATACAACACTTAA
>OY759261.1:30293823-30341323 GCA_963662155.1 Lamellibrachia columna | reverse complement strand
TACATAGAAACAAAATAATTTCACAGTTTCATATATATATATATATATATATATATATATATATATATATATATATATATATATATATATATATATATATATATATATATATATATACTGTAACGATGTACTGTTACTCTGTTACTTATGCCGGCTTCTTACAGATAAACTAATAAATTTCACCGTGGGTCTGACGGACCAGAACCTTGCAACCTTCAGTGGATCAATCAGCGACTTGCCTTTTCTGAAATGTGCCACACACGGAAGCTTCGGAAGAGCACAATCCGTCAGTCTGAGTTGTGAACATCCACGCTACTCCAGGCGGCGCTACTTGTTCGTGGCTGCAAAAGTAAATGGATTCTTCCATGTGAGCGAAGTAGAAGTGTTTGACGGTAAGCTAATAGGACTGGTGGCTGGAATGACAAATGGATCCTGCCAATTATATGAAAGAAAAGAAAGTTTGATGAAAACTACGATATGTGTTTTGAATTGTAGTTCCCTTTTACGTAGGATATAGTATTCACAGTTTGCACGTCATGTTCGGTTGGCTTCGCTGTTCGATTACCGATTAATGCAGCTCCTTTTTAAAGCTGGAGTATTGGATGCAACTCTAATACGGTATCACTTACCAAAATAATACATTTGTTTCCTTGTACATTTTGCCAATATTTTTCGAGATTCCCTTTATCGTTCACATGCAATGTCGGGAATTATCTCGTTGTCAACCAGCCACCAACACTTGTGATTAAATTATATGCGATTCTTATTCAAAGAGTTGTTAACTTGCAACATTTATGTTGGCCTATGTAGAAAAACATTTCTGGTATTTTGACACTTATAAATTTGGTCGCGCGGAAAAAAGACATTACGTTTTTTCTGATGTTTGGATTGATAGGGGAAGGCAGTATTCGTTTTTGACCCATTTTTCATTCTTGTTGATATCTAGGGCACCTTTATGTTCATAAGTCAAACAATTTTACTCACATAAACCACGAATATTAGTAGATCATTTTATACCAAGATAATATGTCTAGTATGCATATATAATTATATGTAGCTGATTCAAATACGGTTGTAAGCTGGCTCAACTAACTCTTGGTGTGGGGTAAGTTGAGCCACAGTGTAGCGTAAGTTGGGTAAATAATTTATTTATATAATTTACCTAGGCCATGTACTAAAATGTCATAACATTTTTCATAACAAATTTGCCTTGTAGCCATCCTATGTCTCAATTTGAATTCCTTGATGGATTTATGGGTAAAGAACACTCGCTCTTTAGCCGCTGCTCAACGAACCTTCCCTTGGGCTTTAGGTGGCTGAGCTAGCCCCGCTTCGACAATTTGAATTAACTTCTCTTTAAATGCGAAGTAATATAACTAATCCGGTAACATGTTCAATCACTGGGTGGAACCATGAATCTTTCGCTGCTGCAGTTTCCTATGAAACATGCATAGCACAACTAACCCAGTGGCTCAACTAACCCAGTGGCTCAACTAACCCAGTGGCTCAACTAACCCAGTGGCTCAACTAACCCAGTGGCTCAACTAACCCAGTGGTTCAACTAACCCAGTGGCTCAACTAACCCAGTGGCTCAACTAACCCAGTGGCTCAACTAACACTGCCTTCCGCTACACCAACGCGAATAACGTATTATTCTATTCCGCCTTAGCAATGTTCTGAACATAGCTGAAATAACGTCCACATAAACATATGTCATTATATTCACTTATTGACGGGTCGTTCCAGAATCCATCGTTGCCTCTGCAACCGGATTTCGCGAGTTCGGGGACTGCGCCTTATTCGTTGACAAGAACCGTGCCAGTTGCGAGGCTGTGACGTCATCAGACAATCCTCTGGACTTCGTCCTCAAAGTGAATATCTTGCAGCCCCTGTCAAGCTTCGACGTGCGCATCACTTTGCGTGACGGCAACTGTGGTGACGCCAGTCAGGTAAATAAAACTGTTGCTTGGGGAAAAGTAGAATATGCTGTCTATAATAAATTATTAAAATGTGAGCGAGCAAACTCCACACCAGCGGCGCCACTTACCATTTCACCCCTCCCATGATATTTATTTGACTTTCTGATTGTGCCTATGTCAATTCTATTTGGAAATACCTCAATACAATTGTGGATAACGCTTGTATTAAACATGTGTCTAGTTCTTTTCTGTTTGCAACTGTGTTACGCTACTCAAGAGCACAGCTGCAATGATATAAAAACACCCAAACAACCAGTCGTTTTTACCAATCCGCATTTACCATTTTGAATATGTTATCAAGTTGTGCATTGGTGATATGTTGTTATGGGGTGAGGTGGCAGATATGAAGTTGGGGTGAGCATGGGACCGAAAGTAAGCCTATGTTTGGAGAATGATTAGCGTCATGGTGTTTTGTATATAACTTATGTATGTATGTATGTATGTATGTATGTATGTATGTATGTATGTATGTATGTATGTATGTATGTATGTATGTATGTATGTATGTATGTATGTACGTACGTATGTATGTACGTACGTACGTATGTATGTATGTATGTATGTATGTATGTATGTATGTATATGGGTGTATATATGCATGTATGTACGTATGTATGTATGTACGTATGTACGTATGTACGTATGTACGTATGTATGTATGTATGTATGTATGTATGTATGTATGTATGTATGTATGTATGTATGTGTGTGTATGTATGTATGTATATATGTATGTATGTATGTATACGTGTATGTATGTATGCATGTGCGTGAGCATATATGTGTGTATGTGTTTGTGCGCAGGCGTGTGTG
Organism: Lamellibrachia columna; assembly: GCA_963662155.1. Classification (NCBI taxonomy): domain Eukaryota; kingdom Metazoa; phylum Annelida; class Polychaeta; order Sabellida; family Siboglinidae; genus Lamellibrachia; species Lamellibrachia columna. The sequence goes on along the minus strand of OY759261.1, from coordinate 30,338,531 downwards.
TGTGCGCGCGTGCATGCGTACATGCGTGCATGCTGGCATAAATGCCGGTACGTATACCCGTATGCATGTACATGTGGGCAAGTATGCAGGTATGCTAGTATGCCTGCATGTAAGCACGTATGCACTTTGTGTGTGTGTGTGTGTGTGTGTGTGTGTGTGTGTGTGTGTGTGTGTGTGTGTGTGTGTGTGTGTGTGTAACAATGAAACAATATGATGATATTATTGAATGTGTTTTCCAGGTTCACGTCTACACGGAGGAGAAGCCACTCAACGCTGGCCTGTTCGACGGCTACTTCAGGCGGTGTCAAGTGGCGGAGGCAGAACCACCTGTAAATGGCGCCACTGCCTGCTCCTTCGCGTGTGGTGACACTAAACGAGGCTGTGACTACGTCTTTGTGCGAGTCTTCGGAAGATACGGGCCAGTGAGATCACTTTGTGAAGTCGAACTGATTCTGAATTAGTAAGGAAAGTACTAAAAGCGTTTCCTTTCAGAATGCTCCTTTCACTTGCCTGTGTGTTTTATTGGCTATTATATGCTTGCAAAATGAACATGTAAACGTATTTGGTTTTAGTGGTTGTGTCCACAGCCATCTCTTTTGTGCTGTTTATTTGTTCAGCCGTCTTGGAGCTAATTTGTGTTGTCACGGTTACAGGAAATAGAACTGATGATTTCGAGCTGATCTTTTATAACAGTACATCAAACAAATTGGTTTTAGTTAATATATTACTAGAAACTAAAATAACATGGTAATCCAAACAACATTTCGTACCCGTGCAATATATTTGTTGGTGCCCAATTTTTTTCTTCGTGACCCACTAAGTAGGGTAACTATTTTTGCTCATTGATCATTCCAGATTGGCTTTTATAAATGGTCTGATTCAATATGTAGCTTCACACAAATCATCATTGTACTCGCGTAGGTGCACGTACGTGTCGTAGGTGCATGTACGTGTCGTACTTCGTGTAGGAGGAGCGTTTATGTGTTGCCACGGTATGGCCATGTATCCGTGTTCATGCATAAATGTCACATCAGGTTAGGGCAGCGTCGGAAGATTCTGCTGCAGAAATTCGTGGTGGCGTGAGGCTCTGTGCGTCAACCTTGTATGGTCTTGGTGATACCTGATTTTACCATATTTTGCCATCTTTGTTTGATTACTAAGACCTAGTGGTGTGCACTATTGGTTTGAGCAGCTATTGAAACTATATGTGCTGTTTCTGAATGGAAGAGCGGATGAAGCTACGTGTCCTAACAAAGGAGGATCCACCACTTTGCATTAATGCATTAACAACGTCGGAAAAAACGGTATATCCGAAATACATTCAATTAGTCAGGAAGCAAAAGCAAGCACAAGTTGGACATACACTTTTATCCGCGATTTTATCAATAACGAGAGGCGGGGTCTGCTGACTTCATTTCTGGTGAACGCCCTGTACACATTGAAATATTAGGTTAGAGGACCTTGATTTGTCATAAAATAATATTTTATATTTTTTCCACTGAACATCATGTTATCATATCTCAATGATATTAATGTTCAGTTCTTTTTAGGACGTTTGCAGAACGAATAAGTCACACTTCATGCATGATTCCGTAAAAGCAATAAATCGCCAATCCATTTAAGGTATGGAATGTTCCTCTGTTCATTAAAACGAACCAATAGCATCTCCTAAAACACCGCAACAAAACTGTCTTTTTGCTACAATGTGACTGAAACAAGTGTTCTCGTTGGCTCGATATGTGGGCGTATGCGAATAGCACACGTTCGTGACCTTGTTCACTGTCGGCAATAGTTACGCCATTGTCTTGACAGTGCACAAATATTGCTTCGCCGGATCATCAATATGACTACTAAAGCCAAGACGTATCACCAATTTTTTAATGATAACAACATTCGATATTACAAGGTTCACGTAGTCAGACACACAAGACGATGCAATTGCACAAACATTTGGTCGTATGTATATCAACCCAAATTCCTGTAGGTGTGAGCTCTGACTGTAAATATGCTGGTTACTTGGATGAAAATGTTTCATAAGTAATTGTACATATCTGAAACAAAACGTGACATCGGACAGGAAGCCTGTGCAATTATTTACAAATTGGCACTGATTGTCGACCCGCATTCTTGACTTCCTGGAGAATGACACTTCCGTTCCATTATCTAATATATTTCCTATCCTTCCGGGCCCCATGGCCCATACGGCTGCAGTGTTCCCTATCAAGTTATTTGCCCAACTGTTTGCTTCAGTCTATGTATTCCACCCCATATTTTCTTTTTCAGTGGTTTTCCGTCAGGTTGCTTATGGGAACCCTAACCAGAACGAGCTGGTGAAGTTGCACTTATCATTTCCAAAACTTGTTTTTTACCTTGGCGGGTTGATGGCCCTCCGCAGTAAATTGATATTTGAGGTTTTCCTTCCCCTAGCCAGAGATTATTTAGACAACAACCGCTAAGTAATGGCATTCAGGGGAGCCTCCGTGTCGTAAGGTTGATTTATATGTTTTACTGTTCAACAGTACGCTACTAAATTAAACTTTCCTTCCACAGTGGGCTAGCCGGTCCGAACGCCACTGACTGAGTCGATGGGAGCTTGAACACCCCAGCATCTATTAAACTCTCGCCAACTTGATAGCGCTTCCAAACCAACCACGATATATCGGCTTTACATTTGCAATCGATCGTACACATACAGTGACAGGTGTTCGTCTGTATACTGGCAAAACAACAACAACCTCGTTGATTAGTCCGGTGCCATTACTCTATTACTGACCTTTGTTCAGGAACCTTGTGTAGTCGAATGCACTTGTCTGATTGTAGTTGATGCAAATTAGTCTGTGCATATTGTAAATGGTGTGTTGTAGTTAATGTCAATGTCATGTTTGTAAGGACACTGAATCGATTTTGTCTTAGTCACGCCAGCAACATTGTAGCGTTAATGTGGCCAACAGGTGGCATCCTTGGTTAGGTCTGGAAACATGCGATATTGTATACTTTAAAAACACATATTGTTCAGCTAGTTTGTATACATTGCAGCCACGTAGCCACTAACAAAGCTTGATGTATTAGTCAACATTAAATAAAACATGGGCTGAAAAAAAAATCGGACTCTTCACCAATGCCTCCGAAGCTTAATTCATGAGAGCACACTGCGATTATTTTAGATTTACCGATATTTAACAATAATATTTAACAAGATTGCCATTGAAGGCAAATGCCCTGATGGGAAGTGGACAAGGAAGCCATTGGAGTTCAAAATGGTTTCATATAAGTGCAACCCGCCCTCCTCATACATGTGTCAATTTTGTTTTTAAACGTATTCACACTGCTAGCATTTAATATATTAAAAAATCTTATACATTAAAAAATTCTCTTAACCTCCTTGTCTTTAGGGATGTTAAACCACATTCTGTTAGGCGTTCTCCATAACTAAAGTCACTCAGTTGTGAAACATTTTAGTTGCTCTCCTCTCTATTCTTCACGCGCACACACACACACACACACACACACACACACACACACACACACACACACACACACACACACACACACACACACACACACACACACACACACACACACACACACATATATATATATATATATATATATATATATATATATATATATATATATATATATATATATATATATATATATATATGTATATATATATATATATATATATATATATATATATATATATACATATATACATATTATATATATATATATATATATATATATATATATATATATATATATATATATATATATATATATATATATATATATATATGTATATATGTATATATATATATATATATATATATATATATATATACATATATACATATTATATATATATATATATATATATATATATATATATATATATATATATATATATATATATATATATATATACTTTATCACCGGGATATCTGGCCCAAACCACATCTTCCCTTCCCCCCAAAGCCAAAACGAACTGCCTTAGCCGATCCAACTCGATATCTAGTCCCTACATCTTCGCACACTCCCTACACTTATCTCTAAAACTATCCGCCTGAACCTCAGCGCTTTACTTCACACAACCAGATTTACTTCAGAATTATAATCAGAAACATTTTATTATTGGTAACGTTTCAGTTGGATTGTACATACAATCACGATGAAATACACACAACCACGCAAATATAATTATGTTATAAAACACCTTGAAATACGGAACAGTAATTTTTGCACCTTTTTTTACATAATAGCGGTAATGTATTTACCCTCAAATTGCATTAATATACATTCACTAAAACGAACCGTGAACGCAACGCACTCAATAGGATACACTTTATATTGAAACTGACTATATCATTAAAATTACTTTAATAAATGTCATTGTAATCAATATAATTATATTACACTAAAATGAAAATAAATAAATAATTTAAATAACGTTATATATATTTGTATTAATCCATCCTTGTTTTTATCTCGCTTTTTATTGAAATGTTTTTGGCTTGGGCCACTCTTCATCCTTTTACGTTATCACCAGGCCCCTGACAATGTTTTTGCTCAGCTTATGGCTTGGGCCACTCTTCATCCTTTTATGTTATCACCAGGCCCCTTTATCCTTTTACGTTATCACCAGGCCCCTGACAATGTTTTTAACGAATTTTTGTAGCGATTTGTGTTGGTCATTGGAATGGGTAGCTCTTTAAATGACCTCAGAGCATATAGAACAATTCGAGTGTCTGGTAGTAGCTTATTCAGTTTGTGGTCATCACGCCTCATTCTACCGAAATACGCTTTTAAATATCTCACTGCGCCTGTCGTGCACCGTTGGTATATTTACCATCTGCACAATATTCACTTCCGTATAACCAGGAAATACAGTTTTGAGGCACCGTTTTGGGATTATCTCGATATTGTTCGATAATTATTTAAGCAAGTTCGTGTGACATACCGATCAAGCATATTCCACTACTGCTCTGATCACATATACATCAATTCTAACGAAATAATGTTTATTGATTACAGCACGTTTCAACTGATAGATCATATTCATCCTTTTCCTTGCCTTTGCAACTATTTAATATACATGTGCATTTCAACTTAAATCAGATTATATAGTTACACCGATAACTTTTGCTTGAGTAACGCTTTCAATATCAGTCCCGTTTATATAAATATACGGCAGAGTTTCAACATATGTTCAATCTGTACATCAACATATAACTATTTATTTTTTCTTACTCGTATTAATGTGCGTATCGTTATCGCAAGATCATTGTTTGCATATTTCAAATATTGTGCTGTCATCCACGTATTTGTAGATATGGCAAGGTGTTCGTAAATCATTGATATGGACCAAAAAGTGTCTTGGTACAGACAAATTTCCCTAGGGAACGCCTCCATTAGGGTCGCCGGGTCTTGATACAGCGTCCCCAATGTTAACTCCCTGCTTGTGATCAGTTTATTAGATCAAATAATTTCCTGTAGTTCATAAATACACTCTCACAAAATTGCCCTTTACACCACTGGCTTCATTCCACTTGTGGAGCATTTCAACCAGAACATCAGTACTACAAGTCACGGCCATACCTCCGATTTATCCGAACTGCCTATCATCAATCTAGGGTTTAACATACACCTATGTACGTATGCACGTATGCATGTACGTACGTACATGCATACGTACTTGGTGTATGCATGCATCCATACGTACATACGTGCATGCATGCTTACGCACATATGTGCATGCATGAATATATATATATATATATATATATAAACATATATATATACATATATATATATATATATATATATATATATATATATATATATATATATATATATATATATATATATATATATACAAAATCAACTCGTTTGTAGTAGATCATATATGAAATTGTCTTGAGTTTATATGCTAGACATGTCTCCGCCAAACGGTATTTTTGCTAATTTTGAGCATTGTATTCAGTTTGTACTGTTGCTCCATGTTCTCGCGCTCCTTGAACTTATTGTTCTCCTTGAACTCGGCACTGTTAATTGTATTTATTGTGTTTATGTTGTTTATTTTGCTAATTTTGCTCATTATGCTCCGCTTATTCTTGCCGCACGTGCTCCGTGAACTAGTCACTTTCCTCTTGCTCTCTTTCAAACTAATATTGCACCTCGTAACCGTTTGTATTTAGCTCATCATTGTCTCTAATGTGATCTTTGACACTGCATTAGTAGTATACGGAGTGAAATGACCGAGCAAATTTAGTGCCACTCCATTAATAACTTCCGTTTCCGGTTGCGCGCGCACGCGCACAGCCTTCTGGGTAGCCTGCGCGCCCCCTGGTTGTGAACGGTACCCCTATCCGTAGCCCTAGAGCGCCCCTGGCGACTGGAGCTAACCCTAACGGTAACCCCAACCCGATGACGTATGCGATGAACCTTGACCCTGACCTTGACCTAAACGAAGTGACCACCACCCCGACGTGACCTCCACCCCGATCCCGAGTGGTGAGCTAACGTTAACTCTAACCCCTATCCCGTAGTCGGCCGTGATACCCTAACCATGTAGCCAGCCGTAAGCCGTCGTTATCAGCGGTGGGACTGAGGCTATAATAAAGTGAGTGTATAGGCGTTGGACATAAGACGTCAAAAAATTAAAAGTGTTCGATATAATGTGATAATGTGATATGTATAGTATAGCCTAGATGTATACCTACATTCTATCCCCTGCATGTATAAACATCCGTCCGCTTGTTTTTTACGTGTTAGCAGGGTGCAATGTGGTCATATGTATGTTGTTAAGCGTAGTGAGAAACCAACAAAACACCTCACTGAATAAAAGCACAAGCAAAATTTATTATTTAAAAATAACGATATATGAAATCATACGAATGCAAAGAAATAGAAAGAAATATGGGTATTGTATTTTAACATATTCTTCGTCGTTCTTTGGGCGATGACGTTAATCGAACTGCAGGCCCCTGCAGCAACTGGCGTGCACCACCAGTCGTGGCAATTACCGTTCGCGCCTATCCATCAAAGTGCGTGGTCGACGGGCTTTGGTGGCTTCGAGCATTTCGGCCATCACCTTGGACCACACCCGTCCGTGGTCGAGTAATGCTGCGTTTTGGTCGCATTCTTCATTCCAGTCTTCTGACGGTAGGGGCTGTCGTAGCCATCATCGTCGTCTACGCTTGGTGTGGTGGATAAGAGTTCTGACATCACGTGCATCCATCGTTGACGATGGAAGCTGAAATGGAATGAAAATCGGAGACACATGGAAGTCGATCATTTCGTGTATATTAATAGAACAATAGTTATCAAGCAATGAGAGACGTATTATGAACCAGACCAGCAGTCGGTTGACTGGTGTTTTTTTAGCGCTAGACCGCTAGCAGTCGCCTACTCGGCCTGCATACTGATCACAGTCCTTATCAGCGGTGACCCCATGACCTCAGGCCGGCAAGCAAACGGCGGCGTGCATTTTTAAACTACAACTATCTATAGCCGAACGTTACACAGTTGTATAACAGTATGTATTTTAAAGTTAAACTATGTGCTATATATGCATTGTAAAAGTGTTAAAGTTAAATTATGTATTAGCGAGCATTCATACAATCAACTACACGTGCTACATATATATATATATATATATATATATATATATATATATATATATATACCGTAATGCTCCATCGTTTGTAAGCATATATATATATATATATATATATATATATATATATATATATATATATATATATATATATATATATATATATATATATATATATATATATATATGCTTACAACCGATGGAGCATTACGGTCAGTGCGGCGTTATTCACAACCAGTAGATCGGCGAAGACAGCAACTGCAGACATCATGGCGACGGTATTGATAAAAGCAGCAGCAGCAGTAGTGACGGTAGGTGTATAAAGAAATGACTAGTCTGAGCAGTCTTATATACCAAGCATTAAACAATGCAGACAGTCGACGTAAGCTACATAAAAATGCGTAAAGAAATCCCAGAGAGTGGACGTACAGCTGACGTAAGCCACTAGAACAATATGAAATACATCACAACGTATGTGATAAGCCTGTCAGAGAACTGTCAGCTAACCGACGCTGAAACCAAAATCCCATTTATCACAGGTAAAAAACCAAGTCACTGCGTCCTAGGCGAACGTAGCATAACAGTCTTATTAAATACAGTGCAACCATTTTGAACAGCACAAAGTCAGAATGAATCGTCCTATATACGTCTACGTGTGCAGTATACATGTATGCAACCGTCATTTCACGACAGTCGAAGCCGCGTAGATGTATATGCTACAGAACAATACCAACATCCTCATAATAAAAAAAAATCCCAGACAGTCGACGTACAGCTGACGTAATCCGTTAGAAGAATAACAAATCCATCATAATCAAAACAGTCAGAGAACTGCCAGCTAACCGACGCTGAAACCAAAATCCCATTTATCACACGTAAAAAAACCAAGTCACTGCGTTCTAGGCGAACGTTTAATAACACTCGTATTTAAATACAGTGCATATAATTTTTAACAACATAAAATCAGAATGAATCGTCCTATATACTTCATAGGAGGAAACAGTTTCCTGTCTAACTTCTACCTATGTAGTATACATGCATGGGGCCATACTTTTAACACGGTAGAATCTGCGTACATGTATAGGAAATGCGTCTTTTATGGCGATGTGGAGACACCAGACAAAATGCTAGCCACACGAACTGGACTACAGGCGAAATACCTTAGCAAGACCATTCGAGAGAAGCCTCAGTTACGAGCACTAGAAAGAAGAAAGAAGAAAGACGACCGATCATGGAATACTTAATCGGGATTAAATTTCGTGACACGACACTTCGCAAACGTCTATTCGACACGCACCAAGCACCGTTAAAGGAATGTGTAAGAAGTATGGAAGGTTTCTGGAGCATGCTCACCTACACTGGTCAGCCTGGACAGAACGTACTTGGTGAGATACTCATGGATCGACGTCAGTTCATTCGAGAAACCCAGACACTTCGCGAAACGTGCCCATATATGCATAGCCAGACCAGACGGTAGGAAAGTGCAGTATCAACAGCCAGATGGTAGGAATGTGCGTCGACAGCGCTAAGCGCCCCAACGGTCGCAGCTGGAGAGATAACGAAAAGCGCGCCGACGCGAGCGCCCCGCTATATAAGGTGAGCCACCACTCTAACGGTCATAACCAATCCCTCTCTCGATCTAGCAACTGCTTAGAAGACATCACGACAGCACATCATGGCCACGCAGAACTTCGTTGACGCCCAGTCGGCGCAGCAGATGAACCTGACACGACTCCAGACTGAGGTGAGTAACGTAACCTATAAATTTATAAAACCGTTAAAGATTGTCAATTGCACCACACAGGATACATACATCGTGTATGTATCGTGTCCGCACCGTCTCAAAGGCGTGCAGAGACAGAACAATGGCTACTTTTGTCCCGTACATCAATACCAAAGAGTTCCCGTCTACAGGTTCGCCCTGCGTGTCCTACTAGCAAACTGGATCGGGACAGAAATGTGGGCCACTGTATTCAATGAAACAGCAGAAAAAGTGCTGGGGTTCACCGCTAACAACTACGTCGCTATGACGTCAGACGAAGAGAGGTATTCCTCGTTGTCTTTGCTAAGGAGGGCGCGTGTCATTGTGACCATTAAAAACGCATCAACAACGCGTATGTCAACTACACCGTGTCAGAACTGGAAGTGCTAGACGATTCATTCTCTTTGTAGGAATCCTACAAAAAGAATGACGTCACCAGCACTACCAGCGAGACGATGAATGACAGCGTCGAAAAAGTCCAAGAGTGGCTGGACACGTATGAAAACGTCATGCCACTATTTCCCTCGTCCTCTTCCTCCACTGCATCCATACAACCGTTGTGGTCAGACTTCGAGGGTGACGAAGAAGGTCATCATATCGTCGCTGCCGACACTGCTGCTGATGTCATAACCATAGACAGCAGCAGCAGTGGCAGCGATGATATACAGATGACGGTAAGTAAAATAGATAAATTATGGGATCGTACGGATGCCGTGATGAATCAACAGACATACGATGTAGCGGAGTAGTTATAGTAAGTTTTTGGGACCTCACCGCCGGAGGCCATGTGTCTGAACGACTTCCGGTTGCGCGCGCAGCCAATCAGAGCGCCTCCTGACGGTTGTAGGAACACCACAAATCGTACGGAGCGCCCCTAGCGACTGTAGGAGTACCGAAAGATAACCAGTAGCCATCGATAGTGGACATAGGAACAACTGTCCGTTAACAGTGGTCGTTAATAGGATAATTAATAACTGAGATGAAAGAGGAAGTTAACAGTGGTCATTAATAATTGAGATCAAAGGACCTAACGAGGAGACGAGAAACGAACAGAACACGGTATCGTACGAGTGCACACGTATTTTATTGAACAAGCACCAGCAGCATGGCGATACAATATGGGTAGCGTGTAATGTCACGACGACTATGACGATGAAGATGAGGCGACTTGCGGATGTTGACCATCACGCCAGAGGTCGCGAGCTTAGGGGTGTCTCCACCTCGCCAGAGTCTCGAGGGTGACGATGAGGTGACCTGCGGATGTTGACCATCACGCCATGTACGAAGTGTGATAGTACAGTCTACCTTGTCGCATCTGTTTAAGCCAATCAAACACGCGGCAATCGTTCGCAACTAGATCGGTGCCGAATACGTTGATAAAAGTTCTCATTGGCAAGCCGTTACAACGAAGCAATATATAAGCTACGCAATATTGTCCACAAACGTTAGACAGAGGACTCTGAAGTCTCTTGCTATTATCATTAACAGGGTCATTAATAACTGAGATCAAAGGACCTAACGAGGAGACGAGAAACTAACAAAACACGATATCGTACTATATTTTCTTCTTAAAAATAATGCGCTCTTACACTTTATCCATAACTCCTACAGTTTACCCATAATTCCTACAAGTTACCCATAATTCTCCTATTGAATAAGAGTACAAGGACATTTTATTAAATATTTGAAAATAATGACACAACATCGTCCACAAACGTTAGACAGAGGACTCTAAAGTCTCTTGCCATACTCATATTTTCGTTATAATATTATGTCAATATTGTTAAATAGTGCGCTCATACACTTTACCCATAACTCCTACAGTTTACCCATAATTCCTACAATTTACCCATAATTCTCCTATTGAATAAGAGTACAAGGACATTTTATTAAATATTTGAAAATAATGACACAATATCGTCCACAAACGTTACACAGAGGACTCTAAAGTCTCTTGCTATACGCATATTTTCGTTATATGTCAATATTTTTAAATAGTGCGCTCTTACACTTTACCCATAATTCCTACAATTTACCCATAATTCCTACAATTTATCCATAATTCCTACAATTTACCCAGCACACATATGTAGTGAAGTGTGTTTGTTCGTTCACCTAGCTATAAAAAGAACGGGACTTTAGTTTCATACGGATCATGTTACTCACAGACCTATTATATTCTGATGGACCAGGCGAGGCAAACCATTACCAAGATTAAACCTGTCTGGACTTCCGCACTGTGTGCAGTGACACTGCGCTTTAATAAAAGATGAATAATAAAGATGCATTCACTACTTACTGCGTGCAGTGATTCCATCATGCTGTTGCCTTAATTTAATTACATATATATATATATATATATATATATATATATATATATATATATATATATATATATATATATATATATATATATATATATATATATATATATATTTAAATATGTGTGTTGCTCCTACTTCCAGCCACATACTGGCTCCCAATACATTACGCCCATTATACAGTCCTCTGTCTTTCCTACCTCCAGCCACATCCTGGCTCCTGACACATTGCGTCCATCATACAGTCCCCTGTCTCTCCTACCTCCTGTCAGATGCTGACTCCTGATACATTGCGTCCATCATACAGTCCTCTGTCTCCCCTACCTCCAGCCACATCTTGACTTCCGGCTACTTGGACTTGGTGCAGCGACTTGAATTTGGTGTAGATCATTTACAGAAAAACGCGGTATATCAAATAGAATAAGTATTACTATTGAATATATATTATACACAAACGTATTGTAGACATATATTAGGAAACAGGTTTTGTTAATTATTAGTCAGAGGGAGTATTTTAGAGTAAGTTAGTTTCGGATTCTGTCAGGGAATTCAGCGAGCGATAATAGGGTTGTTTACTATTCGAAAATTGAGATAGCATAGTGAATAGTTTACATTGGCTAATATATATATATAAGATAAAGTGATCTATTTACTTAAATTACATACATAAGGTAATATCTGACATAGTGGTAGTAAACGTTTTCGGTAAAAAGGAATTAACAGCAGGATTTTAGCGTAAATTAGTACACACTGAATTCGTTGTTTTGTTACACAGTGTTCTCCGTATTCGCTAGGTGGCAGGGTTTTTTTTTTCTCATGCGAGGTTAATAGAAGACACAGTTAGCAAGTATTAGTTAGCAAACTAATTAAAACTAAATTGTATGATGGCGCCGTGCAAACGGCAGTTAAACTTAGATTTTCAGAAAGCTTTTGACAAAGTGCCACATCAAAGATTACTACTTAAATTAAAAGCCCATGGTATAGGGGAGAGCATAACTGACTGGATAGAACAATGGCTGACTGACAGAAGACAACGAGTTGTAGTAGATGGAGAAGTTTCAAATTGGAAATCGGTTTTGAGTGGGGTAACTCAAGGATCAGTATTAGGACCTATATTATTCTTAATTTATATCAATGACTTGGACGACAGTATAACAAGTAACGTACTGAAATTTGCGGATGACACAAAACTGTTTAGAAAGGTTAATACTGATGGTGATAAACAACATTTACAAAACGACCTAGACAGATTTGTGAAATGGTCTGAGAAATGGCAGATGTTGTTCAATTTTGGGAAATGTAAATGCTTACATACAGGACATGGGAACTTGAATGTAAACTATAAAATGGGAGATACTGTTCTGGGTACTACTGTAAAAGAAAAGGACTTAGGAGTTACAATAAGCGCTGATATGAAAGTTTCAGAGCAGTGTGGTATTGCAGCTTCAAAGGGTAATCAAATTATTGGATTGATTAGAAGAAACATAACATACAAGGGAAAAAAGTTAATTATACCTCTTTATAAAGCAATAGTTAGACCTCATTTAGAATACTGTATACAAGCATGGAGACCATATCGTAAGAAAGATATAGATACGCTTGAACGCATACAAAGGAGAGCAACTAAAATGATTCCAGAACTGAGAGACCTTAGTTATGAAGAACGCCTGAAAGAATGTGGTTTAACAACTCTAGAGACAAGGAGGTTAAGAGGAGATCAGATTGAAATTTTTAAGATATTGAATGGGTACGAAAATATTGATAGAAATATGTTTTTCTCACTCAAGAAGGATAGCAGAACTAGAGGACATGAGGTAAAATTAGTAAAGGATCAATGTAGATTGGACATCAGGAAGCACTCGTTCTCACAGAGGACAATAAATGAATGGAACAAATTGTCTACAGATTGTGTAACTGCTAGCAGCGTGAATATGTTTAAAAACAAGGTTGACACATATCTCAGGAGGGCGGGTTATAAGTAAATGAACATTGTTGGACTCTCGATAAGCCAATGGCTTCCTTGTCCACTTGCCATCTGGGCCTTTGGCTTGGATGGCAAATCTTGTTAAATCTTGTTAAATCACATCGTGGCTCTTTACACATTGCGTCCATCATACAGCCCTCTGTCTCGCCTACCTCCAGCGACATCCTGGCTCCTGATACATTGCGTCCACCATACTGTCCTCTGTCTCCCCTACCTCCAGCCACATCCTGGCTCTTTACACATTGCGTCCATCATAGAGTCCTCTGTCTTTCCTACCTCCAGCCACACACTTGCTCCTTATACATCGCGTCCACCATACAGTCCCCTGTCTCTCCTACCTCCAACCACATCCTGGCTCCTGGTACAATGCGTCCACCATACTCTCCTCTGTCTCGCCTACCTCCAGCCACATCCTGACTCCTGATACATTGCGTCCATCAAACAATCCTCTGTCTCCCCTACCTCCAGCCACATACTGGCTCTTTACACATTGCGTCCATCATACAGTCCTCTGTCTTTCCTACCTCCAGCCACACCCTTGCTCCTTATACATTGCGTCCACCATACTGTCCTCAGTTGCTTCTACCTCCAACCACATCCTGGCGCCTGATACATTGCGTCCATCATACAGTCCTCTGTCTTTCCTATCTCCAGCCACACCCTTGCTCCTTATATATTGCGTCCACCTACTGTCCTCAGTTGCTCCTACCTCCAGCCACATGCTAACTCCTGATACATTGCGTCCATCATACAGTCCTCTGTCTTCCCTACCTCCAGCCAAATCCTGACTCTTTACACATTGCGTCCATCATACAGTCCTCTGTCTCTCCTACCTCCAACCACATCCTGGCTCCTGATATATTGCGTCCACCATACTGTCCTCTGTTTCTCCTACCTCCAGCCACATCCTGACTCCTGATACATTGCGTCCATCATACAGTCCTATGTCTCCCCTACCTCCAGCCACATCCTGGCTCTTTACACATTGCGTCCATCATACAGTCCTCTGTCTTTCCTACCTCCAACCACACCCTTACTCCTTACACATTGTCTCCACCATACTATCCTCTGTTGTTCTTACCTCCAGCCACATCCTGGCTCCTGACACATTGCGTCCATCATACAGTCCCCTGTCTCTCCTACCTCCAACCACATTCTGGCTCCTGATATATTGCGTCCACCATACTGTCCTCTGTTTCTCCTACCTCCAGCCACATCCTGACTCCTGATACATTGCGTCCATCATACAGTCCTCTGTCTCCCCTACCTCCAGCCACATCCCTGCTCCTTACACACTGCCTCCGCCATACATATACCTCTGTCTTTCCTACCTCCAGCCATATCCTGGCTCC
The DNA here is from genome assembly GCA_963662155.1 of Lamellibrachia columna. Taxonomy (NCBI): domain Eukaryota; kingdom Metazoa; phylum Annelida; class Polychaeta; order Sabellida; family Siboglinidae; genus Lamellibrachia; species Lamellibrachia columna. Next base: position 30,323,494 of record OY759261.1, on the reverse strand, counting down.
TGACACATTGCGTCCATCATACAGTCCTCTATCTCTCCTACCTCCAACCACATCCTGGCTCCTTATTCATCGCGTCCACCATACAGTCCCCTGTCTCTCCTACCTCCAAGCACATCGTGGCTCCTGATACAATGTGTCCACCATATTGTCCTCTGTTTCGCCTACCTCCAGCCACATCCTGACTCCTGATACATTGCGTCCATCATACAGTCCTCTGTCTCCCCTACCTCCAGCCACATACTGGCTCTTTACACATTTCGTCCATCATACAGTCCTCTGTCTTTCCTACCTCCAGCCACACCCTTGCTCCTTATACATTGCGTCCACCATACTGTCCTCAGTTGCTTCTACCTCCAACCACATCCTGGCGCCTGATACGTTGCGTCCATCATACAGTCCTCTGTCTTTCCTACCTCCAGCCACACCCTTGCTCCTTATACATTGCGTCCACCTACTGTCCTCAGTTGCTCCTACTTCCAGCCACATGCTAACTCCTGATACATTGCGTCCATCATACAGTCCTCTGTCTTCCCTACCTCCAGCCACATTCTACATTGCGTCCATCGTACAATCCTCTGTCTTTCCTACTTCCAGCCACACCCTTACTCCTTACACATTGCCGCCACCATACTATCCTCTGTTGTTCCTACCTCCAGCCACATCCTGGCTCCTGACACATTGCGTCCATCATACAGTCCACTGTCTCTCCTACCTCCAACCACATCCTGGCTCCCGATACATTGCGTCCACCATACTGTCCTCTGTCTGCCTTTCCTCCAACCACATCCCTGCTCCTTACACACTGCCTCCGCCATACAGTCCTCTGTCTCTCCTACCTACAGCCACATCACGCCTCCTGATACTTTGCCCCCGCCATACAGTCCTCTATCTCTCCTACCTACAGCCACATCCTGGCTCCTGACACATTGCGTCCATCATACAGTCCACTGTCTCTCCTACCTCCAACCACATCCTGGCTCCCGATACATTGCGTCCACCATACCGTCCTCTGTCTGCCTTTCCTCCGGCCACATCCCTGCTCCTTACACACTGCCTCCGCCATACAGTCCTCTGTCTCTCCTACCTACAGCCACATCACGCCTCCTGATACTTTGCCCCCGCCATACAGTCCTCTATCTCTCCTACCTCCAACCACATCCTGGCTCCTTACACACTGCCTCCACCACACTAGAATGCATGGCCAGTGCACTCTCAGTACACATCTAGAATATAAAATATAGTCACTACACACTCTGTACACAGCTAAAATACAAGATATTCACAGTATCTCCAGTACATAGCTATAATGCATTGTCACTACATCTCCAGTACACGATTAGAATACACAGTTACTGCTCACCCAGGACACAGCTCGAAATACATGGTCGCTGCAACCTCAGTACATAACTGGAATACATAGCCACTACACCCTCAGTACATAGCTAGAATACAAAATCACACAATTTCGCACAACTTCACACAACATTACACAACTTCACACAACTTCGCACAACTTCACACAACTTCAGACAACTTCGCACAACCGCACTTCGCACACCTTTTCCGCGTAATACACCTTTTTCCTGGAATCGCGCGCGCCCCTGCGCCCCCTGGCGACTGTACCATTACTCTATGGTGGGGTGGTGAGGTGTGGGAACCAGAAGATAATGGCTACACTCGACTCACTACTACTCTATGGAGCTTGTCCATATGCAGAGGGGAGTCACTAGCGAGAATACAACACCAAGCGTGCGTGGGGGTGGTCAGATGGCTATACTCCTCCCATTACTCTATGGTGGGGGTGGCGAGGTGTGGGAACTAGAATGTAATGGCTACACTCGACCCACTACTACTCTATGGAGCTTGTCCATATGTAGAGGGGTGTCACTAGCAAGAATACAACACCTTTTTCAAGTTGCGTGTGACAGTGTATGAGATGGTGAGACAGAGCAAAGCAGGCTAGAGGCAGTGTCATAAAGTGCAGAAATATATGCTGAGATGCTGAGAAAAAGCAAGGCAGGCTGGAGACAGTGTCATCAAATAAATAAATGTATGCTGAGATGGTGAGAAACAGCAAAGCAGGATGGAGACATTATCATAAAATAAATAACTGTATGCTGAGATGGTGTCATTTTGTTAGTTTGTTCGCCAGAAGTTGTTTGAAGTTATTTGAAGTTGTGCGAAGTTGTCTGAAGTTGTGTGAAGTTGTGCGAAATTGTGTGATTTTGTATTCTAGCTATGTACTGAAGGTGTAGTGGCTATGTATTCCAGTTATGTACTGAGGTTGCAGCGACCATGTATTTCGAGCTGTGTCCTGGGTGAGCAGTAACTGTGTATTCTAATCGTGTACTGGAGATGTAGTGACAATGCATTATAGCTATGTACTGGAGATACAGTGAATATCTTGTATTTTAGCTGTGTACAGAGTGTGTAGTGACTATATTTTATATTCTAGATGTGTACTGAGTGTGCACTGGCCATGCATTCTAGCAGTAACTGTGTATTCTATTTGTGTACTGGAGTTGTAGTGACTATATCTTACACCTGTGTGCTGGAGATACAGCAGCGACCATGTATTCGAGCTGTGTCCTGGGTGAGCAGTAACTGTGTATTCTAATCGTGTATTGGAGATGTAGTGACAATGCATTATAGCTATGTACTGGAGATACAGTGAATATTTTGTAATTTAGCTGTGTACAGAGTGTGTAGTGACTATATATTCTAGATGTGTCGTGAGGGTGCACTGGCCATGTATTCTAGCAGTAACTGTGTATTCTACTTGTGTACAGTAGTTGTAGTGACTGTATATTACAGCTGTGTGCTGGAGATACAGACTGTACATTTATTTATTTTATGACACTGTCTCGAAGCTGTCTTCCTGTTTCTCATCGTCTCAGTATACATTTATGTACAGGAGCCAGGATGTGGCTGGAGGTAGGAGAGACAGAGGACAGTATAGTATGGTGGACGCAACGTATCAGGAGTCAGGATGTGGTTGGGGGGTAGGAGAGACAGATGATATTATGGTGGACGCAATGTATAAAGAGCCACAATGTGGCGGAGGCAGTGCTTAAGGAGCCAGGATGTGGCTGCAGGTAGGGGAGACAGAGGACTGTGTGGTGGAGGCAGTGTGTAAGGAGCCAGGATGTGGCTGGAGGTAGGAGAGATAGAGGACTGTATGGCGGGGGCAAAGTATCAGGAGGCGTGATGTAGCTGTAGGACAGAGGACTGTATGGCGGATGCAGTGTGTAAGGAGCAGGGACGTGGTTGGAGGAAGGGCAGACAGAGGACAGTATGGTGGACGCAATATATCGGGATCCAGGATGTGGTTGGAGGTAGGAGAGACAGTGGACTGTATGATGGATGCAATGTGTCAGGAGCCAGGATGTGGCTGGAGGTAGGAACAACTGAGGACAGTAGGTGGACGCAATGTATAAGGAGCAAGGGTGTGGCTGGAGGTAGGAAAGACAGAGGACTGTATGATGGACGCAACGTATCAGGCGCCAGGATGTGGTTGGAGGTAGAAGCAACTGAGGACAGTATGGTGGATGCAATGTATAAGGAGCAAGGGTGTGGCTGGAGGTAGGGGAGACAGAGGACTGTATGATGGACGCAATGTGTCAGGAGCCAGGATGTGGCTGGAGGTAGGAACAACAGAGGATAGTATGGTGGCGGCAATGTGTAAGGAGTAAGGGTGTGGCTGGAAGTAGGAAAGACAGAGGATTGTATGATGGACGCAATGTAGAATGTGGCTGGAGGTAGGGAAGACAGAGGTCTGTATGATGGACGCAATGTATCAGGAGTTAGCATGTGGCTGGAGGTAGGAGCAACTGAGGACAGTAGGTGGACGCAATGTATAAGGAGCAAGGGTGTGGCTGGAGGTAGGAAAGACAGAGGACTGTATGATGGACGCAACGTATCAGGCGCCAGGATGTGGTTGGAGGTAGAAGCAACTGAGGACAGTATGGTGGACGCAATGTATAAGGAGCAAGGGTGTGGCTGGAGGTAGGAAAGACAGAGGATTGTATGATGGACGAAATGTGTAAAGAGCCAGTATGTGGTTGGAGGTAGGTTAGACAGAGGACTGTATGATGGACGCAATGTATCAGGAGTCAGGATGTGGCTGGAGGTAGGCGAAACAGAAAACAATATGGTGGACACATTGTATCAGGAGCCACGATGTGCTTGGAGGTAGGAGAGACAGGGGACTGTATGGTGGACGCGATGAATAAGGAGCCAGGTTGTGGTTGGAGGTAGGAGAGATAGAGGACTGTATGATGGACGCAATGTGTCAGGAGCCAGGATATGGCTGGAGGTAGGAAAGACAGAGGATGTATGGCGGAGGCAGTGTGTAAGGAGCAGGGATGTGGCTGGAGGAAGGGGAGACAGAGGACAGTATGGTGGACGCAATGCATCAGGAGCCAGGATGTGGCTGCAGGTAAGGGAGGCAGGGGACAGTATGGTGGACGCAAAGTATCGGGAGCCAGGATGGGGCTGGAAGTAGGAGCAACAGAAGACAGTATGGTGGAAGCAATGTATAAGGAGCCAGGATGTGGCTGGAGGTAGGAACAACAGAGGATAGTATGGTGGAGGCAATGTGTAAGGAGCCAGAATGTGGTTGGAGGTAGGAGAGACAGGGGACTGTATGATGGACGCAATGTGTCAGGAGACAGGATGTGGCTGGAGGTAGGAACAACAGAGTATAGTATGGTGGAGGCAATGTGTAAGGAGTAAGGGTGTGGCTGGAGGTAGGAAAGACAGAGGATTGTATGATGAACGCAATGTGTAAAGAGCCAGGATGTGGCTAGAGGTAGGGGAGACAGAGGACTGTATGATGGACGCAATGTATCAGGAGTCAGGATGTGGCTGGAGGTAGGAGAGACAGAGGACAGTATGGTGGACGCAATGTATAAGGAGCAAGGGTGTGGCTGGAGGTAGGAGAGACAGAAGACTGTATGATGGACGCAATGTGTAAAGAGCCAGGATGTGGCTGGAGGTAGGGGAGACAGAGGACTGTTTGATGGACGCAATTTATCAGGAGTCAGGATGTGGTTGGAGGTAGGAGAGACAGGGGACTGTATGGTGGACGCGATGTATAAGGAGCAAGTGTGTGGCTGGAGGTAGGAAAGACAGAGGACTCTATGATGGACGCAATGTGTAAAGAGCCAGGATGTGGCTGGAGGTAGGGGAGACAGAGGACAGTATGGTGGACGCAATGTATCAGGAGCCAGGATGTCGCTGGAGGTAGGGGAGACAGAGGACTGTATGATGGACGCAATGTGTAAAGAGCCACGATGTGGCTGGAGGTAGGGGAGACAGAGGACTGTATGATGGACGCAATGTATCAGGAGTCAGCATGTGATAGGAGGTAGGAGAGACAGGGGACTGTATGATGGACGCAATGTGTCAGGAGCCAGGATGTGGCTGGAGGTAGGAAAGACAGAGGACTGTATGATGGGCGCAATATATTGGGAGCCAGTATGTGGCTGGAAGTAGGAGCAACATACATATATAAATATATATATATATATATATATATATATATATATATATATATATATATATATATATATATAATATTATATATATATATATATGTAATTAAATTAAGGCAACAGCATGATGGAATCACTGCACGCAGTAAGTAGTGAATGCATCTTTATTATTAATCTTTTATTAAAGCGCAGTGTCACTGCACACAGTGCGGAAGTCCAGACAGGTTTAATCTTGGTAATGGTTTGCCTCGCCTGGTCCATCAGAATATAATAGGTCTGTGAGTAACAAGATCCGTATGAAACTAAAGTCCCGTTCTTTTTATAGCTAGGTGAACGAACAAACACACTTCACTACATATGTGTGCTGGGTAAATTGTAGGAATTATGGGTAAATTGTAGGAATTATGGGTAAACTGTAGGAGTTATGGGTAAAGTGTAAGAGCGCACTATTTAAAAATATTGACATATAACGAAAATATGCGTATGGCAAGAGACTTTAGAGTCGTCTGTCTACCGTTTGTGGACGATATTGTGTCATTATTTTCAAATATTTAATAACATGTCCTTGTACTCTTATTCAATAGGAGAATTATGGGTAAAGTGTAGGAATTATGGGTAAACTGTAGGAGTTATGGATAAAGTGTAAGAGCGCATTATTTTTAAATATTTACATATAAAGAAAATATAGTACGATATCGTGTTTTGTTAGTTTCTCGTCTCCTCGTTAGGTCCTTTGATCTCAGTTATTAATGACCCTGTTAATGGTAATAGCAAGAGACTTCAGAGTCCTCTGTCTAACGTCTGCGGACAATATTGCGTAGCTTATGTATTACTTCGTTGTAACGGCTTGCCAATGAGAACTTTTATCAACGTATTCGGCACCGATCTAGTTGTTAACGATTGCCGCGTGTTTGATTGGCTTAAACAGATGCGACAAGGTAGACTGTACTATCACACTTCGTACATGGCGTGATGGTCAACATCCGCAGGTCACCACATCGTCACCCTCGAGCCTCTGGCGAGGTGGAGACACCCCTAAGCTCGCGACCTCTGGCGTGATGGTCAACATCCGCAAGTCGCCTCATCTTCATCGTCATAGTCGTCGTGATATTACACGCTACCCATATTGTATCGCCATGCTGCTGTTGCTTGTTCAATAAAATACGTGTGCACTCGTACGATACCGTGTTCTGTTCGTTTCTCGTCTCCTCGTTAGGTCCTTTGATCTCAGTTATTAATGTCCACTATCGATGGCTACTGGTTATTTTTCGGTACTCCTGCAGTCGCTAGGGGGCGCTCCGTACGATTTGTGGTGTTCCTACAACCGTCAGGAGGCGCTCTGATTGGCTGCGCGCGCAACCGGAAGTCGTTCAGACACATGGCCTCCGGCGGTGAGGTCCCAAAAACTTACTATAACTACTTAGCGGTATACGAGGCCTGCGTTCCTTATACGTGTGCCGAGGTGTTTCGTATATTGAATCTGTCGGATGACGACTATTACGCACCGTCGTCTGATTTGGTCAACCACGTCCTACGCTGGGTTGTCACAGCCTTTATAGCGAGATTCGAGAAACTGCAATGGCGTCTCGATATGATAGAGAAGGTCAGAAATACCATCGCTAGTCAATACAAAGATACACGCCCTTTTAGTAGTAGTAGTAGTGACGGTGATGACGAGGCGCCCATGCTGCCGGCAGACGTTCGTGCTCGAGCGTGTCGACAATTAGCGGCGACAAGAACTGACAATCAATGCAAAGATACGTGTTACTGACAGTGATTAAACAGGTGTGCCTTTTTTCTGTCTATAGATAAGTACCGGTCTCGAGCAATTGAGATCGGCATACGAGGAGAGGAAGACGACGATGAAGGCAGCGACGGCGCGCAAACGAATCGCGCCACAATTGGCCGATAACGGTCTTAGATGGGTGTTGATAAAAAAAGACTGGCAGCATCGCCAATGACGCCACCACCCCCACCGCCGTCGTTCCTACTGACTCCGCCACCACCATCATCACCACCGCTGCCACCCCGCTCGCAGACGCCACCACTGCTAACACCATCATCACCACCGCCACCACCCCGTTCGCAAACACCACCACCACCACCGTCGTCTCCATCATCGCGGTCGCAGTCGCCACAGCCGTCGACATCCTACGTTGAATGTAGCTCAGCAATACCTCCACCTCCACCAACACGCAAGGATGAAGAGGAGGAAGAGGAGGAAAAGGAGGTTCTGGACGCGAAGACGTACTTCTTAACGTCACGACCACCTGTGCCGCTGATAGAACCAGCGGCATGTAACATTATGATCGCAGAAGTCATGGGCCATATGATCATGTCAACGTGTCAGATCACGTGTAAAAGTTTAAACGAAGTAACGAAAGAAATATGCCACTGCCTCAGCAACATGAGCACCGCACCCGAATGGCAAACTTACATACAACAACAATTTAATAACTGCCTCTACAACCCATGGCAACTGTAAGAATCCAAACACACACACACACACACACACACACACACACACACACACACACACACACACACACACACACACACACACACACACACACACACACACACACACACACACACACACACACACACACACACGAATATGTCAGACGCTGCATGAACAGTACTTTAGTGTTATATGAACGATAGTAGTGTAGTAATATTATTATATCGTGTATAATTTTATATTTGTATTGTCGCCTTGTGACACTGATGAACAGTATTTTAGTACATGAACGATATTAGTGTATTAATATATCATTGTATACTTATCATTTAATCTTGTATTTGCGTCTTGTGACACTGTAGTAGTATATATATGTTATTTTCTTCTTGTGGCGCATTTCGTATTGAATCAATAAATTTATATATTTTTCCTTTATCCTCTTGCATTTCGTCTATGAAATATATATATATAGTGTCCTTTACGTATGAAGAGACCGACTTCTATATACATGATTCATCTTTCACGCACGTGATCTCTGTCGTGGTGTAAAAGCCCACAAGTCAATTCCATCGTACCAGCTTCTGGCGCAGCGGTAAACGTTCGTAAGCAAATGGTCACTGTCGTGGTATTAACAAAACCACAAACCACCACCATAAGTCATTATTGTATATATATAAATATATATATATATATATATATATATATATATATATATATATATATATATATAAGTATATCCTTTCATAGCAGTACAGTACCGTATATATTTCATACACGATATATGTATTCTATATAATAAAAGTGACAAAAAGGAATGGAATGTGTTGTCATTGTTATATTCCTACGAGTGACACCCCTCCATAGTCGAAAAGGAACCCCTTGTCGATGCTATTGGAAAATAGTAGCCATTGTCATAGGACAACACCGTAACATTCATCACCCCGCACACACATCAATCGCTTCTTAGTATACACCATCTCCATCCCGCATGTACTATATAGATGTACTGAGGGTCCGTGACCTCTCAGTTGTAGATGCAGACTTCACCATGAAAAGACATATATGTCGCCACTGCGGACTCGCCTTCGACATACGTTCAGAGCTACGACGACATGTGGAGAGTCATTCGACGCCATCTTGGGACATCCACTTGTACTCCATCGCGGCCCCAGCAGTGGTGCCACCTAGCGATCACGCAAAAACAGCGAAATACATGTGTAAATGCGGTGCAACTTTCGAGAGAGTGAACGTCACGTAAGGTCGGTGTGTAGTAGTAGTAGTAGTAGTAGTAGTAGTAGTAGTTGTTGTTGTAGTAGTAGTAGTAGTAGTAGTAGTAGTAGTAGTAGTAGTAGTAGTAGTAGTAGTAGTAGTAGTACAACAAGAAGAAGAAGCACCACCATCTACACGTGTAAGAAATGTGGACGGAAGTTCGAAAGACGTTGGCTCCTGACAATACACGCACGAGCCGCGTGTACCGACGTCACCGAGCCGCCATCACCAAAGAGATCAAAAAGGGAAGACGCTACCACACCCCACCAACCACTCGTCACCGAGGAAGATCCCATCGAACTACCAAATCGACTTCCCTTCTCCGACACTCTGTCGACGGAACTGCTAGATGTCGTCCGAAATCACTGGTCGATCATTTGGACCCGCGTATCGAGAGGTCCCCTCCAGTGCATGTACGATTACAGATTAACCACGATAGACACGATCGTCCTAGAGCCTCCTATGAAGATCATATTCCAGGAACAGATCAACGCGTTCAAGATTAACCTCAGTTACGGGCTCGTTCTGAGGAACAAGAACACGGGTCGATACAAGTACTATAATTCCTCGTGCAATTGCTGTGGACGCTACCTGGGCGAACCCAGTCTCATCACCAACAGCAAGGACTTTGATGTCTTTCTCGAACGCATCCAGAAACCGACGTCTTGCAGTGGGCCATCCATCAATCAAAAACCGGATTCTGCGTGGGTGTGCGAACTCGTGATCAATGTCACCTCCTTCGTCAACCGATCATTGATCACTCGATAGGATATGTACGTGCGACCAACCTTCCAGTCTACATCAAGAAGAAGAAAAGCGTCATCGGCCTGGAAACGGAACCCAACCATCACAAGAGGTAAACGATAACCTTTGTCTCTTTCGGTGTCTGACCCTGCGTCGAGGATGCGATCTATATCGATTGGAACCGGCGGTGAAGACACTGTACGAGGCATACGATCAAGACGATGTACCCATGGAAGAATTTGCCGGGATCAGGTTGGATGACCTTTATTGCGTAGAGACCACGTTCCAAACGTATGCGTGTACAAACTCGTCAAACCGGATGCAGAAGATGGTAAGTCGACCGCCGAACTGGTCCGTCGATCGCTATGCAATTACCCCGAAACAATGTTTCTCAACCTTCACGAGACACATTTTTCCATCAACCAAGATGTACACATGTACTGTCACTCGTATCAATGTCAGAAATGCGGTGACTCGTTATGGAAAGACGCATCGAAGCTACGTCAACACGAGCGCACGTGTACGGTGGTGTGCGTCAAGTCTATCCTGGTGGCGTGTACCACTCGACTCCATCGGTATTCGAACGTCTGGACGACGACAACATTCGTGTGGCTGAATCGTTGCGAGCTACCTTTGATTTCGAGTGTTGGTTCTACACGGAACAACTTACGTCGGACAGTGACAATGTCCACTGGGTTGCGCGTGACGTCCCACTGAGCGTCAGCGTGGCATCCAACGTGCCCGGGCACGAGCATGTGCAATGTCTCGTCACGGATGGAGACACCAACAAGTTGGTGAGCGCCATGATGGATATCTTGCGAGCGTTGAGTGACGACGCGTACGACAACATCAAAGACTCGTACGAGGATGTGTTGGAACAACTCGCAGAGGCACTGACGAACTGGGACGAACGGGAGCAGGCTGCACGATCAGCTGTCCAGCGACCAATCCATACAAAAAGCTGATGGGACAACTTTATGGATGCATCAGTTACCCGTCATCGGGTTCAATTTGGGTAAGTATGTTCTCAATGCCATCAAACTGTTCCTCATACCCTACTTCCTATCCACCACGTCAAAGACAGAAGAACAAGAAAAAGAAGACGAAGACAACAAAGAGAAAGAAAAAGAGAACGATGGTATCTGATCGTTTTTCTTCATCAACCGCAACAGCACTTGCATGTGTCTTTCGACGGATCAGCTGAAATTCCTAGACATGACCAATTACATAGCCCCCGGGTTGAGTTACGACAAGTATCTGAAGGCGTACGGATGCGAGGTGACGAAAGGTCATTTACCGTACGAGTACATGGACCGTCTGGAGAGGTTCGACGACACCGCACTTCCATCGAAAGAGGCCTTCTTCAGTCGACTGAAGAACTAAGGTATTTCCAACGAGGATTATGCCAGTTATCAAGAGGCCTGGCGCGACAACGGATGGCGACTTTGCGAGACTTTCTCGTCTGGTGCAACAATAGGGACGTGGTTCCCTTTCTGCAGGCCATCGACAGACAGTTTGCCTTCTACCAGCAACGTGACATAGACATGTTCAAGTAAGGCATCAGCGTACCTGGTCTGACCTTGCTCTATCTGTTCAACGACCTGCCAGAGAAGACCTACTTTACCATCTTCAACGAGAAGAATAAAGATCTTCATCGCCTCGTCAAAGATCACGTGGTTGGCGGAGCTTGGCTCATTTTTTACCGCTATCACGAGAAAGGGGTCACCACGCTACGTCAGAACGAGTACGGAGAGGCCGCTCGTTCGTGCCGGTCTATCGTCGGGTACTATGCGAACGCGCTGTACTTGTGGTAGCTCATGCAAGACATGCCTATGGGATGGTACACGCGATGACGGGAAGATAACGATGGTTGACTTAGGAATCCGAACGTTCGGGACGCGTCATACGACACCAGATCAACAGTCGATAGAAGAGAATAGGCAAATTCTTGGTGGACGGGTGGTGCAGCGAGACGAACACGGCTTATCAGTACCACGGATGTTTTTTCCATGGTCATCCATGCACCCGTCAAGAGGTCAACGCAGTCAACGGGAAACCCATGGCAAAACTGCTCGCCGAGACCCGAAAGAACACCGCCCACCTCCGTCACTTTGTCAAGGTCGTCGATTTGTGGGAATGCGAGTGGGAAGAGATGAGACGAGATCCGGTCGTAAAAAAGTGTCTGGATGCTGCATTTCCGCGACGACGTCACGCACGATGGACGATGACGTCGCAACAGATCCTGAGCGGCGTGCGTGCCGGAACTGTGTTCGGTCTGATCGAGTGTGACCTTTGCGTACCGGAAGCATTGCGCGAACACTTTGCCGAGATGCAGCCGCGTTCAAGAACATCCGTCTGACACGCGACGATCTCGGACCGTTCATGCGCCGATACGCCGAGGAGCACAACATCATGGCGACTCGTGGGCAGTTATCGAGGTAATAAAATTTTGCTCGCCACTTGTCTACTGCGGTGGTATCTGGACCACTGTCTCGAGGTGAAGCACGTCTACCAGGTCATCGAGTACGATCCTATCCCGTGCTTCCGGCGTGCCCAAGTTGCGTGTGTCGGATCGCGTGAGCGTCAGCAAGTACAAGGGTAAGTTCGAAAAAGGCTACGCGGCGAATTGGAGCGAAGAGATGTTCACGATGCACGAGGTTCATCCCTCCGATCCACCCGTGTATCGATTGAGGGACGATCTCGGTGAAGTGCTGGACGGCACCTTCTACGAACTGGAGCTGCAGAAGGTGTCGGCACCCGCCGATAAAATGTACCGCGTGGAATCGGTACTGCAGCGTCGTAAGGTAGGTAGACGAACGGAGGCTTTGGTGAAATGGTTCGGCTACCCCACCAAATTCATCAGCTGGATCGATGCCAAGGCACTCGTCCACTCCACTATAAAGACTAGTCGCGCGTATGGTGACACTTCATTCGAGAAATGACACAAGACACGACAACACGAGACTTCACCACCACCACCATCACAGAAGAGGAGGAGGAGGAGGAAAAAGAGGACGTAGTAGCAGCAGCAGCAGCAGCAGAGAACATTACTGACGCGCAGAGCGAAGAGTACAGGACTCCTTGGCATCTGTTCAGTACTGTGTGTCCTACTGCTCCCCAATCCCACGTTGAGACGCAATGGCGACTGATTTCTACCTGACGCTACCTAGCAACGCTTCCATGAAGATGTATCCCGACAATACGTTGGCCCATTACATCACGGACTTGCCTCAACGTATCGATCTGACTGGCGAGTGGGAGTGCGGTTTAGCAGAGATACAGTACCCGCATACTTGGTACAACATCGGAGTGTACGACACCTGGTTCTTCCTTAACGAGACGATTGTTATGGGTCTAACCCCGAGAGCGAGGATCAGTGCTGGATATTACAAGTCTCCCATGACATTGATGAACCATATCAACAAGGGACTGAACACTATGGCGACGGATAAGGTGCAGGCAAAATTGAGCTACAGCGCCATCACTCAAAAAATGACGTTGCACATGACACCAGGCACCGAGTTCACTGTACCTCAGCGCAGTGCGCTGGGAAGAATATTAGGATTCGAACCGTCGGTGGTCAGCAGTCCGCCATCGGTAGCATCAGCAGTACCATCAGTACTATGATCAATTATGTCAGCACTAACAGCAACAGCTGAGATGACAAGCACGGACAAGAACCCGAGACTAAGTATACCTACCGTAACGAGGCCGAATACGTGGTGCAGATGGATCAAGGGTTCGATACATCTACGTCTTCACGGATTTCGTGGAGTACCGCATAATAGGTGACAGTGTCGCGCCTTTGTTGCGAGCCCTCCCGGTTAGCGAAAGTCACGGTGCAACGGTATCTGATAGGTACACTAACATTCACTAGTTGCCTCTGTTGTACTCACACTTCAAGTCGATCGAGATGGATATAAGAGACAACACCGGACGGCGCGTGCCATTCGAGTACGGTAGAGTGACAGTGACGCGCCATTTTCGACGACGCAGGACCGGACTGTTCTGAAGATGAATTACAACGAGTATTACGCATGTCAGGCGGGTGGTGCACTGCCCTACTACGCCGGTGCCCAATACCAACGAGGTCACGGACTAGGCAATCTGTTTGGAGGTCTGCTACGCAGCGCCATGCCACTCATCAAGAGCATGCCACTCATCAAGAGAGGTGCCGTGGCGTTGGGTAGAGGAGCGTTGAAGACCGGCGTGCGCATAGCCGACGACGTCATGTCTGGACAGAGCATAAAAACGGCGACCAAACGATGCCTCACGGATGCTGGTAGGAGTTTGATGCGTGGCCTTTTGGCCCCTGGCGTGCGACCGCGTAAACGTATAAAACGCGCACTTGCGAAGAAAGGAATCACTTCAGCAAAGAGACGGCGCAAGAGACAGACGTCTACGAAACGTGAGGCCGACATATTCGACAACGATGGCTTTCGTACATAGACAGTCGTGCGAAGGGGTCAAGACCGAGCTGTATCTCTTTACAGTACCCCCACTCAGACCAGCATCGTCGACAGTCTTGTAGTGGAATATCAACCCATGGCCTTTCTGGACTCGGGTGGACCTATAGAATTCCTGATACCCAGATCGGGAGACGATTACCTGGATCTCGCCAACACGATGCTTCACGTGCAGGTGAAGGTGACACGAGCCAACGGGGACGATCTCGACTTGGCCGATCCCCCGGGGGTCCAGTCAATAACTGGCTACATTCGCTGTTCAGTCAAGTCGACGACTACCTGAACGGTACGCTCGTGAGCCCTTCGACCAACACGTACGCGTATCGCGCCTACATAGAGAAGCTGCTGAGCTACGGTCCCGATGCCAAGGACACGCAACTGACGAGTCAGCTGGGGCACAAGGACACGGCCACTCGCATGGACGCCGTCGAGTTAGTAGTTAGGACCCGCGGCTAACGAAGGGTTCGTGACTCGACGAGCGAACATCGTAAGGTGTCGCATGGTCGACCTGATGGGCCGTCTCCACGTGGATCTCTTTCTGCAGGATAAATTCTTGATTAATGGCGTCGATGTCAAGTTACGACTGGTGCGCAGTAAGTCCGCTTTTGCACTTATGGCTGGTGGGAACAACCCCGATTATAGGATAAACATCGCCGACTGCAAGGTGTACTCTATTCCCGCAGGCGCTCTGTCCCATACGCACGAGAACATGTTCCTCGGCACTCTACCGAAACGTCTGGTGTTGTGCTGTATCGATAACGATGCGTACAACGGTGTGTGCAGCAAGAATCCGTTCCACGCCAAGAACAACGCCATCACTTTCCACGCAGTGTACGTGGACGGGCTACAGATACCCTACAAACCTTTCCAGCCGAATTTCGCAGACGACCTCTTCGTCAGGAGCTACATGAGTCTGTTCTCCTCGACCGGCAAGATGTGGCAGGACGACGGGAACGGACTGACTCGCAGCGACTACCGACACGGCTACACCTTCTTCGGTTTTGACCTGACCCCCAACCAGTGCGAAGGCCCCTGCTTCCATCTGGTACAAAGGGGCAACCTGCGCATAGAGCTGCATTTCCACGACGCGCTGCCGAACACCGTGAACGTCGTCGCCTACGCCGAGTTCGAGTCCGTGCTGGAAATAGACAAGAGCCGCAACATCATCTACGACTACTGAGATGGACACCCAGCAGATCGCTAGACTATTGGCGATGGACCCGCGCACCAGATCGATCTTTTGCGGCGTCGAACCCAAAGACGGACTGCCTACGGCGATAGACGACGCTCTGCCTGCGGCCTTTGTGTGCAACACCGACGACGGCGACGAACCTGGCGAACATTGGATAGCGCTGTACCTGGATGCCGACGGACGCGGCGAATACTTCTGCTCGTACGGTCTGCCGCCACGACACGCGGCGTTCCGCACCTTCCTGAACGAACATTGTTCCGAGTGGACTCATAATAGCAAGAGACTTCCTCTGTATAACGTTTGTGGACAGTATTGTGAAGCTTATGTATTGCTTCGTTGTAACGGCTTTCCAATGAGAACTTTTGTTAACATATTCGGCACCGATCTAGTAGCTAACGATTGCCGCGTATTCGATTGGCTTAAACAGCTGCGACAAGGTAGACTGTATTATCGCACATCGTAGTACATCGATTGAGCCTCTGGCGAGGTGGACGCACCACCCCTAAGCTCACGACCTCTGGCGTGATGGTCAACATCCGCAAGTCGCCTCATCAATCACCCTCGAGCGTCTGGCGAGGTGGAGACACCCCTAAGCTCGCGACTTCTGGCGTGATGGTCAACATCCGCAAGTCAAGTCATCATCATCATATTCATCATATTCATCATATTCATCATAGTCGTAGTCGTAGTGATATTACACGCTACCCTTGTTGTATCATCATGCTGCTTGTGTTGTTCAATAAAATTCGTGTGCACTCGTACCATACCGTGTTGTGTTGATTTCTCGTTTCCTCATTAGTCCCTTTGATCGTTGATAATTAATGGCCCTATTCATAAACCCTGCGTAAGGGTCACTCCGTCAGGCTGCTCAGGGTTAGGGTCAGGGTTCACTGCAGACGTCTACAGGCTGGGGTTACAGTTAGGGTTAGCTCCAGTCGACAGGGGTTAGGGTTAGGATTAAGGTTAGCTCCACTCGCCACGTCAAACAGTTGGGGTTACGACGGTTAGGGTTAGCTCCAGTCGCCAGGGGGCGCTCTAAGATTACGGATAGGGTTACGTGTCACCGCCAGGGGGCGCTCAGGCTGCCCTTCTTTATTAATTGTCATGTCAAATAGTATAAAGTAGGATTGATGATCAGATAGTGTTTTTAATAGTATGCCTGCTTTTGTGTACCGGTTGTATGACAAAATCTCGTTGGCAGGGTAATTTGCTGATAGAAACTATGTGTTGTTAGCATTTCAAAAAAATCACTACATGCTTCGTTTTCGTTTTTCTTTAGCAGATTTAAATTATAGTCTCCAGCCAATATTACTTCGTTTTTCTTTTCTATGTTTGTCATGACTGGTGTGAGTTCATTTATAAACTGCCTAATTTGGTCATGTAGCATTCTGGGAGGCCGGTAGATGTTGCCTATGATGATTTCTTTGGGTAGCCCTCCGCCGGTTACTTTAATAATCTGTCCCTCCCAATATTCATATTCATTTAGATTTATCAGTATTTCATATTTGAATCTTGTATCTATATAAATTACTAAACCACATTTTTCACTGCAACTTTTCCCTTGAATGATACAGTTGTAGCCAGGCAACTGTATTTGCGATAGGTTACTATTGTCCGTTATCCAACTTTCTTGTAAGCATATTACATTGAATTTAAAATGAATAGTATTGTGTTCTTCGATAAGTATTTCCAATTCATTGAATTTTGCATATATGGATTGTATGTTTGAGCTGAAAATACTTAAACGGTCTTTATATTCATCTGCTAAAATGTTTAAATTGTCAGTGTCATAATATGAAGAGTGCTGTATTTCTTGAGTTCTGACATTTTCATTATCAATTTGTTTATCAACAATATATATATGTGTGTGTGTGTGTGTGTGTGTGTGTGTGTGTGTGTGTGTGTGTGTGTGTGTGTGTGTGTGTGTGTGTGTGTGTGTGTGTGTGTGTGTGTGTGTGTGTGTGTGTGTGTGTGTGTGTGTGTGTGTGTGTGTGTGTGTGTGTGTGTGTGTGTGTGTGTGTGTGTGTGTGTGTGTGTGTGTGTATATGTACATACGGATGGACGGACGGAAGGACGGACGGACGCTGTCTTCAATAAGTTGTCCTCTGTCAGTCTGTCTGTTGTCCTCTGTCAGTCTGTCCGTTGTCCTCTGTCAGTCTGTCCGTTGTCCTCTGTCAGTCTGTCCGTTGTCCTCTGTCAGCCATTTTTCTATCCAGTCGATTATGTCATCACCGATACTATGTGTTTTTAATGTAAGTAGTGATCTTTGATGCGGCACTTTGTCGAAACCTTTCTGAACATCTAAGTAGATAATATCTACTGAAGATCCCTCGTATATCCACTTAGTGATTTCTTCAAAGAAAAACATATTTGTTAAGCATGACCTTACTTTTTTGGAATCCATATAGAGATGGATTTAATAATGTATGCCTAAGAAGGAAGTTCACCGTATGGTATTAGCCTTTCCAATAATTTACAAATCACTGATGTTAAGCTCACTAGTCTGTAATTATCTGACTTATTTCTCGAACCCTTTTTGTTCACGGCTTCTCAGATGCTGAGTGTCGGCTGTATATATTGAATGATGTCCTTAAGAATTCCGTGTTGCTGTTTTACGCCGTTTGACGGTTTATCTGCCGCCTCATGATCCCACACGCACGCATGCATGCACGCACGCACGCACATGTGAAATATTATGACATACAACCAAACCGTCTCTGAGCAATCGTGCAATTGCGAAAATGGAACAGCATCGTAATGCCATTAGATAATCATTAAGAAAAAACACCGTGACATACGTTTTAAGATTTATTTCACACACAAAAAGCATATATTTTAAAGCATAGTGAAGTAATGAATTATATAAATTTGCAAAGCGTTCTGAACAATTGTTCGGACTGGATGTCGCCGTACATACCGTAATACCAACAACTGAAATAATGTGTATTCATGTTAGTGCGTATTATGTAAACAATTGTTCGGACTGGATGTCGCCGTACATACCGTAATACCAACAACTGAAATAATGTGTATTCATGTTAGAGCGTATTATGTAAACTATTGTTCGGACTGGATGTCGCCGTACATACCGTGATACCAACAACTTAAATAATGTGTATTCATGTTAGAGCGTATTATGTAAACAATTGTTCGGACTGGATGTCGCCGTACATACCTTAATACCAACAACTTAAATAATGTGTATTCATGTTAGAGCGTATTATGTAAACAATTGTTCGGACTTGATGTCGCCGTACATACCGTGATACCAACAACTGAAATAATGTGTATTCATGTTAGTGCGTATTATGTAAAACATGCTAGATACACACATACTATTAACACATATAGATTCAATTCAGATTACCAAAATAATAATTACCAACACGATGGAAACACCACGACACCAATACACACTTTATATTGCTGTGTTGAGTATAATTTCGATATGCATACAATCTGCGTCGAAGAAATGTAATCAACCTTAATTAAGTACCATACAGGTCAAACGATGAATCCATATGAAATATATATGGAGCCTATAAACACGTGACTGTTAAAGGAACTATAACAGCAAGACAACTTACAATGTCAACGTGAAATGTCGAAGTGAAATGTTAATGTGAAATGTCAACGGGAATTGTTAAGGTGAGCTATGGAAAGTCAGTGTGAAGTGCAAAATATGAAATGTCAAATACGCAAAGTGTCAACATGACGTCATTTTGAAGTGTCAACGTGAAATATCAATGTGAAATGTTATCGTGAACTATCAATTTGAAATGCGAACTTGTAATGTCATCATCA
Source organism: Lamellibrachia columna (assembly GCA_963662155.1). Classification (NCBI taxonomy): domain Eukaryota; kingdom Metazoa; phylum Annelida; class Polychaeta; order Sabellida; family Siboglinidae; genus Lamellibrachia; species Lamellibrachia columna. The sequence continues at coordinate 30,304,063 of OY759261.1, read as the reverse complement.
AATTTCAAAGTGAAGCATCAACGTGAAAAGTCAACGTGACATGTCAACGTGAACTGCCAAAGTGAAATATCAACGTGAAATGTGAACATCATTATTATCAACAAGTATAACAACATCCAGACATATATCAGTGTGTTGAATATACATACAATGTGCAAACAATATGCATAAAAAAACGCTATAAAACTTGGTTTAGTACCATACGAGTAAACGCGAAATATTTATGCATGTGATGCCATTCAATTCGTGATTATTAAACGCGCAGTAACATCAAGTCAACCTAAACGTCATCTAGAAATGTCAACGTCAAACGATAACGTGGAATGTCAAAATGAAACGTCAACGTCAAATTTCAAAGCAAAAATATCAAAGTGATGTGTCACCGTGACATGTCCTCGCGAAATGTCAACATCAAATGTCAACATCAAATGTCAACATGAAACATCAACTAAATGTCAACGTAAAATGACAAAGTGAAACGTCAACGTGAAATATCAATATGAAATGCAACTTAAATTGTCAATGTGAAGTTACAAAGTGAAATGTCAGCTTGAGATGTCACCATAAAATGTCAACGTGAAACGAACATGTTCGGTGTCACTTTATTTCACTGACAATGAATTGTTGCCATTTGCAGAGGCAATGTGATGTGACACCACATCCGTTTCAGACTGACAGACTGATTATGTATAGTTTCCAAGGTGAATACGGTGGTATTGCGTGTTTGTTTTGTAGTTTACAAGAGCATTCTTCTTTAAACAAACATATATATATATATATATATATACTGTCTGTTGGATTCCATCACCATTCCACAGTATATAAATTTTCCGTAAAATGAGAGAGATCAAAGTCTCACGGTGCACTTTAAGCAATAACATTGTTTTCACTAAATTCACAAAATTATCCATCTGGCGGTAAGAGGTTGATGGGTTCGTCGATTTCATCTACCCTTGTCAATTTATGTCGATTTCGCATATTTTCCAATCTTCGTATACTCTCGGAATGCGGACAATCACGTGTGTGCAGTCATTCCCTTCACAGAGACACATTGCGACACACGTGGTCAGACCTGCAGACTCGACGGCGCCACTCCATTCACAAATTCTGTACAGCCCAGTGAGTCCACATCCTTCCCACGCTTTTGTTCTCATCGTCACCTGGAAGTCGGACGTGGAGCACTTGAGATGGTGTCCAGTGATTGTGACGGTGAGCGAGGTCGTCATTCCGCCCGGCACAGATATGTCGATGGCAAGTCCAGGAAACCAACACTCATTCCGGGGATGCGGTAGCCAATCACCAGAGCTTGCGTCAAATGTGTAGTGGTCAACATCTGCTAGGGCCAGACATGTGTCATTGTTGGTGTCGTTCAAGCGACGTGAAATTGCCGTCTCCACAGGCGGGTCCAGCACAGGCGCTAAACAGGGACATATGTATTTCAAACATTGTTTTATGTAACATTTGAAGACAATGTTTGCAAATATTGAACGATGCAACTACAATAAAAAAAAACTGCGCATTCGCACATTATTCTTATTTCATGATGAAAAATTAATTAATGTGACAATAACAGTAATATCAGCTTTCGTCGAGAGGATGGGACACGGCCCGAACACAATGCAGAGAGTGAACAGCTGCAGTTGTTTTATTTATTTATTTATAGGTTACATAATATTATTAATCAAGCAAATTACATTATTGAATATAAATATATATGTTATATTAATATTAGTAATAGTAGTAATAGTAGTAGTAGTAGTAGTAGTAGTAGTAGTAGTAGTAGTAGTAGTAGTAGTAGTAGTAGTAGGAGTAGTAGTAGTAGTAGTAGTAGTAGTAGTAGTAGTAGTAGTGATTATATATATATATATATACATATATACATAATATTTGCCAAAGCGAGCAAAATACAACAACATACATACATATATCAGTGTGTTTAGTATATATACAAAATGCAAACAATGTGCGTCAAAGAAACGCTGTCGAACATACGTGTCAACGCGAAATATTTATGCAACTGCATTTGATGTAATTATTTCCGTGGCAGTTAAACGTGCAATCGTACAATTGTGCTAACGAAACACCTTTAGACAAGCATTAGTATAAACACAGTGAAATTATACATTTTGTAGTTTTTTTCGCACACAAAAAAACGTACTTGTATAAGAACGTGATACCGTAATACCAACAACTTGGGGGTTAAATAATGCGAAGACAAGCAAATGCGTATAATGGCATGCAATCATGGTAGCTACACATCCTTATTATTAACAAACATAGATACGAATAAACACCAATACACGTCTAATTTTAATGTGTTGAGCATAATTATTATATGAAAACATTTAAGTAGCATGTGTATTAAACGATACATATTAATGCAAGTGCATATGACATATGGAACAATTAAATGCATGACATTTGTGCATAACAGCAAGACAACCTATAATGCAACGTTAAATATCATCATGAAATGTTAACGTATAATACCAACCTGAAATGTTAACGTGAAATACCAACATGAAATGCCAACCTGAAATGTCAACTGGAATTCTTTCGTGAAATGTCAACAGGAAATGTTAGCGTGAATTGTCAAAGTGAAATAGGAACAGTCAACTTGAAGTGTAAATTTTAAAAGTAATTATATGTCAATTTGAAATATCAACGTGAAATATCAATGTGAAATGTTATCGTGAAGTGTCAATTGGATATGTCATCGTCAAATATCAAAGTGAAGTGACGTGTGAACGTGAAGGGTCAACCTGAAATATCAACGTGAAGTGTCAACACGTGTTTTACTAACAAGTATACATATATATATATATATATATATATATATATATATATATATATATATATATATATATATATATATATATATGTACGTATATATGTATACACACATACACCATATACACATATATATATATATATATATATATATATATATATATATATATATATATATATATATATATATATATATATATATATATATATATATATATATATATATATATATATATATATATATATATATATATATATATATATATATATATATATATAATACTTACAAATGCTAAAAATATATAACAACATTCCTACACATATCAGTGTGTTGAGTACATACAGTATGAAAACAATGTGCGATAAAGAAACGCTATAAATCTTGGTTTAGTACCATACGTGTCAACGCGAAATATATATGCAACTGGATGTGATGCTATTATATGCCTCACGGTTAAACATGCAATTGTGAAAATGGAACGGCATCGTAACACTGTTAGACAATTATTACTATAAACATTTATTTCACACACAAAAACTGCCGTATTTACGAACGTTACACCGTAATACCAATAACTTGAGTGTTAAATAATGTGAAGGCATGCAAGTGCGTATTCTGGCATACAATAATGCTAGATACACATGCATATTAATAACAATTCCAAGAAACCAAATGTATGAATGCGATCTGTATTCTCAGTTTTCGTCAAAAGGATAGCACACAACAAGAACACAATACAGGCAGTGAATAGCTACAGTTGTTTTATTTATTGATATATATATATATATATATATATATATATATATATATATATATATATATATATATATATAAATGTATATATATATATATATATATATATATATATATATATATATACATTTATATATATATATATATATATATATATATATATATATATACATATATATATATACATTTATATATATATATATATATATATATATATATATATATATATATATATATATATATATATATAAATGTATATATATATATATATATATATATAAATGTATATATATATATATATATATATATATATATATATATATATATAAATGTATATATATATATATATATATATATATATATATATATATATATATATATATATATATATATATATATTAATATATATATATATATATAAATCCATTTATATATATATTCATTTATTAATTTTTACTTATACAATTCAATAGCATGAACACAATGCAATCCAGAATATCTGACATATTCACGTGCCCTTGTCTTCGCCTAAGTAGTCTATCCCCGTAATCCTGGAAGTAGAATAATTATTTTGTCAGTAGGCTGAATTCATAAATTGTAAAAAAAAACATAAAATAGCAAGTAAAATGAAGACCAAGGAAGGATTAGAACTTGAATAATTAATGACTTCAGATTGTTAGGGGTCTTAGTGGAAAGTTCAATAAAGGATATATAAACATGGTAAGGCAGCAGTATGAAGCGTACGAACACATGGAAGTCACCAATCCCTAAGAAGGAACCAATCCCTAAGAAGTCACCAATCCCTGTGGTTTTGAAACCTGGACATTGACAGCTACATTAGAAAAACAATGACACGGTTGACGTTGTCACCAATTGTTTGTAATTGTTCTCGTAACGTTGACGACAATTGTAATTGGGGAACCGTGAAACTGTGTAAGGCTGGTACCACTACACTGGTATCACTACACTGGTATCACTACACTGGTATCACTACACTGGTATCACTACACTGGTACCACTACACTGGTATCACTACACTGGTACCACTACACTGGTACCACTACACTGGTATCACTACACTGGTATCACTACACTGGTACCACTACACTGGTATCACTACACTGGTATCACTACACTGGTATCACTACACTGGTATCACTACACTGGTATCACTACACTGGTGCGGAAGAATGCGGAGAAAACTGACCAACAATACTGTTTCAAAAATACATAGTTTATTTTTTGCGGCATAGAAAGCAAGCCTAGCACACGATTCAGGCAAGACGCCCAGCAGCAGAGAGGCTGGGCGGCTTGAAGTCGTCAACGCACGCGCCATTTAGTTCCGTCCGGTTCACGAGTGTTCGATTCAACAATATGTGTTGCACCACAGAATCGCACGGCTTATATAAAACGCGTGTTTAAAAACTAGTTATAGCTTACGCAAACCTGGTTTATGTCAATATTAAAAATGTGTTAATAAATAGTCGCGTAAATAAAATATGTCACCTTCAGTTACGGATGAACTCGTCCAAATTTTTTCTGAAGTGCGAATCAAAGTTGAGATCACAATTTCGCTTCTAAACCAAGTGAGCTTGTAGTAGTGGAATCGTACGTACTCTCATCGCACATTATCGACGCGCTAAGCAGGAATGCCACTTGCAGTGAGCATGACAATGCCTAGAAACTATAACAGGCAAAAATCAATGAAAACACATCACATCTAATCAATAGTCGCGGTAGCCTGAGGTTATTATTTACTGTGATAGCACACAAAAAAAACACGTTAGCATCGCAGTAATTTATCGATTCCATTTATTCCTATTAAATGTAGCTTGCATATTCAACAAACCGTGCGTGGATACGTGTGCGCACGTGCGCGTGGTGCGTGATGCGCGGTGTGTGCGGTGTGCGTGCGATCTGTGCGGTGTTGTGCGGTGCGGTTCGGTTCGGTTCGGTTCGGTGTTATGTGGTGTGGTGTGGTGTGATGTGGTGTAGTGTGGGTGTGCGTGATGTGTGGTGTGGTGTGGTGTGGTGTGTGTGTGTGTGTGCGTGTGCGTGTGCGTGTGCGTGTGCGTGTGCGTGTGCGTGTGCGTGTGCGTGTGCGTGTGCGTGTGCGTGTGCGTGTGCGTGTGCGTGTGCGTGTGCGTGTGCGTGTGCGTGTGCGTGTGCGTGTGCGTGTGCGTGTGCGTGTGCGTGTGCGTGTGCGTGTGCGTGTGCGTGTGCGTGTGCGTGTGCGTGTGCGTGTGCGTGTGCGTGTGCGTGTGCGTGTGCGTGTGCGTGTGCGTGTGCGTGTGTGTGTTGTGAGTGTGGTGTGTGTGTTGAGTGTGGTGTGTGTGGTGTGTGTTGTGAGTGTTGAACTGTTTTATACGCCTATGAGTGTTATTATGCATAAGTGTAAAGAAATGTCAGTGCTACATACAATGACAATGCAAAAATGATAACGAAGAATGTAATGGTGTGATTTCATATCTCAGCACAATATAATTTTTTTCTACCTGCTATTTTAATGTTTATTTATACTTTCATTTTACGTGTAGCAAATGGTGTTGTGTTTTATAATAACGTGTTTCGTTCTGTGTTTTGTTATTGCTGGAATTAACTTACTTATTGGGTGGTTGGTTGGTTGGTTGGTTGGTTGGATGGTTGGTTGGTTGGTTGGTTGGTTTGTTGGTTGGTTGGTTGGTTGGTTGATTGGTTGGTTGGTTGGTTGGTTGGTTGGTTGGTTGGTTGATATTTTGCTTACTTTTGTCGTCCACTTAGTTTGGTAACATGAAGACTACTGTACAGTGGTTTTGGTTCGCATTGCATTCGCTAAATTTGTCCCGTCTGGTGTGAGATGGAGCCGTGCATTTCTTGATTGGTCATGAAATCGCGACATGGATTTTATATTTTTTTTTCCGCAAAATTTTTGCGTATGGATCATCCAGTGTTTTTTATACAGCCTGTATTTGAGTCCACGAATCGCATCCAGAAATCAGGATCGGTTGGACCGTTGTGCTGAAGATATTCAGTTTGGTGTGTATGGCGATGGACGCTGTGCAAACTGTGTCAGTGCCAGGGTATTCAACACTGGATACCATTTTGTGGATCTTTGTAGGATACATTGTATTTATAATCCTTTACTTTGTCAATTTGACTCACATCTAAAGCGGGGATACTAAGGTTAGCAACTTAGCAGACGGGTTAATAAGCAGGGCCATCTTATGGAGTAAACGTTCTGCTTCTTGTGTAATGTGTAATCATCTAACTAATAGTTTGAAAGACTGACCTAAAAAAAGTTATGCAACAAATTATATTAAAAATATCATAGAATTACACGCAAATGAGTTTCAAGTATGTTTCTGTTATTCTAATTAATGAAGTGGGTTTTCAACAGCATTTGACATTTCTACAATGTCACGCTTTAGAACGACATTTCTTTGTAGAGTGATCCATTGTTGACACGACAAAGGTCGTTGCTAGTGGTTGCGAATCAACATTGTCAACGTTATTGGCAATCATGAGTGGAGCAAGAAATACCCCGTCAAGCCTCCACGATCGTGACAAATGTGACATTTCCCAGTAGTGAATGCACCTGAGGTATCGGTATTGTGGATCAATACCGTCCAGGCGGTGCTGTAGCTGTTGGTGGTTTAAACCGCTAGTGCGAACCTAGTTCACTGTCTGCACGACGACGCCCATTGTGTGCTGCACTTTCACATTTTGTTTTGCGGTGTCCACGAAAGCATAGGCGGAAAGAAATATCTCCACAGGCCACAGGTTGCGGATCCAATTAATTATTGTATGCCTATATCATTATAGAAAATGTAACTTGGAAGTTGGACGAGATAATTAACATAAATAAAACAAAAAATATTATTTTATGTTTTATTTTAGTTACAAAAAAATTATCCAAAATTGCAATGTGTTGGGTAACCTACCCGCCCGGACCACCACAAGAGTTCCGCTTTGCAAAAAAACGCACCCACTCAAAAACACCCACGCTACTGACCTGCATACCCATTATTTTGCTTTGGTGAGCATACCTAATTCACTCCCGCTGCCATGCGTTTAGATATTGTATAGGCAAGAGCTGATGCTTGATCTTGGAATGTGAAGACAAAAGATACTTTAGCATTCAGACATAATACTATTTATATAACACTGGGAATCCTCTCTCTTGCAGCTTATTGCCGGTGTAAATTAAATATAGAAAATAGTGTTACAACCGTTAATTTGAATTGCTTGTAAACATAATGTAGTTCTGTTTTTGTAATATTTACGGAAAGTTTATTTGTGTGGAACCACTTTGTTATTTATTATTTTCATTATTAACCTCATCTATGAGTGTAGTTAAATGTTGATGTGAATGATATAATTTATATTAAGACATCAATGCAAGGAACCCACTCTATATAAGCAAGTAAACATAAGCAACAGCGGACACTGGCTACAATTCTAACGTAGACGAGGAAAATTTGTAAATCTTATATACTGCGTGCAGTCTATTTTGGTGTCGACATTTCATAATTACTTGTATGAAGGTTTGTCCGTGTTAAAAACAAAAACCAGGAAGCAGTAGTAAAATTAATATCATGCAGGACTACAGAGATGTTTCACTTTCCAGATTTTTTTATTTTGCCTTGTGAATTATAATTATTTATATTATAATTATATATAATTATCTATAATTATATATTATAATTATTATAATTACAGGTAACCATTGTGATAAAAAAATACCAACGACAAGTTTGTGAAATGTGCTGTCTTAAATGTTAATTATTATTAAAGATGACTCCTAACTTCCGTGCTGAGAGGGCCGGTGTGGAATTCTGACTCAGCATAGGTGTGGGGAAAAACAATCACGTTTACCACGCTGCTTTTGTGTACCAATAATAAGCAGCTCTGTTTTATTTGCATTTAACTTTAATTTGATGTCAGTCATCCAGTTGAAGATATCATGGAGAAAACTCTGAGCTGGTTTAAGGAGCAATTTGTATTCGAGGTGGCCAAGGAAAGATACATATGTGTACCATCTACATATAGGTGGTGATCCAAGTTGTCATTTTGAGTAACTGAGCTGATTTGAGTAGGGTAAAGAGTATAAAGTAATAGGCCAAGAACAGAACCCTGAAGAACACCACATGAAGTGGCAAGTGCCGCTGAAAAGCAATCAGCTTTCTTCAATATTTGGTATCTGTCTGTGAGGTAAGATGAAAACGAGCTCAAGGCTGTGCCAGATATGTCATACCACATTGACAAGCGTTAAATAAGTATGGTATTATCAATAGTATAACAAGCAGCAGATAAATCAAGCAAGGCAAGCGCTGTCACCATACTTTTATCGATCTTTAGAGTAACACCATTAGGTACTTTAGAGTAACACCATTAGGTACTTTAGAGTAACACCATTAGGTACTTTAGAGTAACACCATTAGGTACTGTTAAAAGAGCAATCTCTGTAGATTGAAACTGTTTGTAAGCTGATTGTGATATATTAGACGTGCACTTTGACTTAATATGATACTATAGACGGCTTGTTACAACTTTTTCTAGTACATTGGAAATAAAGCTTAGATTAGAAATATGTATATGACTCCAAAAGTTTTCTTTAGGCGAAGTTGACTTCTTAAAAAGTGGGTTAACTTGCGCTTGTTTGAAATTATCACGAAACAAGCCAGAGCACAGTGATGCGTTCACACTATTTGTTATTGGGTAAAGTAATGTATCAAGACATGCTTTCGAAAATGTAGTCGGTATTGGATCCAGATCACAAGACTTATTTGGGGAGGACATTGTTATTCTCCTTACTTCATCAACTGTGGCAGGTGTAAAAGAAACAAATAGAAAATTTACTTGCGGAGAGTCAACTTGTACAGAATGTAAAGTATGATCTGGAAAAGCAGACCGGATTACATTGGTTTTGTTCTTGAAATGGCTGGAGAACGAGTCAAATAATTTTTTTATTTAAACATGATTAGGTAGATACAGAGCAGGTACTCTGTGTAGAATTGTATTTATGAAATTCCACAGTTGACGTGGGTTTTCAGCATTATTTGAGACCATATTTATTTAATAATCCGATTTGGCTCTAGCCATTTGTGTGTTGCAGTAGTGAAATTTTTTTAAATAACGTGACCCATACAAATAGGAGCGCGACTTACGCCATACTCGTTCAAGATACGCCTCTTAGATTGTAAAATTACAGGAGTCATCCACGGAGGGTGGTTTTGTACATAGGTTTGGTGGTTATCGAGGCGGGTTAATTAAGTAAAATTTTCAGTACATGATAGTATTGTCGACACATGTCGGGTAAGTGTCCCTTTGGACATCTGATAAGGTCGGACTTAAAAATGTCAGCCTTGAAGGCATCAATGTCAATCCTATGAATAGGTATGTAAGACACATTGTGTTTTGATTTTGTTCAAGTATTCTGGGGAAATTAACATCAACAATGTTTGTGCTGTGGTCCGACAAGCCATCAGAAAATGTTAGCGTCAAGCCAGTGGCCATGAATATGTGCAGAGAAAGTCATATGTTATGTTAATCCAAATGAGGTTAGTATATATATCATCAAAGGTAATGGTTACTGCAATGTAATGTTATCCAACTGAAGATAAAAATAACTTGAATTAGCTTTGAAATGGACAGACAACAAAATGCCAACACAACCACCTCTTCCAACTGAACGTGGTCGATGATGAAAAGTATAAA
>OY759261.1:30248823-30291323 GCA_963662155.1 Lamellibrachia columna | reverse complement strand
CTAAAACCAAATACTTAATTAACAGTTACATATCAAACACAGTTAAAATACTAGCAAAACCTCCAAATTTCTCACCTTACTGTGTGGTAAATGTGTTCAATAACAATTGGTGTTCCATGATGTGTGATTATATCCTTTCCTGCCTTTAATAAATCGGTAACATTTAAACTACAAAATGAATGTATAATATAATTGTTATTTAGCCTTTATTCTATAGTTGTCCTAATGTTGATAACAAATCACAATTAATGCACAGACTTACGCACAATAGGAAACGACGACGATAACAACAACGACGACGATAATAACAACGACGACGATAACAACAACGCATGTAAAGAGGGAGCAAAGAGATCGTAGGAATTCTTGTTAATTCTTGCCGGCCTTTTCCAACTTGTCCGCCCTTTTCTATCCGCCTTTTAGGGTTTAGACCACAGTTGACCTTCCTGTTTACTGTTTCACGAATGTAGGGCACGTGAAATTGTGAAATGTGAACTTAATAAATTCATATTATGTGACATGAGTGCCTTTGAGCAGGAATATTCACATGTTTGTTTATAGAAGCTATTGGCTGTGAAATAGTTAATTTTTTAGAGTTTAACTGGCGGAGGGATTTATGGGAATTGTTCTGCTATGGGCCACGTGGGCGCATGAATACACGGCTATTTTGTAAATATTGACGGGCATCGCACGTGGGGGCATTTTAAAAGAGGTGGAGGTATGTGATTTTGATAAAAGTTGGTGAGCATGTCAATGAGATGATGGCAGTTGCTGCACAGTTATTTCAGAATTTTTGATGGTCAGGTTCTCTTATAATCAGACAAAACGTTAACATCGCCACCAATGTAATTCTCTACTGTGGTCTGACTCCTTTAGTTCGTCCCTTAAAGCCCTTCTATTTGGTTAACTACATACCCCGGCAGATGGCGCAACAAGATGACAACTGCAGAAGACAATCGCGAAGTTAAAAGAAAACACCACGTTCGACAAAACCTCTGCGCGACAAGACCAGCTTACAGAGAAGGTAGACAACCAAAGGCTGTAAAGGTTTGTTGTCCATTTACTGTACAGTCTGTGGTGTGGGTACACGCTCTACTGCGCCTATTAACCTTCGTCGAGGTCCTTTTCGTTTGAGCGATAATAGATGAGGTTCGTTGTTGCAGTCGAAATCACGGCTGTGCAGAAAAAAATTATGCCGGCAATATTTGAAATTGTACATTCGATGTTTGGTAATCTTGCATATATGTTGCCTTTAATATTACGGCTTATATTTCGTTCTTACCTCATTGTATCTTTCCCAAAACGTGTATTCCATAACTTATGGCATAATGATAAGGCATAACAGTATTCGTCTATTACTGCATTGGCATTGCTTTTAGTAATTAGTTTAGGTACACGAAAGGCAAATATGATTATCAAATATTGCATTTTAGAGCACTCATTCGTCCATATAGCTCTGCAAAATGCACAAGCGTATGCTGTTATCGCTCACTGATGCGCAGCAACTGCAGAGGCTGGTGCATTTTGCAGTGCTATTAGGGCCACAAGCACAACAAAACACCCTAAAATGCAGTATGATGGATCGAACATTTTGGGATAGATAAAATAAGGAAAGGCACATTTCTAGAATCTGGGCCCACCTCAGTTTCACCATTATTAACATTTAATCACCTTTTGGGGGATAAAACAAGGTAAGAATAATGCAGGCCACATATATGCAAGATCACCTGATGTTTAAGATGAAGGTGCTAAAAATCCCATAATAAAATGTCCACGCCCTAAATATAAAACAAAATGACAGAACCTATAATGCGTATCCATTGTGAGTTCTTGCAGTACTTACAAGAATAAATAAAAATTATTGCCAATGTTGATATAAAAAATTATTTGCAAACTTGCATTTGTAAAACTTTGATGAAGTTGGATCGTGACCTATGCGTAGCCCAACTCAAGGATTGGGCTATGACAACCGAAAGAATAATCACTTTGTCATTTGATGAAATACCCCTAGAACTGTTGAGTGCATTTTTTTATTCCTGCCTCCAGGTGTACACAGTGAGTCAGGAATCACGATATGTCCTTCTTCAAGGTGTGCCGGCACTGGGGGTTGTCAATGACCTCATTAAACTGTGTGCCCTCTATGGGGAAGTGGAGGAATACCGCATCCTACATGACTACCCCACTGAAGACTTTATGCAGGTCATTTGGGTGAAGTACCAGAAACTACAGGCAGCCAGGTGGGTAATATCTTGCTATTATCTAGCTAGAGTATGTATGTTATGCTACTCCTAGATATTTAGGATGGTGTTCTGTCTCATTTAAGTTTTACTGCAGCTGAAAGTTACTGTTCTGCCCAATGGTGTTTGCTCCTAAATGTCTCCCAAATTGGCCAAAAATATCCTAAACAAATGTGGTAGAACACTATCCTGAAAAGTTAATATTATGTTGTTTACCCAATAAAGGACTATGCACAGTTCAAAATGGTGGTCGTAGGACTTGTCCCACATTCTCATTTTGGGTGCTGACATTTGTAAAATATAGAAAAAGTTACTGTTTATGGCTGAATTATTTTGAAAGTGTAGCAACTAGAAGCCTACAAAACTAATATGTTATTGCTAGTATCCCTGACAGTAGACTATGGCAATTTGGATTTTGGACATTGTACTGTAACATAACAATGAAATACAAACAGCTGAAATCCTTCTTGGAAAAAAGTTATTTCCCATTTTCATCGACCTGGTACACCCATTGCCCTTTTCCCTATCATTCTTGAATTTTGCATAGCTAATCTGTTCCATTATGTTTGCATATTCAGCAAATTTCACATATGTAGCTTGTAAACTTCTCAAGTTAGAAGCACCTGAAAGCAGATAAAAATAACAGGTGCATTTTGGGGCGCTTACCACCTGTTCACATTATAGGGCGTTACAAGTACAGTTTGTATACAAATCCTTAGTTTTTTGCAGAAGTGCACATATATAGATTACTTATTCATTGGTTAACATTTAAGCAAATTATGAGACATCAACTGTTTGACCATTGGTTGATATGACATGGAATGACACAGCTAAATGTTGACAATTGTGGATGGTCTGAAACTATTAACATTGATCCGACAACATGTTTAGAATCTAAAAGGCTGCATGATTAAGTAATGCTTGCTTCCACACTTTAAGTTTGCATACTTAACACAGCTGTTGGTTTGTTTAGAATTGCCAAGAGGAAGCTGGATGACTGTTCATTCTTTGGTGGCGTGTTGCACGCATGTTATGCACCCGAGTACGAGACAGTGGATGACACGCGGGCCAAGCTGCTTGAACGACGGAGAGAAGTCGCACGACGAATTCGATTACATGGTACATAACTGAGTGGTTCTGCTACTGCTACTACCATTGCTGTAAATAACTGTAAATTTACAATTCTTTAAATATCATTCCTCAATGTATTTTTTTCACTTGTTTCAGACTCGTTTTGCAAAACAACCCATTTAATAGCCACTATTTGTTTTTTATCTTAAAATTTGGCGAAAAAAAGCAAGTTACCTGGCTCTACATAAGTATAATATAACGCTGTTCACACATTTGCAAATTACCAAATCTAACAACTGAAGTCAAGGCTAGTAAATGTGCTTACCGTTATCAGTAAAATCTGCAAATGTGCTGCATGTATATATAAAGTATAAACCACCAAATGAGATGAGATGATTTGCAAAATAAAGGTCATGATAAACAAGATTCTAGTGCAACTGCAGTTGTTTTTTGTAAACCATTTTCCTTCCCACTGTGTTCATGTGGAACAAAGATGATTGTTTCCACACAGTATCACTTGACATAATGGGAAACCTGTGTTCATTTCTACGAGGAAACATTCACATTTGTATGTGTAAAAACAGTGTTTGTTGAAATGTTTTTTATGTTTAGCTACATGAAGAAATATATATTTAAAGCATATATGCACTGTGTGAAGGCTTTTTGTAAGAGTTTCTCATGTGACCTTTAAACAATTGTTACTGACAAGTTCTAGGAATTGATCCAACACTTCATGAAAGTGCTGCGTGACGTTAGTTCTGTTGAAAAATTTCAATATGCGTCACTGTATTTTCTCACTCAGGGTGTCTCTAGAGCATAGTCCTGTCTAGACAGCACAACAAATTTGTCATTTATTTCTAACTGCTGACAAGACGTGTAGTTGCAGATTTTGGACAGCTGAAATCTTTCCTAGGCGATACTTGGTCACCTGCCTCACCTTGTTGTCAATGTTCAGAAGTTGAACTCCAGTCTGTAGATGACATACAAATTAATATTATAATAATCGGTACCCAGAGTGTCATATTGTTAATAGCCAAATGGTGAATATTTTGTTGACTGGACATTCCATCAAATGCTTCGTTTGATGTTTTAGAAGTTTTGATAATACAAATGTTCACCATAGTGTAGAACAAAGGTCATTAGGTAAGATTACATGTCATGGCCTATCTAAATCCATGACTGGCTGTGCGCCTGAACAATTGCACATCTATGCGAACGCATGCTCAGTTGCATTTGAAGTTATTCAAACATGAAATCAGTAGTTTTTTGTTCTGGTGGTAGTGTTGTGATTTATGTTTAACATATATTATTTGCTGAAACAGCAGTTCTTTAAATAAATATAAAATATGTGCATTCTTTCTATTGTCGTGGATACATCATTGTTCCAACATTCTAATTTAAAGTAGAGAATTAAGTGTTGTACTTCCGAAGTCAATCTCTGGCAGGGTTGTTTGATTTAAAAAAATAATTGATTTGATTTTTTTTTTTTTTCTTCCGGTTTTTTAATCGCTGATTTATAGGAATTTAACACAAATAATTGTTTACAAGCATCGAGATCAACAACATTTTTTTGGTTTTTTAATACATAAGCACAAAGTGCACACACTTGTGTAGCTGTATTGACACCAGATAGCCTGATAGTAAAATATTTTATGACATTGTGTATACCAGATTTAAAAAAATCAAATAAATAAAAAAAACGATTTAAATAAAAAAATCCAATTTAAAAAAATCTTTCTTTTTTCAACCCTGATCTCTGGTGATTTCACTGTTATATTAGTGTGATGATATGCACCAGAAGTGCCACAGGTTATTTCAGGTAAGCTCTTTTGTTTGTTGACATTCAGAAGCCAAGCAGGATTCTGTAGCTGACATGTGATAATTGTTTGTTGACATTCAGAGGCTGAGCCAGAGTCCATCGCAAGAAAGCAGATCAGCTGTGTTGACGAGACAAGCTCGACGCAACGTGACACAACTACAACTATTACCAACACTGACGTCGAGGACCACGACACCTCATCTCCACAGATTACAACAATCAGCAATATCTCGAACCCTTCCCATAATGCACTGAGTGAATACTCATCAATGCCACCAGGTGGACACAACCAAAACGCATCCGTCGACTGGAGGCATATTCCACCGCCACCGTTTCAGCATCCCATAATGCCATGGATGCAAGATCAGATGCCGCCACATCCGGGGGCCCAGCACGAACATAATAGATCGTTCTCAAGAAACACTTCATCATTTACTAGCCATGCATCAAATGCTACATACATCACATGTAACAAGCCAGACACATTCGCCCCATATCCGAGCATGACCCCAGGGAAATATTCGGGAAGCGACCCCAACAAGACCCCAGTCATGTCAAATCCTGCCCCAACGGACAGACTCACTGAACTGCATTCAGCAGGAAAACTTGTCATGAAGGAATACAAGCAAAAGACTGGGGCAGCCCCCAAGTTTGTGCCCCGTCAACTGGGTAAGGGGAAGGCAGTGAAAGCGCCCCGCACAGCTGTGGACATAGCCAGTGAACAGTTGCGAATGAACGCGTGCACCTTGGGTCCTGTCACTGGTCCGACGTTGCCCAATGGGACCCAGACGGAGGACCCGTCATCAGCGAAGACAGAGAGTACTACGACATGTGACACATCATACAAGAGGACCATCTCCACAATTCGGCAGACCATCAAACAGGTAAGGGGTTTAATAATTCCAGTAAAAAAATTATAGGATTTACCCCACCCAGCACCCACCAAAACACCCAAAAACAGCTGGAGCACTGTGCTTGCATTGTCAGTGCAATGAATGGAAAAACGATTATTAAAAAATTTCAACAAGGAAATATCCTTTCCAATTTGTTGCTGATAATCAAAGTGGACCCTTTCCCCACCCACATACATTTTATTATATTTTGAATGTTTTTATTTACAATGCCTTTAAACTAATGATGTTAAAGGGTCAGTTACAATTATTTGATAAAATTATCAAAACTTATATGCTTCTAACACTCAAATACAAATGCAAGTACAGGTATAAAATAATACTTTATTAGATATGCACTATAAACAAACACACTGGGATAAATTAAAATATGCTATCTCAGACAGGCCAAACAAGCAATATGAACTGTCAGTTACAGATACCATATTCTTTTAATATGCTATGTTTAATAAAGTATAAATGGTGAAAATGTGGGTTAGGTAGGTATGACATTTATTATTTTTTAGATCCAAAAATGTGCATGCATGTTCAAACAGGTAAAATACACCAAATACAAGTTGATATTACAGTGTATTAGGCATCTATTTAGCCAAATTTGAACACCAAAATCTAAATTTATTGAATTACATATACAGTCAAATAAATTCAACAAAACAACTTATACTGTACGTGGAGACAAAATGTGATATAAACTTAATCTAGGAATGGTTTGTCCTGTACAGTGAATATATATATATATATATGATAATAATTGTACACAGTTTGTCTTGTTCTATAGATGCAGTTTCCCATTATGTTGCAGGTGCCATCAACTTCACAAGATGAATCAGTCACAAAGAAACAAAAGACAAGTTGACAGGGTCTTCCTTCAAGTGACAGTTGCACAGAACAAATGTATTGTTGTTGTGCCGGAGATATGCATAACATCCAATTATTGCTGTGTTTATGGCATGTAATTTGATAAATTTTGTACTGCTAGAAATAAAGCATTTGAATTGAATAACAAGAGTACTGCCATTCGGTTATCACAAAACAAATTATTGCTGTGTTGATGGACAATTCTGTCTAATCCAATACATTTGGCTCCCTGATTAGTTGTAATTATATGTCCAATTTGGCTTGTCAATTTTTTATTAAAATTAACATAACTTAACTACGTTAAGCATATATTTTATGGTATAACAAATGGTATAACAAATTTCCATATGAAACACAATTTGTTTCACAATTTTGAAGTACTTTCGGTTTCTGAGAATGGTTCATAGGAGACATTCTTTACAGTTTCATGTGTGTTGAACGATGCCTTTATTACTATGGGATACAGGCCATGTGTGTCAAATTTCATGCAAATAACAGACTATCAACTCGAAACATATCCGAAGAACGACTCACAAATATGATAACTGTGCGTAATCTGCTACATCAAAGTCTCGTCCAATCAATATATCCCAGCTCCTTTACGCATGCACAACAAACCAGCCGACATAGATGTAGTGACTGTTATGGGAGTGCACTATTCAGGGTTGGCACTAATGATCATGACAAAGTCACGTTGTCAATGTATGCGTCTTGACCGTATCCTTGACGTAGGGGTGTGCTGTGAAGCTGACAAGATTGTGACCATCAGCTCCATAGTGAAGCGCCCGGAAACACGTGTCACAGAAGAAACACGGGTCCTCAGGTGTCAGGGGACTTTCATGTGTCACCCACCTGTCAACAAAAACAATCATGCCTCACCCAACTGTATACAAGACCAATCGCGCACCACCCACCTGTCAACAAAAACAATCATGTCTCACCCAACTGTATACAAGACCAATTGCGCACCACCCACCTGTCAACAAAAACAATCATGTCTCACCCAAATGTATACAAGACCAATCGCGCACCACCCACCTGTCAATAAAACAAATTGTGTTACCCAACTGTCTACTAAACCAATCATGTCGCCCAACTGTCTACTAAACCAATCATGTCGCCCAACTGTTTACTAAACCAATCTTATCACCCATGTGTCAAAAAAACCAATTATGTTAACAAAAACAATCACCCATCTGTCAACAACACCAACTCACCTGAGATACATCAACTCACCCGAGATGTACACCAACTCACCCGAGATATACAACGCCAACTCGCCTGATATATACAACGCCAACTCACCTGAGATATACAGCATTGACTCACCTGGCAGTAAATGTCTGACAGATGCGACAGTGGGCCTGACGTTCTCGCCTCGCACCAATCAACAGAGGGTAACGCGTGAGGTCTTGGCAGTCCTCAGGGTGTAACAATCTGTCACACACAAGTCGAACGTCAAACTGCATAGCTACTAATTAGTTTCACTGTCATAGACTGCCTAGATATAAATCGCTCGCCTAGATATGCTAAATAATTTAGGTGGGCATTTTTTTTAGTTTTAAAATTAGTCACTTGGTGGCGCAACTGCTCACGAATTAAAAATGCGCACAAGTTAATTCAAGATAACAAGCATTGGCAGAAAAACTACTGCTTTGAAAAATAAACACATCTATCTACCTATGAATTTATCACAAAATTCCGTAATTCCAAGGTGTCAGCCAGTTGGGCAAATGCTTAGATGTCGTTGCATGACATTGGCGACCACCAGACGTCAACTAGGGGCCTGAGGAGGATTTTTCCGTTAAAGATAACGATCGATCAGCCGATTATCGAGCTTTTAGGGGCATAATTTGTCACAGACATCAATTCAAACTATGGATTCATTGTGTGGGGAATATAAACAATGCATTAACACACAGTGGGCAGCAACTGGATCAGCCTACAGATGTTTATCTTGGACTATACTGAATCAGCCACTAAGTCAAGAGGTATCAGTTTCACCAACACTGTATAGCTATGGGGAAAATTGTAGCTGATTAATGATCTATGACTGTCAACACTCGCTGTTCAGGTGACAGAAATCCTTTGGGTGAAAGGAAACTCCAAGTCCTAGTTCTACAAAGGTCAGTCACTGGGCCCCAACGCTAATTTATCTGCAGGTCCAACAAAGAACAAGTAATTTTATCCATTAGCAATAAATTGCTCCCTAGATGAGTGATTAGCGTGAGCGATAGGGAGTGAGAGCTTGCCTTAAAAATTATGCCGTTAATAATTCATCATGTGATGTAGTTCATAGAATTGACTGAGCCGAGTCATGAATGCTTCTGGCGTGACTAAGATGTAGAGATTTTCCTGGCAAAAATACCAGGTAGAAGGGACGAACAGCAGTGAACGAAATTGCCTAAGCTTCAAAACAGTGTTTGTGTAGTGTAATGTGTCACTGCTTATAGATGACGTCTAAACAAACTCATTACCTTACGTCTGAGAAGACGAGTAGATGTTCACAGTCTCCCTGGTGCAGATACAAGTATGGATGTCCAAGACGAACCTGAAGGTCATTGAAGGTCGTTGTCGCCATGTCCTGGCTTGTGAATGGTCCAACACCACGTGAGATGTCACTTGACCACTCGATGATTTGTCTGAAAAAACAACAAATGGATTTAAGCTGAAGTTCCCTCCTCGATTGATTGAGCCCATCATGAATCAGGATCGTTGATGTTCAAATCTGTAGTGTGTAAATAGCTTAAGCACAGCAGGTTTAATAAAAGAGTGCTTACTTTTGTGGAAGACACAGTACCTGCTGTAGTCTCGACAGTTTGGGTGTCTCATATCATTGTAGAAGACATCTTCGATGAAGAACGTCCCTGATTTGTAGATATCCTGAAACATGTATCTTAATGAACATATCTTACTGAACATAATTTTTCTTAATGAAGATACTGTGTTGAGTACCACTGTTGTGTTTGTCTATCATTGCAATGTTTGTATTGCATACATTGTAGTGCAAAATAACAGGTTTTCCTGGAAAATCAAAGCATTTTTTGCAACATGGACAAGCCATCACAAGCTTTAGCATATCTAAGAAAATGTGTCATTTGAGAATCCCAGTTTACAAAATGTTGTAATTACTGTGCAGTAATTCAGTGTAGATGAAATAAAACTCACCCACATTCACTTCCATGTTATTCAGAGTCATCTTTTATCCAGAAATTCACATACGAGAATTAGCCAATTAATAGAATCAAACTACTCTGGCCCAAAGTGATCCTGTTAAACAGAGGCCACTGCATAGACCTCTGTTCACCTTTGCTTTGATGTCTGTCGGAAGGTCAGGACACTGACTGAAGTCCCCTGCCACAACATCATCAGCTGGACACTCGATACGGTCCCTTAGTTGAGATAGCAGCTGACTGCCCAGAACATGGAACTCCTGGTTCAGCAGTGGGTGAGGGGTCGACTAGAAAGCAACGAACAACATAAAAATTAGGTCATGGTCAAAAGTTGATGATTGTCACTGTCATCGAGTCAGGGGCGACTTTAGGATTTGACCAACGGGGCGGGGGGCATGGCGACCCATGCAGGGTGGTCCGAGGAATGTATCTATTATTCTTGAAATGGTGTATTCCAGGGCATTACGTAGTGAAAGTATACTCTGGTGGATGATTTGTGAACCACCATTTATAATTTATCATCATATTAATTAAATGAATAAAACAAAATCAGATGAAGGAACATGTTGATGTTCAATGTATTAGTGTATTGCATGTGTGTGTGTCTATATACGTATGTATGTATGTATGTATGTATGTATGTATGTATGTATGTATGTATGGATGCATGCACGTACGTACGTACGTAGGTATATAGATATTTTCCGACTGTGTTGCCTCTGCCAAAATTTCTACAAATGTTCATGCGTATGTATGTACATACGTACGTATGAACATTTGTAGAAATTTTGGCAGAGGCAACACAGTCGGAAAATATCCTGTTGTGACTAAGATGAATGCTCACCTATCAGACAAAGACATACTGAGTGGGCAGAGATGAATCTGTAAGATTTGTGTAATTTCATGGTTACGTTAGTCATGCAGCCGTCATCTCAATTTGTTCACTGGTGATATGCACAAACCATACCAGCTTGTATGTATCCAGATGATTATATATATATATATATATACACAATGTATATATACATATATGTATATATATATATATATATATATATATATATATATATATATATATATATATATATATATATAAACATATTTTAGATTTTAGTCCTGGCTATATTGCATTTGTGTTAACCACAAATCGTGTGTTTGTGACACGTTTGACATTGCAAGAAATGTTGCCAAACCGTAGCCGAAGCAAGGGAGCGTTCATTGTATTTTTAGTCAACCACATCAATGCTCAACATGTAACTGAACAGTCATTATAATACTGAAATAATAACCGGTCATGTTAATAGTCTTGATGCCAGGTGGCGCTACTTTTATATATATCCACACGGTGCACGGAACGCTTCTGGTGAATTAATCGGGAACCTGGTTAAATTTTCTCTAGACTGGCACCCACTAATATATAGATATATATATATATATATATATAAATATATATATATATAAATATATATATATAAATATATATATATAAATATATATATATAAATATATATATAAATATATATATAGGCTCGTGCCTATACCTTTTTAGTAACATATGGAGGTAAAATCAGGTCCTGTCAAAAATCAGCAGATCCTGTAAACTGTTCAGTTCACAGAACCTGATGTCCTGCGAAGCTTGGAGACAGGACCTGATGTCATGTGATGCGTAGACTGTTGCCTTGTTGGTGTACCACATGTGTACAATTGCATACCGTATTTTATTCAGTATTATGTATTACATTATACTGAGTGTGCCTTGAAACTAAATGTTTCAAAACGGCTTGTTTTTGATGTTTTTATTTGTTGTTGATGTCGTTCATACATTGTATCTTCAAAATATTTACTTTCTATCATCAACATATTGATTAGCAATTGGGCTACATAAGAAGCTGTCCGGCTACTTCACTTTGCAAGGTTGGTAGCCCGACTGGCTACCTTCCATGACTTGCTAAATCTAACCCCTGTATGTATTTATGTATGTATGTATGTACGTACGTACGTACGTACGTACGTACGTATGTACGTATGGATGCATACATATGCATGAATGTATGGTTAGTGTGCATCAAACAATAGCAGCTCAATGAGCGCTCACAGGATTACTGAAAACCATTCTTCTTAGGTGATTGCTGCTGTACTTGTCAATAATTGCTTAGATACTGAGTTTTGATGTTGTTGTGTACACAAAGTAGCAACGCATTGAGGCGATCCTGGTGCATAGTGCTCTGTAGTCTGCATTATGGGTTTTTGTGCAGAATTTGCATGCTCCACTCCAGCACTTGTGACCAATATTAGCATCAGCAAGTGACAAAAGCGGAAAAGATTTGAGAACATGGGGCTGGATGTTGCATTAACTGTTTCCTGTAGATTACAAGGCTTTGTTTCTTCTGACGAATCCCATTTCTTCTTCCACAGTCTGACTTCAACTGACATGGACACTGGGGATGGAAGGTCATGGCAATAGCATTCCTGGAGGTCAGTTATGTTGGCACCTGTCAGCTTGCCCACCTTATCAGACAGGAGCTTCAGGCCGAGCACAACTTTCCCTATGATCGCACTGAATCTTGTGTCCACGTCCTGGATGCAGTGGTTTATAAATGGTAGGAATATTAAGCATTGGCAGTAAAATATATTTCTGTTGTGTCTGCCTCCCTTCACATTGTTTCGCATTGTCTGCTTCCCACTGCGCCTTGGGATCGAGATCACTGTCCCAGCAATGTTAGCCTTCTACCAAGTCATATTGTAGATCTCGCTGTACTCCACATCTGCGTTTTGTCTGATGTCGATAACGATGTCCTTTACCAGATTGATTTCAGAGAACATCCTGCATAGATCCAAGCAGCAGTTTGCTGAGGTCTATAGCCTATGGTGTACTAAAGCATGCATCAATTCACTTGGATTGCAGCGATGAATATAGAGCTTCAGATACCTTCAATTATCCTTCATTCGAGAGGCGGCGATAATATAAGATAAGAGTAAAACCTCCAACAATAGTGTCAAGCAAAACGGGGGACAAGCACCCCAACGCCCCTCTTGGATGTGCCTGAGTATCACAATGTCATATAGTGTCACAATGTCATCTGATATCACAATGTCATCTGGTATCACAATGACATCTCGTATCACAATGTAATCCGGTATCACAGTGTCATCTGGTATGACAATGTCATCTGGTATGACAATGTCATCTAGTATCACAATGTCATCTAGTGTCAGTGTCATCTGGTATCACAATGTCATCTAGTGTCACAGTGTCATCTGGTACCACCATGTCATAATAGTATCACAATGTCATGTAATATCACATCTGTGATAGGTCCTTCCTCATTTCAATTTAGTCCCCCGTCTTGTTTCACTATTCTGAGTAAATCAATGATGCCATACATAGATGTCTTAGTGTCTGGTACTCACCCTACTCCTGAAGTATGGTCTGTAGAGTCTGACACTGACTATGGCCTCTCTCTGTGTGACGGCTGTCACAGGATCTGTTTCCTTGGTGCTCAGGTGAAGCTGTATAACAGACAAACATAATATTGTAGAGAGTCAAGCTTTGGCTGGGACATGATGGTAATCAGACAGAAGATATGTAGGTACCCTCAGTGGAACATAGCAACACAATAACAATTTGGCATCTGACAATGAAATACTAACTACAACTACAATGAATGACAAACTATTATTAAAATAGTGTGCTGTAGATTGGTGGTTGATTTGAATGTGCCTATATTTTTAACTGGGCAGTGTTTGCACTTGTTGTCAGGTGTTAGTGTCAAATGCTGGTTGTGTGCTAGCTTTGTCAAAGTTGGTATACCAATTTTTTTTATGCCATGCGTACCATAACTGATGCTATAGTTCTGTCGCTAGACAGTGTATGCTACTATTATAATCCTCCACCATGCAATAAAGTGTTAATTAAGTGACGTTACTAATTTGCAAATTGGAATTGATAAAAAATTAATTGAATATGAATTGATCCTTTTTTGTCAGTAGATTGAACTGAGTTGGAATTGATCCATGATAAGTATATGTGAATTGTAATTGATAAAAATTAATTGACCCCATTTCGACTTCTCTGGGAAGCGTTCAGCCATGCTGCAATTACTGCTAGAAGACTTTTCATTGAAATATCCACCTGTCTGTAGCCAGGTACTCACTTATACAGCTGAATGAACTGAGGCAATGTGGGATGAACGAGATTGCCTAAGCTTCAAAAAAGTAGCAAGAAGATTCAAACCCAGGTTCTCTCGATTGAGAGCCCAACATTCTAACCACTACACTACCCCGTCCCACTATCAAGACCAGGCTTGGTTGCTATCGTAGAAGGTTCTCTCGATTGAGAGCCCAACATTCTAACCACTACACTGCCCCGTCCCACTATCAAGACCAGACTTGGTTGCTATCGTAGAAGGTTCTCTCGATTGAGAGCCCAACATTCTAACCACTACACTACCCCGTCCCACTATCAAGACCAGACTTGGTTGCTATCATAGAAGGTTCTCTCGATTGAGAGCCCAACATTCTAACCACTACACTGCCCCGTCCCACTATCAAGACCAGGCTTGGTTGCTATCATAGAAGGTTCTCTCGATTGAGAGCCCAACATTCTAACCACTACACTACCCCGTCCCACTATCAAGACCAGGCTTGGTTGCTATCGTAGAAGGTTCTCTCGATTGAGAGCCTAACATTCTAACCACTACACTACCCCGTCCCACTATCAAGACCAGGCTTGGTTGCTATCATAGAAGGTTCTCTCGATTGAGAGCCCAACATTCTAACCACTACACTGCCCCGTCCCACTATCAAGACCAGGCTTGGTTGCTATCATAGAAGGTTCTCTCGATCGAGAGCCCAACATTCTAACCACTACACTGCCCCGTCCCACTATCAAGACCAGACTTGGTTGCTATCATAGAAGGTTCTCTCGATCGAGAGCCCAACATTCTAACCACTACACTACCCCGTCCCACTATCAAGACCAGGCTTGGTTGCTATCATAGAAGGTTCTCTCGATTGAGAGCCCAACATTCTAACCACTACACTGCCCCGTCCCACTATCAAGACCAGACTTGGTTGCTATCATAGAAGGTTCTCTCGATTGAGAGCCCAACATTCTAACCACTACACTACCCCGTCCCACTATCAAGACCAGGCTTGGTTGCTATCGTAGAAGGTTCTCTCGATTGAGAGCCCAACATTCTAACCACTACACTACCCCGTCCCACTATCAAGACCAGACTTGGTTGCTATCGTAGAAGGTTCTCTCGATTGAGAGCCCAACATTCTAACCACTACACTACCCCGTCCCACTATCAAGACCAGACTTGGTTGCTATCGTAGAAGGTTCTCTCGATTGAGAGCCCAACATTCTAACCACTACACTACCCCGTCCCACTATCAAGACCAGACTTGGTTGCTATCGTAGAAGGTTCTCTCGATTGAGAGCCCAACATTCTAACCACTACACTACCCCGTCCCACTATCAAGACCAGGCTTGGCTGCTATCGTAGGTTCTCTCGATTGAGAGCCCAACATTCTAACCACTACACTGCCCCGTCCCACTATCAAGACCAGGCTTGGTTGCTATCGTAGAAGGTTCTCTCGATTGAGAGCCCAACATTCTAACCACTACACTGCCCCGTCCCACTATCAAGACCAGGCTTGGTTGCTATCGTAGAAGGTTCTCTCGATTGAGAGCCCAACATTCTAACCACTACACTACCCCGTCCCACTATCAAGACCAGACTTGGTTGCTATCGTAGAAGGTTCTCTCGATTGAGAGCCCAACATTCTAACCACTACACTACCCCGTCCCACTATCAAGACCAGACTTGGTTGCTATCATAGAAGGTTCTCTCGATTGAGAGCCCAACATTCTAACCACTACACTACCCCGTCCCACTATCAAGACCAGACTTGGTTGCTATCGTAGAAGCCACTATGCTACACTACTGTAATATGGATTTTTTTCTAAGCTGACTGACAGTGTCCAATTTAAACTCGACTGAGAACGTACAATGCCACAACAACAAATGTGCTGCAAAATACTATTTGTTGACAGTTCTACTTGTAAACATTACCCATGGTCCCTTCTGAAGCTGGTACTTCATTTTGCTTTTCAAGTGTGCCCAGTAGATATGGTCTTTCCGTTTTTCCAATTCATTCTTCTGAAGTCTGAAGCAAAGTCATACTTGGTTAGTAAAAGCAATGCAACTGTCATAAAACAAAAGTTAACGGGAGAAGCTACAGTTGATGTTTTCTTAATAGTAAACATCATAATTTGCTAACTGTTATCTTTATGCTTAAATGATGTAAACGAACTAGAGCATAAAGCAGTTTTAGTAAAAGAACGATTCAGATTGGACAAAGGATACAGCCTGCATTTCATTACAATTAATGATCTTTCCATTTTTCCAATTCGTTCTTCTGATGTCTGAAACAAAGTCATACTTGCTTAGCAAAAGCAATGCAACTGTCATTAAACAAAAGTTAACAGGAAAAGCTACAGTTGATGTTTTCTTAACAATAAATGATGTTTTCTTAATAATAAACATCATAATATGTCAATGACTGTGTATGTGACTATGAGTATGTAAACACAATTTGTTTTTAATGAAAACGACATAGTTTTACAGTTCATGTTTTCTTAGTAATAATAAATATCAAGAAAATGCTAACAGTTGTCCTCATACTTAAATACTGTAATTTCAGAAAACAAGCATAATGCAGTTTTAGCAATAGAACAATGCAGATTGGGCATAAGAAAGTAGTAATTATCACTGAGATTATCTGCTAATTAAGTAAATGCTAGCCAGGATTGTTTGATTTAAATCATTGATTTAAATCACTCCAAAAAAATAATTTTTTTACTTCCAATTTTGTTCCCGCTGATTTATATGCATTTAACACAAATAATTGTTTACAAGCATCGAGATCAACAAAGTTTTGTACGTTTTTTAATACAAAAGCACAAAGTGTAGTTGTATTGTCATCAGATAGCCTGATAGTCAAATATTTTATGACATTGTGTATGTTTGAGCTATTCCCTTTCTGAATGCAGTGAAGCCACACAAACTTGTATCTTTTCAAGTTTCAAGCATGCCATCTGGTGGTCATAGCTTTGGCCCTTTTGGGTGGAAATCTTGTTAAAGGTTAATAACACAGGTTATGTCAAAATTAATAATCTACAACTCCCAGTTGATTACCTGGTCGTTGCAAATTCCAGTCCAGGTGGAATAGTTTTCAACAGCGTTGATACTTCTGCAGGTTCCTCTGGACAACTCAATGTTGATTCTCTGAAAACATTTAACAGTTCTTGCTTCGAAAATAGATGACTTTGTAGCCACTTTTGCATAGGGTAGTGGCAGATACAAAAAACAACAATTTCTTTTGAGGTGAAGTTCATTGTATTTTTTTGCAACTTGTACTTTTCATTAGAAAACATAAACAGGCAACATTTTAATTGTAATTGTTTTCAACCGATTTAATAGATTTGCATATGTCAATGCCTTTGTGGGTCAGGTGGCATCTTTACTCTAAGCAGCCTTGTCAGGGTGCATCGCCGTCGGGCGAGAAGTTAAATGCAATAAAAAACATCAACAATTTGGCAGTGAAGTAATTCTGACTAAACCATGTCAGACAGATTGCAACTAGAGTGACCACTGGTCGCTGTGGTTGGTAAGTCAAACTCGGCCGTGGTGCCTAAGCCAGGTGAATAAAACTAACAGATGAGACTTTGACGCACCCATCATACATATTTGTGACCCTGCTGAGCCACCAAATTTGGAAATTTATATACTACTGCGTCATTACCTTATGGACATAACGGACATTGCCAGAGGGTTTGCACAATGCAATTGACGAATGCGTAACTAAGTCTAAGCTAGATGCGAGAGCTCTGACCCCTTTGTCTTTTTAAATTAAAAGACATTGGTTCAGCCTAGTCGTTTCGGCCCACGCAGACGGATGGTTCAGCCCACTTCGCTGAAAACCGCGTCACTATTGAATTCAGCTACGGTATATTCGGCCCACGCTAGTAGCAGAATTCCAAGCGGGAAAACAAAATAAAATTATTATTGCACGCAAAAACATACGCACACACTAATATAGTAATATATATTTATAGTAGCACTATCCATAAGATAACGGGTATGACATAATAAATTTTAGGTTATCAACCGACCGGCTATACTATCATCAAAGTTGGGAAATGTTTATAACTTGATTAGGCAACTGACAATTCTATGACTATTGAAATGTTATATCATAGTGATATTATATATTACATATAATATATTTTATTCATTACATATGATATTAAATATTAACATATATTTGAGATAATATTAATTTACTTTTAAATTCAAGTTTATCAGCTAAACGGCTAATACCATCAGATTTTTTATATTTTGGTATATTTGGCATTATCTATGTATTAAAATGCTTTTATTGATTACTGGTTTAATTTGATGATTAAACCAACTGACTGCCTAATGTCAAGTTTTAAACTTATATGATATATAAAAAACAATTTAATTTTTAACGCATTTGTACGTTTCTCAAGATTCGAAAACGCTAATAATTTAGCATATCACATCACACTTCCCAGTTACAACACGCAAGTCTAAAAAATAATGAACGTAATCAGGTCCACGGGCCACACTTTCCAGCACCGGTTGCATACACGGTTGATTCGGGCCATGAGAGCGAAAACGCTTCCCGGTTCACTGGTTTCGAAAACGGCCCATGGGCCGAAACATCCGACACCCGTGACCGTGTGTATGTAAGCCAACAAGACTAGTTACGGACAACGTTACGATTTAACGGTGCTAGTATTCACCTCTGTATTGTACCTATATATTTATATAATTGAAACTTTACAAACATATATCGGGCACGCAGATAAAAGAACAAGCAGCCGATTTAAATGGGCGATATTAGGGACACTGGTCACACACCCACACACTGTTTCCAGTTCCTTGGCAATGTCATCGGATATATTAATGGATACTGCATTCGCGGCATCGTCTGTGGCGTCTAGATCTGTGTCGCTGAGGACGGCGGTCCATTCTTCGACGAAATTGCCAATATGAACAAGATCGTTTTCCGCCATGGAAACGTTTGCCGAGTCTAGTCTAGTCTAGATTATGCAGAATACGCCAGGTGGAGCCACCATCTGACAACCGCCATTTTAACCCTCAATTATCCAGGCCCCGTGCTGTGGCGCCACCCTTTGTCGAACACGTGATTTGACGCAGACTGATTTACCTTGATTTATCTTGATCCTCCTCTTCTACACAGTTGCTGCAGTCGATGAGATGACGAGGAAGGGAGTCCGGCGTTGACTCATATAATCCTCCGCCCTATATTTATCAATGTGACCCTTACATGTGTTGAACAAATTGTCTACAAATTGTGTAACTGCTAGCAGCGTGAATATGTTTAAAAACAAGGTTGACACATATCTCAGGAGGGCGGGCTATAAGTAGATGAACATTGTTGGACTCTCGATAAGCCAATGGCTTCCTTGTCCACTTGCCATCTGGGCCTTTGGCTTGGATGGCAAATCTTGTTAATATCCTTAGACATAACCGCTGCCTCTGGAACTTGGTTCCAGTTGTTTACTATTCTTTGAGTAAATGCATACTTCCTTAAATAAAGTCTAGAGTGCATTTTCGTGATTTTAAATGGATGCCCTCGTGTTGCATACCGTGCCTTATCCGTGTCAAAGAAGTCAGCAGGCAGAATACTTTCTAACCCGTTGAATATGTTGAACACCTTTAGTAGGTCGGCTCTCAGTCGCCTAGAATAGTAAGTAAGTGAGTAATTTATTAGATCCAAAATGTAAAAGCATTACATAATAATAATATATCATATAATTGTACGTAATAAAATATTACTGTATACAGAGAGGATCATGAAGACTCACACAAAGACTTATTAAAAGTCGCTACCGTAGGAGCTACCCGTCGTATTCTTTTATTTTAGTTTCTGAGGAAAGCAAAGAATATAGATATAAAGTTATCATCATAAAAATATAGTAAAGTAAAGTCCACCGTCAACGAAAACCTGTATTGTTGTTTTATTATGCTGCTGTGGTGTATGTCATAGCATGTAGTGAGGTGAGAAAGTGAAAATGTATTTATAATGTTTGAGTGTAGCTAACATCATTGAAGTTGATTGCGTATGTATGTACAGGTATAACAGTTGATGATTGTGCACGTGTTTTATAATTCTGAATAATATGATACTTTGCATAATTTATGAATCCCTGTAAACTGTGTGTATAAAGTTTGTCTTTCACACTTTGAGAGGTATTGTTGATAGTATTTGGTAAACTGTATTTAAGACATTGTTTTGCAAAAGTATGCATTGTACCATAAATGTGAATTTTATTTTGGTTGCGTGTATTATGACCACGTATCTTGGCGTTTGTTGCTATCTGCCAATGTTGTAGGTATGTAGGTAATTTATTATGTATAAAATTATAATAAAATTATAATATTTCAAGGGCTAGCATATCATTCACTTTTAGTAAGTTTAATTGTTTTAATAGCGGGTCAGTATGTGAATTGAAATTACTCAACGTTATTATTCGTATAACCCTTTTCTAAAGCTGATTAATTCTTTGACACTGGAACCCCCAAGTCATTAAACAATAGTTTATATGTGGTACTATTTACTAATAACGTGTTTTATAGCATAATTTTAATTCTCATAGGCAGTATTAGTTTAAGCCTATTTAGTGTACCGATTATTCTAGAACATTTGTTTGATATATTTTCGGAGTGTTTTTTCCAATTTAGTTGAGTATCCAAAGTTAATCCCAACAAATGAAAATCGTCAACCTTTGTTATTATTATATTATTTATTTTAGGAACAGGTGTTTTGAATTTTTTTTTGGCATGTGGAAAACCATGAATTTGGATTTGGTAACATTAAGGGGAAGTTTATTTATTTCTAGCCGTTCATTAATTTTGTAGAGTTTTTCATTTATCAATGCATCAGCATCTTTATTATGTGCATTTGTGAAATTGCTCATTGTACTAAACAACGTGGTATCATCTGCATAGGACATGAAGTTAAAAATTTGGTTGGCTTGTGAAAAAATTATATCAATAATAAAGAGAATTGGCCCAAGAATGTAGCCCTGGGGTACACCAGTTGCTATTGATAAGGTTTCTGATTTTACATCAGCAAATTTTACATATTGTGTTCTGTTTGATAAATAGCTTTCATATAGTTTCAGAGGTACCCCTTCAATACCATAATGGTTTAATTTACATAGTAATGGGTTATGGTCTAAAGTATCAAATGCTTTAGAGATCAAGGAATATACTGAACGATACCTCATTATTATTCAATTCGGTTGTTATTCTGTCTATCAGTTCTAAGTTTGCGAATTCAGTCGAGTGACCAGAGCGGAATCCATGTTGATTTTTTGAAAAATGTTTCTTACTTTCGAAATAGGAGGATAGTTGATTGCCCATGATTTTTTCCAATACTTCTGATATGGCTGGTATTTCTGATTGTCGGGTCGCCCTTTTTAAACAGTGGAATGACTTTGGCCACCTTTAATTTTCTGGGAATATCTGCATAGTCGATGTGTACGCGTTCACCTGGTCGCGAAGAAGGTACCCATGGATGTACCGGTGCGTTAGTAGGATTTCTCTGTACCAACTAACACGATTCACAAGCTTTCGTGCACGATTCAATATCTGCATCCATACCCTGCCACCAGACATTCGAACGTGAGACACCCTTCATTTTCACTACTCCGATATGTGTGTAGATCGTCTAGAATTTCAGCTCGAAATTGCTTTGAAATGATCACTCTCATTCCCAATAATAGAACATCACCCTCCAGAGATAGTTAGTTACGACGACAGAAGAACGGTTGTAAATCTAACCGATCCATTGGCAACTTATCAGGCCAACCATCCCGTGTGTACTTCATCACTTGCAAAAAAAAATGAATCTTTCCGAACTGCGGTCTTGATCTGTTCGCTAGAGACAGGTAAGACACCAACACCCAGAACGAGAGCCACATCTTTGTCTGTCGATGTACCTGGATCATCGTTTTGTGCAGGTAACAAGCCAGTCAGCATTGGCATTCTGAGCACTGCTCCGGTAACGCACATTATAGTTAAAACCAGACAGATACATTGCCCATCGCTGAATGCGTTCTGCCGCTACTGCTGGTATGTCCATTCCACGACTGATGATTGCTGCTAGAGGTCTGTTATCCATGAGTAAACTTCCTGCCAAACAGAAATGGATAGAATCGCTTCACGCCAAAAAATATTCCTAGTCCTTGTCTCTCGATCTGGGAATACTGCTGCTCTGCTATCATCAACGAGTTAGATACAAACTGAATTGGTCGCTCCTCTCCATCAGGCATAATGTGAGAAAGCACCACTTCTAAACCAACTGGCGATGCATCACATGCAACTGTCATGTGATAGACACACGGACCCTGACCCTGATCTAAACTTGATCTCGGTTCAGTCAAGTTTTGTAGCTTCTAACCAGTCTCTGCCAAACAGTATGTGTCTACTGTCGGGGACAACATACAGCACCAAGTCTACATTATGCGAGTTATACTGCACATTCACCTTAAACATACCTGTACAAGGCACTGATTCACCTGTGAAACTGCGTAACACCTTGTTACTCTGCTGAAGTTGACAGTTTGCAAACTTTGACTGATACACATCAACAGGGATCATCGAAATAGCAGAGCCTGCGTCAAGCTCCATTGGCAATACAACGCTATTTACTGTAGAACGCACAATAATAGCAGATTTGTCTACATTCAACACACAATTGGTTTGAAGATGCATATCTAGTACATCGTACTCAGTCTCAGCTCGATTTGAAAAGTCGTCAACTTTCACCTTATACACCGGTCGCTAACACTCACGCTCACGCTCAGCCGGCTCAGTGCTTTTTTGTCTCTCACGTTTGCCTTGCATTCGACACATTTTGGCAAAGTGGTTCTCTCGTCCACAAGTGTGGCATTTCTTGCCAAAGGCTGGACATTGTTTCCGATCAAAGGCGTGTTCTCGGCCACAGAACTTGCATTTGGCCTGGCCCGGGACGATTCGTCGAACTTCTGGGCAGCCCTGCCGCAGCGAAACCCTTTTGTCGACCTTGACCTTCACCACCTTGTTTACAGTCGCCGAAACGTGCGTCTGCTGCTGTCCTCGGAACAGGTTCATGTTCTGACGCGCTGCCTCGTGGGCAATGGCAGTTTGCCTCGCTGTCTGCAATGTCAGCGTTTCCTCGCGAAGTAGTTTTTCTCGCAGATTGTCATCGTGACATCCATACACCAGTTGATCGCGCAAATTGTTCTCCTTTTCGTTGGCGAATTGCACGTCTTCGCCAAATTGCACAATCGCGCTATGTACGACGCACTCGTTTCGTCGTACAACTGCTGGCACGAGCGGAATTTGTACCGATCAATCAATTCGTTCATTCTCGGGGCGAAGTAGTTGTCAAAGCGGTCGATAACTACTTTCACCGTCGTTACGTGTTCGCCTTCGATGTCAAAATCGAACGAATTGAATATCGTCAGTAACTCTACACCACCAAGCGTAATCACAACGCAATCTTCTCAGCTTCACTCTTAGCTGTAGCTCCTGTAGCCAACAAATGTATATTAAATTGCTGCTTGAAAGTTTGCCAACTTTCCTTCGCGTTCGACCCAACCAGGCAGAGTTTAGGCGCCATTAGCCCAGTGAATTCTGCCACGCTTACGCGTCTTCTTCGACTTCGGCTGTTTCATTCACAGCTCAACGTCAAGTTTCAGTAACTGTTTCACTCACAGTACATCTGGGAAACATCTAGTTTCCACACAAGATCACACCCATCCGTCTCGTTGCCAATTATCTGTTGTATATACACATACACTACATATATAACATACACGTGGTGGCACATAACTGATCTTTATTTGCAAACGCATGTATTACTACTCAGGTAGTTCGCCACTGCACATTTAACAGTAGCATCTTAAGTTAAATAAAATTACATTACCGACATAAGATATAAAAAACGTAACATCTTAAGTTGAACAAATTTAAAACGTAGACATCACAAATTGAGAAAATTGTTGTACCAAACATTCTAAACAATTAAACAAATTATGTGCCCCAATAATTATGGGGAATGCGATGTTTATCCAAACATTGTTTTAGCTTTAAATGAACATAAATGAAAAAAATATATATATATATATTAAAGTTAAAGGTGACAATTTAGGTTAATCAACATTACATCACATACATAACATACTGAAGTTATTATGGTAGTCCATATGCCTCAAGTCCGGTATCATCCTGATTGTACATTCTCTAATAAGTTTTGTATTTTCGTTTGAATGGACGCCATGCCTAAATGCAGTATTCCAGATACGGTCTAACTAGGGAGTATAGTTGTAGCACTACCTCTTTGATCTTGTATTTGATGGCTCTGGTAATCATGCTTAGCATAGCATTTGCCTTCTTGGACGCTTTAGCACACTTCCCAGTTACTTCAAGTTTGTATGTTATAATCAAACCTAAGTCGTTTTCTTCATGTGATGTTTGAATGGGGTCTTCGCCCATAACATAGTCGTAATGCCTGTTATTGTGGCTATATAATGCACACACTTGCATTTATATGGATTGAATAGCATTATCCATTCTACACTCCACCTATGCATGGTATTAAGGTACCTTTGTAACACCTCAGTATCCTTGCTTGATGCTATCCGACTGAGAATTTTTGTGTCATCAGCGAATTTGAGAAGATTGCTACACACTCCCTCATCTATGTCATTGATATAAATTACTAATAGAATTGGTGGCAATACTGACCCTTGGGGAACACCACTCTTAACAGGTGACCACTCCGAACGTGTTCCATTTAAAACGAAAATTATAAAAGAAATGCATTCGGTAGAGCAACGAGATATAAAGACAATAAAATCGGTGAAAACCTGGAACAAATTAAACTAGCTGGATGATAAAACAATTATAAGTATATATAAGGTAAACACACGTTTGTTGTGGAGTTAACGCAAAGGCTTCTAATGAACCCAAAGCTGTCTGGCAGATAATAAATAAGAATATCAAGGCCACAGTTTTTTTTACTGGCTCATTTGCTAAAACCAAAAAACTGCTGTATGATAAATCATCAAAGGCTATGCATTCACTTATACAAAAAGGTAGGCGATAAACTATTTAAATATTCACATGGAAAAGAAAGGTATACTGAAACTTTACCAAAACACTTAAAAACTATATTTCAATTTATAATAGGGACATACAAATTGCTTATTAATAACCGAAAAAACTTTAATATCTCTAGAATTAAGACACTTTGTAAAATTTGTGATAAAGCTGTTGTACGGGATAAAATAATTTTTATATGAATGTGCTAAGTTGGATGAGTTGAGAATTAAATACATTTCTTCAGGTATTAGAATGTATCATAATAAACATGGTTTTATACATATGCATAATATATACGCTACAGAACAATGATTCAGACACCCAACAAAATTTACAGTCTGGCAAAGTTCATTTTGCACGGCTTAAAACTATGTTCAATATTCCACCTAGTGTATATTATCCAAGGACCCGTGTAAACATGTCTTGTTCATAAATAGTATAGTATAGTAGTAGTTATTTATTTAGATTAATTACTATCCAACTTGTAAAAATCTCTGTTTTGTATTATACATGTTTTATATCTGTATTTGTGAAATCCGTCCGTCCGTCCGTCCGTCCGTCCGTCCGTCCGTCCGTCCGTCCGTCCGTCCGTCCGTCCGTCCGTCCGTCCGTCCGTCCGTCCGTCCGTCCGTCCGTCCGTCCGTCCGTCCGTCCGTCCGTCCGTCCGTCCGTCCGTCCGTCCGTCCGTCCGTCCGTCCGTCCGTCCGTCCGTCCGTCCGTCCGTCCGTCCGTCCGTCCGTCCGTCCATCGTATCATCTACTGGATGCAATGTGTACTTTTCATTGGGACGGAAATTGTGTATGCACCCGGAGTCTTGGTTCATACATAATTAGGTAATTACGATGTCATCCGGACATTTGGCTAATTAATAAAATAAGAGTACACTTTTATAAGTTGATACGTTGCAGTTCAAACTATAACTTTAAACTGTGATTCTATTGACACTACTGTCAGAATGAAAAGTTAAATCATGCTACAAATGCATAGTGTAGCATCTCAATAATGACGATGATTGGCTGCTGGCGCTTCATGGGAACGCCTGCACGGAATGGAGTGGTGACAGTGGATAACAACGAGACCACGCCTCTGCTGTTAGACTATGTTCTCGGCGGATTCACGAAGCCGAGAGAGAGAGAGTCGGATAAGCGAGACTACTCTGCGGCCAGACTCTCTTCTCGGTTAATTCACGAAGGCGAGCGAAAGTTGGATAAGCGGGACTAGGTCAGACCACATAGCCTCTATTATCCAGGCTCCGTGCTGTTGCGCCATCGTTTTGTAAAGTATATGCCAGTTTGATTTAATTAGCTTTAATAACTAATGCTATTAAGTCATTATGAGGTGTTTAGTCGATATATTAAGCCTAGATTAGCAACAGAAATGCAGGTTCGGAAAGCTTGTAGTTAAACCACTCAAGTGGATAATGACAAAATCCATATGGAGCCAAATACTGATCATTGTGTTTGGGTACTTCAGATCTCTTGCGGAAGACGGGTGCCGTCCTTTAATCCTGACACTTGCTAAATTGCTCTGACCTCGGAGATCAACGTAGTTAGGGAACTGAGAGGGAGCCATGGGAACCCTGGATTTGGCCCAGCTCCAAGAGCTCGAAAGTTTAACTTGCAAACTGGGCAAGGAAGTGCTGGCAGATGCCAATGTCCAGCGGTTGAGACGGTGAGTGGATTTAATGGGTTGACCAATGGTAAAATTTGGACATTTAAGCAATCACAGCGCCTCTAGTGACTGCGTCTGATTTTGGGAAACTGAGAGTATAAATACCCCAGAGGAGCGTTTCCAATGGGCGGGCAAGACTATTTTAAATTCACACTTAGGTGTGTGGTCATGCCGAATTTTAGGCATCGAAATTTTCAGTAAGTGTGGTCCTGGCTTGCCATACCTGCTTTAGCATTATATTTCAACATTTCCGGTCAGAATTTACTTATCAAATCTTCTAGACTTTAAGAGTTTATAATGTTAAGTGATGTTTACATTCACTACTTTTCTTTACGGTTTACGGTGATATCTATCTTCATTGTTCTTTTCATTGTCAACGAGAGTGATTCTATTGTCACTATGTATGTAGCCGTCTGATGTACATAATTAAAATTGCTTCGAACCTGGAGAACAATGCGTTGACTACACATCTGTGAGAAATGCCTCCCGGACTTTTGCGTGCGGCCCCGAATAAGGTGAGAAGAGGGCGGCATATATCTTACAGTTTGTTGCACACATCATCGCCCATATTCAACGTGTACTTTTCGTTGTGACGGAAATTGTGTATGCACCCAGACTCTGGCTAGAGAGCCTCCACCTCCATTTAGCTTTAGTTGCAAATACGCAAATAGTTAAATTTTATCAATTGTTTTAGGTGTTTGTTTCCATTGGCAACTAATAATTTTGGCATTGTGTAACAAATATGGATAGTAAAACACGCCAGGTAAACTTACTGGCGTGCTTTATTACCCACTTGTGTCGACACATCAGCACTAGTTTTCTTGAAGTGAAGCATACAATAGTATGAAGCATTTAAAAGGTCCCTCCTCAATAAAAAATTTCCGCTAGTCTCATTTAAAAAAAAATTTTCGAAAAATTAAACCTATCTAATATCCACTGCTAAGTGTTGAATCGACTGTACAACTTCTTGTATGTAGTTTTTTTGTGAAATCGGCAGACAAACTATTACATTACTTAATGTTTGATCAAACATTAACTGAAGTGTGTATGAATATATCCAACAACAGTCCTGTTTTACATTTCACGACTATGTCTGAACATTGCTTTGACCACATAAACATATAATAATTCCAACTAATCCCTCATGGTGATAGAGATCGCATTATACACATGCATATATCACAGGTGGGCCGTGGAGGTGTGCGTACGACATACGACATCAACATGGTTGCACAAATACTTTGGAAACGGCTTAATCTTCCTCATGCAGACGATGTACGTACTTACGGTACGATCGAAAACCTGTGAGAGTATAGGCGTTTGCCATCGATATGTTGTAGCAGTGCCAAATAAATTAAGTACAATCACAGTCGGGATGCTGGTCAGACAACGGCAAATGTGTAACGTTAACACTGTTGCGACAATAGCTAATGGTTTTACGGCACGCAAGGAACAACTGCTACTTTATAGCAACCCATTGCATGCAAAGCTTGTTAAGCACGCCGAATCGGAGTAATGAACTTATGAGCGTGTGTACTATGAGTTACGGACCATTACGTTTCTTCAGAGGTAAATTCGTGTGCTGGAATTACGCAACGACAATTGAATAACTGGCTGCAACAGTTATACATCAACTTAACGTTTGCTTTGTTTTAACCTCGCTAAAGTAAATTCTTGCAACTATTATGTAAGTGCCGAATTACGTTCGGTGACGCCACAAAGGAGCTGGTCGTGTGGACTCATAAGGCGTCTTTCTCGGTGCAGTAGCCACTTGAGCCCGCGGCAGGGATGGGTCTTGTCCGTAGCGCCGGTCTCCGCGGCTGTATAGTTCACTAAACTATGTACAACGCGAATGCGAAAGAAGCTGTCTGGTTGCGGAAGACGTTTCATCACCTACTTGCAACTTGCGTTGAAAACCCGTTCATTTCAGATAGTCGGATACGTTGACGTCACGAAGCCGCTGTCGAGTATTCGATCGGTGTAAGTTCTACGATGATTTAACACATGTGTTCATCCGAAAGTTTGTTCAAGATATCATGTGCACCTCTCCCTGCCAGTAACCATGTCGCATGTTTTATACGACGCAGTAGTCAATGGACGATTCCGCCAGGTTCAGTACTTGATCAACTCCGGCGTACCGCTAGACGGACCTGAGTCGCCTAGTTGCCTCGTGGCGGCGCTGCACATCCCCAATGGTCGCACACGTGACCGATTCTTCCGGTTTCTGCTCAACAGTGGCGCGAACTACAACTGCGTGGAGCGGCGAACGGGGAGGAACGTGTTGACGTGTGCGTGCACGTTGGACCGGTTGAACGAGGTAAAAATGTTGCTTTCCTTCGCGCCGGGCGATATTGAGATGAACACACGTGACTTTTGCGGATACACAGCGTTGCACCATTCCGTTTCCACGGGAAACGTTCACCTCGTCCGGTTGCTGCTTAGGCATCTCATGAAGTACGGACTAAGCACCGATGTAGCAGCCCACAACGGCCTAAGTCCCTACCAATACGCACAGAAGCTCGGTTTTCAAAATGTCGCCGACGTCCTTAGAAACGAAGGTTTTGCGAGCGTACACAGGCTCAGCATCATCGGACAACTTCCCAGCATCGCAGAGGAACACCCCCAGTATGTTGTCGATAAAGACACCCTTAGAACGAGTATAGCGGGCGGCTGGCCCCTGCACCCGGGGGGCTTCGTCTGTCAGCGACAACTGGAACTTGCAGGCGAAGCCAAACCAACTCCGGCGGTTAAACATCCGCCCAGGACTCAGGGTCACGTCCGTTTCGTCGGTTTGCGAAACCCACAGCCGAGATATGTGAATACCCTAGCGAAGTCATTGGACAGTGGGTTGCAGACAACGCTTAAACGTCACAGCGAGTCGAATACATATGGCAGAGTCAGCTCAAATGCTTCGCGCCGGATCATACAAGGGAAGAAGGAACGTCGAAACATCGATCTACCGTCGATGATCGGTGCTATATCTCTGGAAATGTCTCCATCGTATCGCGCACCCGCTGGCAAAGTGCCGCCAATCATGGGTGACAACGCAGCACACGAAGCAGATTCCCACCTGCGCGAAAGACTGGCATCAAATACATTTAACGCGAACTCGAATGTTCTTGCGGCGTCGGGTTCCAAGCAGAAGACACCCCGTCAACAGAGCGTGTCGCACGGACACGAGTCTACAACGCCACACCCATGTGACATCGTCAGAGCTGCCGTTGAAAAATTCAAAAGGAAGTTGGAATAACACATCATAATTATGTTGAGTATTCGTGTTACTGACGATCGCTATGCCAACACCTTATTCAATTGTTCCGCTATTTGTTGAAACACAATAGCGGACGAGGGATGCACGCTGAAATTCTGGTGTGCGATGCTACACGTCCCAGCCTCTTTTTCACGATTTCAAAGTGTATGCTGTGATACTCAACTTTGCATAACGAATGTTTGTTTCTTAAACGGATATGAATTTTTTTACCTGTGGTGGAACACTAATGCGGCGGTCTGATTACGTTATACGAAGAAGAGAACATTAAAAACGTTACGAGATTTTCACGCACTTCGGTACTGTATTTAGGTTCACTGCAAGATTGTTCCGATAATACATTCCTCCGAACAAGACTAGGCGGCAACATATTGTTTCCTACTTCGGAGATGTGCATGGAATATATATTTCGCCCGTTTTCGTTATAAAATGTAGATATACATACCCATCGAATACAAACGTCATTGATATTAAATAGATTTGCGTAATGGGGGTAGCATCGACGTCAGTCTAAATAGTGTTTCTCTGTCTAACCTCACGTTGAATTTAAACATATTATATGGAATGTACAACAACTTTCAATGGTTAGCTTACCGTTTTCTTCGGAACATTACGACACTGAACGTATTAGGATGTATATATTTTTGTTGGCTAAAACATAGTATCCACGAAAAACGTGATTCTGTCGTGATCCTTATCTCGTAATATTTTAAAAATTAAACGATTTACCGTTGAAATAAAATATGCCAGTTTTACGACATATGTTTATATCACTATACATGATCAATAAATGATTACATTGTAAAGTGAAATATAACGTTTTCATACGATGATTTATTGGTCTAAAATTCTCGTTTTGTACAATATCTTACAATAAACATATTGTACCAATTAAGATCAAAACATGAAGAATAACATTGTTAATCCAGAGGCGCTTTGAGATCGAAAAATTCACAGAATAGGAGCATTTTAATTATGCAAAAAAAATCCAACTAGCTCCGTATGGGTTGACCAATGAGAATTGCAGTACTCCCCTTTAGACAAACACTTATATGTTGTGATTTTGAATTCAACTGTTAAACTACGAATACTCCTCGAATAGGATAGACTCTGTACAGTTTTGCAACACTTTTGTCCTGATCCCGATAACAGACACAAGCGGGCGAATACTCTGTATCAATTGCCATAATCCAACCACTTATCAATGTTTGGCGCGACGGAATTCTGTCGAACACCCGTTCAAAGAAAATGTTTACTTAGGAACATATTCCGCAATATGGCGACATAAAGACTATGTACATCGATTTGTATTGGTTAATTGATACTGAACTACTTGGTGTTTTCGTATTTAATTAAAATGCCGTAATTCTCATTTTGTTCTTATGAATTTTTTTTATAGTGCACTTATATTGTCAGACATGGCACAAAACGGGCCGACTAGTAAATCATCTGATGAAAAACACCATATTTCACATTTAAAGTTGACGATTTGTTGTTCTACTAATAGCAGCCGTGACACGATATTTATATTTGTTGCGCATAGTTGTTCGGATTAATTACGATCATCTTTGTATACATTCTCTTTAACTGCTACAGATGCTGAGTTAGGACTGACAGGATAGGAAATATTTAGGAGATGTCGAGCAGAAAGAAAGGAGGGGAATTATTTTATATACCTTGAACCGGGACTACGTTAATAAAACATATTTCAAAGATATATGCAGTTTGCAAGTGGTTATACCCATCTCCATGGTATGGCGTTTTGTTTGTTGGGTTAGCTATGGCTGGCATTACAATATACTATGACACAGCACTTTTCAATGTGTTCAAAGTAGCCCCTTAAAAGAGGTAACTTTGAGCGCATCATGTAAAGGGGATAACTTTATGTAATGAACCAACTAAGCCGCATAACAAAGAATACCTGACGATTCATGACGTGTGACTGGAAGAAAACTAATCGAATCGTCGAAATAAATCATTTTGGTGCCTCATGGTGACAAACAATACTTTCTGCATGCCTAATTTCCTTGTAGGTGGTGAAACGTTTGCAGACTTTGTTTACGTCATAACAATGGTTTAAAATATAATTTTAGCTTAAATATGTTATTTTGTGTGAAACACAAGACGGCAGAGCTGGGATAAAAGTATTTAATGACAGTAGTTTTCACGTAACGTATATACACGACAAGTCAATTGGCAACAGTTGTGGTACAATATAATAATAATGCATGTATACATAGTGAAATATAAACTGTCCATAAAGTTAGCAACACTAGAATGTTTGCAGATTGTCCCAGCATGCTGTTTGCTAATTGTCCCAGCATGTGTTCTATAAAAATAAAACGTGTATAGATGGCGACACATTTCTAGTTGTCTATACGTTATTATGTATCAACATAGTAAACATATAAGGTGACATTGGAGATACCTAAATTTACTAATATGTCCTAGAACAATAGGTGGGATGTCATTGAAAACGCAAAAACACACAAGGGGAGGGCAGTATTGGGTGGGAACAAGTAACAATATGTAACCAACTGGCACGACCGTTGGACACTGACAGTGTTTAATGAGTAAAGTTAAAGCTTCCAGAGGAAATATATCCACCGCAACAATGGCCGAGAATAGTAATATCACAAATGGAGTTTCTGCTCCCAGCGACAGAGATAAACTGTCTATATACATATACTGAGCCGGGAGAAGGTTGCTTGGATGTAACAACGTGTGTCGTCTTCTCCGGCCCAGGGCGAACTGCAACGACTAATGTCTAAAACTCGCTCAGGTTGTTAAACGTAGCGCCCCCTAGTGACTAGCCAAACAAATATATAGACAGCTAAATCCACCAGGGTTACAAATCGATATCTTCCCGAACTATTCTGAATACGTCTGGTCGCTCTGGATTCTTGATCAGAAAAGGCAGAGGCAGTGCTTATTGCCAATCGCTGTGATTGGCTGGTTAAAAGTATAATAAAATAGAGATCTGCTTCTGGTAAACG
The DNA here is from genome assembly GCA_963662155.1 of Lamellibrachia columna. Lineage (NCBI taxonomy): Eukaryota > Metazoa > Annelida > Polychaeta > Sabellida > Siboglinidae > Lamellibrachia > Lamellibrachia columna. Next base: position 30,258,104 of record OY759261.1, on the reverse strand, counting down.
GAACCGTCTTGATATCTCTCACAAAACACAGCAGGGGAGCCCCAACTGTTTTATTTGTTATAAAGCAAAGTCATTGAAACGGGTGAAGAGTTGTCTCAATATGGAAGAGGAAGGGAGATGTACAAGACCCAGGGAAATACCGAGGTATCACACTTCTAAGTCACATCATGAAGCTGCTAGAGAGGATTCTGGATGGGAGGATTCGAAAGAGAGTAGAGCAGATGGACGACGGGTGGAATGTTTGCATTACGAAAGAAAAATATGCAGTACACTGCATGTAGTTCGTACGAGAAGCATGCAGCGCACGGTGAATGCAGTTCACATGAGAAACATGCAGTATACGGTGTATGCAGTTCACATGAGAAATGTGCAATACGTGGTGAATGCAGTTCACACAAGAAATATGTAGCACACGGTGTATGCAGTTAACACATTAAATATTCAGTACACCATGTATGCTGTTCACGTGAACAATTTGCAGTACACGTTGTACGTATTTCACACGAGAAAAATGCAGTACATATTGTAAGTAGTTCTCAACAGAAATATGCAGTACACGGTGCTTGCAGTTCACATGAGAAATATGCAGTACACGATGTAGTTTACACGAGAAATATGCAGTACAAGATGTGTACAGTTCACACCAGAATTATGCATTACAGGTTTTATGCAGTTCACATCAGAATTATGCAGCATACGGTGGAAGCAGTTCACACGATAAATATGCAATACACTGTGTTGTCTGTTGAAACTAATATGATGTTCTGTTTTGCAGTTAACACCATCCTACACGTACAGTTCGAGTTTAGTCATTTAATCATGTTATGCTCCGCATTTAACTCCTTCGTTGCCCAATGATCACTCCCGGTTTTTTATAAGCTTTCGAAACGATGGAAGACGGATGGATATGGGAAGAAATAAACACATTCTGAAAGCAAGATGGGTTGAATGATTTTCCAATTACCGTCCACCGATTTAATTTTGTTAATGTTGCAGAATCGATTGACCACCACGTTTTTGCCTTTACTCCGTGTGTGCTCTGAAGTGACTGAACTCAGTAGATTGCAGCAAACATCCGACGTCTCCCTTTCAAATTGTCCCTTAATCTGCTTGGCTTGGCGATATTTTGTGGAAAACATTGGGGCCCTTGTTCCTCGTTTAACATGCCACAGACCACTACGACAACTAACTGCTCCCTGATGCATTAATAACAAACATACAGTTTCCAGGCGCGGCGATGAAACCGGAGTCGTTTAAAATAGCAACGAGAAAGGTTGAGTTGGCGACCCATACATTTTTTCCTATACCAAATGGCGTATTTAGGGGGGAGGGCACATTGGGACATGCACCCAGTTGGCTTAAAATACATACTATTGTAATGGATATAAATGAACTTCATAAAACTACAAAGATGAAAATCGTTTGTTCGCGGGTGGGCGGGAAGTAGACGCAAACCAGAGCTCGTGCGTAATTTGAATAAGACATTTGGTAGGAGGCGCCACCACATTTTTCATAGCATTTAGTCTCGCTTATACGACTCTCGCCCGCCTTCTTGAATTCGCCGATAGAAGAGTCTGGCCGCAGAGGCTGAGACGTGTCAATATGCTTATCCCCCACAGCTCCCCACCGTATCAATCCACCTGTTTACAACGGGAACTGCTTATCGATTATAAAATGCTTTTGTTTTGGTTCGCTGCCGAGGTTGGGTCTCCAGAGGATATTAGCGGAATAGAAGTTTTTTTTATATATTATATCATTATTAACCTTGTTTCGAAACATATTCACGCTGCTAGCATTTACACAATTCGCAGATAATTTTTTCTATTCATTTATTGTCTTATGTGAGAACGGGTACATCCTGATATCCAATCTCGAGTGAGAAAACACATTTCTATCAATATTTTCATATCCATTCAATATCGTAGACATTTCAATTTGATATCAACATAACCTCTTTCTCTCCAGGGTTGTTAAACCGCAATACCACACTGATCTAAAACTTTCATATCAGGATTTGTCACTCATAAGTCCTTTTCTGTTACGGTAATACCTGGAACACCCTCTTCTGCCAGCCATTTTTTTTTTTCAATCGAATATACTAACTCCGATACCCTATAAGTAGTAATCTTTGATGTGGCACAGCTTTCTGAAAATATAAGTAGATAATATCTAATGGTGTTCCCTCGTCTATCCACTTAGTGATTTCTTCCATAAAATAATTAGACATGATTAGTTGTAACTACTTTTTAAGCGGTAACAACACCTGCATCCTTTCAATATGTCGGTGCTTGTTAAGCAAACTTGCGAAAACAAAAAAGTAAAGTGCCAGATAATGTAATTATGTTACGTACATTAAAACAAATTCAAAATTCCACCCCTCTCTAACTCTCTCTGTCGCTCTGTCTCTCTGTCTCTCTGTCTCTATGTCTCTCGGTCTCTCTGTCTCTCTCTGTCTCTCTGTCTCTCTATCTCTATCTCTCTCTCTGTCTCTCTATGTCTCTGTCTGTCTGTCTGTCTGTCTGTCTGTCTCTCTCTCTCTCTCTCTCATGTCTCATTCTCTCTGTCTCTTTCTCTGTCTCCATCTGTCCCTTCCTCCCTCTGTCTATCTGTCTTTCCGTATGTATGTATGTATATGTCACTGTCTCTCTACCTCCCTCCCTCCTTCCATCCATCCATCCATCCATCCATCCCTACCTTCTGTCACGTGTCTCTCTTATCTTTCTTTCCCTTTCTCCCTCTCTCCATCTATCCAGCTCGCCCTCCCTTTCTCCTTCCCTCTCTGTTTCTCTCTTTTTCTCATGTACGCACATATTTGTAACTATGTGATTATGTTTACTAACTTCAAAATAGTACTTATACTTGTGAGACATTAGATGGGCAACGAGTTGTACAGTCTGAGTAAAGATAGTCCGGTTGAAGCACTACATAACAGGTCAAAGATAACCGGAGACTGACCAAACAGGTGAACACGTGAACCATATCATATTAACAGCGTAAGTTGTTTATTGACTTGTTTGTTTTCATTTGTGATGTTCCACAATATTGGTGCGCTAACATTTAGGTTGTGTACTGCTAGTCTGGCTAGTTCGTTTATGACCATTTGTTAGACAACGATTCGAGGCCATTGTAGCACTTGATCTTGGTTGTGTTTACTTTGACGTTTGTCACGCTTATGGTCGTGTTGACTCGGTCAAGACTCATGAGCACCGTGGCTAGAGAACAAGGAACCCATTGACATGTCGTGAGTCCAATATTGTTTTATCTACGTGTAACCCGCCCCCCCCCCTCCCCCGAGACGTGTCAACATGCTTATCCTCCATAGTTCTCCACCGTATCAATCCAAGAGTTTACAACTGGAACTGCTTATCGATTATGAGCTGCTTTTGTTTTGGTTCGCTGCCGAGGTTGGGTCACCCGAGGATATTTGCGGAATAGAAGTATGTTATATATTATTTCATTATTAACCTTGTTTCTAATTTATATATTATTTCATTATTAACAATGTTTCTAAACATATTCACGCTGCTGGCATCTACACAATTCGCAAACAATTTGTTCCATTCATTTATTGTCCTATGTGAGAACGGGTACATCCTGATATTCAATCTTGCGTGAGAAAAAATATTTCTATCAATATTTTCATATCCATTCAATGTCTTAGACATTTCAATTTGATATCCTCATAACCTCCGTCTCTCCAAGGTTGTTAAACCGCATTCTTTTTGGCATTCTTCATAATTAAGGTATCTCAGTTCTGGAATCTTATGATAAAGTCTTTAAGCATACAACAATCCAAATGAGACCTAAATATTGCTTTACGCAGATGTATAATTACTTATATGTCCTTATATGTTACATTTCTCCTAATCAACCCGATACTTTTATTACCCCTTGAAGCTGCAATACCACACTACTCTAAAACTTTCATATCAGCATTTTTTACTTTAAGTCCTTTTTTGTTATGGTAGGACCTGGAACTTTACCTCCCATTTCATAGTTTACATTCAGGTTCTCGTGTCCTGTGTGTAGGCAGTTACATTTCCTCAAATTAAATAACATCTGTCATTTCTCAAACCATTTAACTACTACGTTGTCTAAATCGTTTTGTAATTGTTGTTTATGTTGTTTTTAACTTTTCTAAACATGTTTGTGTCATCCTCAAATTTCAGTACGCTGATTGTCATATTATCGTCCATGTCACTGATATATATTAAGAATAATGAAGGTCCAAATACTGATCCTAGTGGTACCCCACTCAAGACCTCCACATCTACTATACCCTCTTCTGTTAGCCAGCCTTTTTGTTAGTCAAATGTACCATCTCCGATACCATGAGATGTTAATGTAAGTAGTAATCTTTAATGTGGTACTTTGTAGAAAGCTTTCTGAAAATATAAGTAGATAATATCTAGTGGTGTTCCCTCGTCTATCCACTTACTGATTTCTTCAAAAACAAATGACATAATTATTTATAACTACTTTTTAAGCAGCGACAACACCTGCATCCTTTCAATCTGTCGGTGTCTATTTAGCAAACTTGCGAAAACAAAAAAGTAAAGTGCCAGATAATGTTATTATGTTACGTACATAAATATATATATATATATATATATATATATATATATATATATATATATATATATATATATATATATATATACATATATATATATATACATGTATATAATTATATATATATATATATATATATATATATAATATATATATATATATATATATATATATATATACCCTCTCTAACGCTCTCTGTCTCTCTGTATGTCTCTCTCCCTCTCTCTCTCTCTCTCTCTCTCTCCCTCTCTCTCTTTCCTGTCTCATTCATCTGCGTCTCTTCCACCGCCCTCCGTCTATCTGTTTTACTGTATGTGTGTATCTGGCACTGTCTCCCTCCCTCCGTCCCTCCCTCCATCAATCCCTCCCCACCTTCCTGTCACATATATATCTAATCTTTCTCTCCCTTTCTTCCTCTCTCCATATCTCCCTCCCTCCTCCCCCCTACTTCCCTGTCTCCCTCCCTCTTTTTTCTCTCTTTTTCTCTTGCAGGTATACATGTACGCACATATTCGTAAGCATGTGATTATGTTTACTAACTTCAAAATAGTACTTATACTTGTGAGAAATCTTGTGAGACATTAGATGTGCAACGAGTTGTAAATGGTCTGAGTTGAGATATTCCGGTTGAAATACTACCATAACAGGTCAGAGTTAACTGGAGACTGGCCAATCAGGTGAACACGTGAAGCATACCGTATTTACAGTGTAAGTTGTTTATTGACTTTTTTATTTGTGATGTTCCACAACATATTTGCGCTAACACTTAGGTTGTGTACTGCTAGTCTGGCAAGTTCGTTAATGACCATTTGTTAGACAACGAATCGAGGCCATTGGCATTGTAGCACTTGATCTTGTTTGTGTTTACTTTAACCTTTGTCACGCTTATGGTCGGGTTGACTCGGTCAAGACTCATGAGCACTGTGGCTAGAGGACAAGGAAGCCATTGACATATCGTGAGTCCAATATTGTTTTATCTACGTATAACCCGCCCCCCCCCCTCCCCTGAGACGTGTCAACATGCTTATCCTCCATAGCTCCCCACCAACTGTTTACAAAAGGAACTGCTTATCGATTATGAACTGCTTTTGTTTTGGTTCGCTGCCGAGGTTGGGTCACCCGAGGATATTTGAGGAATAGAAATATTTTATATATTATTTCATTATTAACCTTGTTTCTAATGTATATATTATTTCATTATTAACCTTGTTTCTAAACATATTCACGCTGCTATACATATTCACGCTTTCATATCCATTCAATATCTTAGACATTTTAATTTGATATCCTCATAACCTAAGTCTCTCCAAGGTTGTTAAACCGCATTCTTTTTGGCATTCTTCATAATTAAGGTATCTCAGTTCTGGAATCTTATGATATAGTCTTTAAGCTTGTATCAATCCAAATGAGACCTAAATATTAATTGCTTCACGCAGAGGTATAATTACTTATATGTCCTCATATGTTACATTTCTCCTAATCAACCCGATACTTTTATTACCCTTTGAAGCTGCAATTCCACACTACTTTAAAACTTTCATATCAGCATTTGTTACTTATAAGTCCTTTTATGTTATGGTAGGTCCTGGAACTTTACATCCCATTTCATAGTTTACATTCAGGTTCTCGTGTCCTGTGTGTGTGGGCATTTACATTTCCCCAAATTGAATAACAACTTTCATTTCTCAAACCATTTAACTACGTTGTCTAGGTCGTTTTGTAAATGTTGTTTATCGGCAGCATTGTTAACTTTTCTAAACACGTTTGTGTCATTCTCAAATTTCAGTACGTTGATTGTCATATTATCGTCCATGTCACTGATATATATTAAGAATAATGAAGGTCCAAATACTGATCCTAGTGGTACCCCACTCCAAACCTACACATCTACTATACCCTCTTCTGTTAGCCAGCCATTTTTTTAGTCGAATGTACCATCTCCGATACCATGAGATGTTAATGTAAGTAGTAATTTCAATGTGGTACTTTGTCGAAAGCTTTCTGAAAAATATAAGTAGATAATATCTAGTGGTGTTCCCTCGTCTATCCACTTACTGATTTCTTCCAGAAAAATAACATAATTATTTGTAACTACTTTTTAAGCATCGACATCACCTGCATCCTTTTAATCTGTCGGTGTCTGTTTAGCAAACTTGCGATAACAAAAAAGTAAAGTGCCAGATATTGTTATTATGTTACGTACATAATTATATATATATATATATATATATATATATATATATATATACATATATACATACATACATACATACATACATACATACATACATACATACATACATACATACATACATACATACATACATACATACATACATACATACATACCCTCACTAACTCTTTCTATCTCTCTGTATGTCTCTCTCCCTCTCTCACTCTCTCTCTCTCTCTCTCACTCTCTCACTCACTCTCTCTCTCTCTCTCTCTCTCTCTGTCTCTCACTCTCTCTCTCTCTCTCCCTCTCTCTCTCTCTCTCTCTCTCTTTCCTGTCTCATTCATCTCCGTCTCTTCCTCCCGCCCTCCGTCTATCTGTCTTTCTGTATATGTGTATCTGTCACTGTCTCCCTCTCTCCGTCCCTCTCTCCATCAATCCCTCCCTACCTTCCTGTCACATATATCTCTTATCTTTCTCTCCCTTTCTCCCTCTCTCCATTTCTCCCTCCCTCCTCCTCCCACTTCCCTCTCTCCCTCCCTCTTTTTTCTCTCTTTTTCTCTTGCAGGTATACATGTACGCACATATTCGTAAGCATGTGATTATGTTTAATAACTTCAAAATAGTACTTATACTTGTGATACATCTTGTGAGACATTAGATGTGCAACGAGTTGTAAATGGTCTAAGTCGAGATATTCCTGTTGAAATACTACATAACAGGTCAGAGATAACCGGAGACTGGCCAATCAGGTGAACACGTGAAGCATACCGTATTGACAGTGTAAGTTGTTCATTGACTTTTTTTTTAATTTGTGATGTTCCACAACATATTTGCGCTAACACTTAGGTTGTGTACTGCTAGTCTGGCAAGTTCGTTAATGACCATTTGTTAGACAACGAATCGAGGCCATTGTAGCACTTGATCTTGGTTGTGTTTACTTTGGCCTATGTCACGTTTGTGGTCGTGTTGACTCGGTCCACACTCATGAGCACTGTGGCGGCGACACAGATCTGTGTGACGCTTCTAGTTTGGAGTGCATGCACTTTACACTCTCGAGTTCAGCTGTAGGCATCAGCTAGCTCCCTTTATGGGGACGAAAACAGACACGAGTGTGCAAGCCTTCCCTACTGGTACATAACGTATCCATATACTAGACCCTAGCATAACCTCCTCGTAGCAGGGGAGACCGGGGCTAGTTGCTATAATGTTCAGTTAAAGTCACTTTTTTGTGAAGAGTCCGTTCGTTCCCTGTTACATCGCGACTTTCTTTTCGACGCGCGACTTTGTTGACGCCACCATCAATATAATTACGAATACGAAGTTTGTTATTGGCCAGGAACTGGGAGATGGAGATAGAATAACCAAAAATAAGTCTTCTCTCTTCCTGCAAACGTGTGTAGTCCTTGTCAGGACATCGGGCTAATAAGTCATCCAGACGACAGGGCATTAATTTCAGAATGACTATAATCACACAAGAATACGTTCGATTCCTTGATCGGAAGCATTAACCAATCAATCATCGACGAAATCGATTAATCGAAACAGCACTGCTCTACATGCATGCATTCACACATGGAAACATACGTCGGCCATTCTCCAAATATCGCATCTGTTATGTCTTCGCTGTTTTTTCATTAGATCATGTATCTATATGCATTATTTTCTGGTGCGATACCTCACATTTGGTCCGTTTCAAACAAATTGACACATTTTTAGCGATGGATAAGCGCAAACCTTTCGTCGGCTTGGACCGAAACCATCAAATTGTTACTGGTGTTAGTGTTGTCATCTTATACCCACAAAAACAAATATTTTGGCATGTAAAAAAAAATAAAGCGAACGTTTCCTGTAACGGGAACATAGTCAGTTATTTGATTATTCATGACTCGACGAGTTATTTTGAATTACTAAGTAGATCAGTGTCTTCGATTTTTTGGTCACTGCTGTTAGTTTGCGTGATCCCGGAACTTCAGTAAAACCAGGAAAATTGCTGATCCTTGTCGTAAGCCATTCGTGTCGGCAGTCGCCCCGTCGTACAAGACAAGTCGAATCGAAGTGAGAATATTTTCTAAATTTTTCTTCTTCAATCAGAAAAATCAACACCAACCATTACCGGTCCGAAGCCTGGATGTGAAAAGAGGAGGGTTGGGCAAAGGGCTAACAACACTTTCCCCTAACAAAAACAGATTGTTACGAAAACATCGACCAAAGGAACTCAACTGAACTTGGGAGAGGGAGGACCTCCCGTGGAGAGTATGACGCCATGTAGGGAAAGCCGATGCCCTTCTTTTCTTCTAATAAAATTAAAAAGATCGGAACATGGAATGTGAGAACCATGAACGAAGCAAACAAAGCAGCCCAAATAGCAAGGGGAAAACGTGCCTGCAACATCACGGTACTAGGACAATGCGAAACAATGTGGACACAGACAGGGCAAGTCAGACTGAATACAGGAGATGTGATATTGTACTTAGGTCATGAAGAGGAAGATACCCATAGTACAGAAGGTGTGGCATTCATGTTGACACAAGTG
>OY759261.1:30228823-30243823 GCA_963662155.1 Lamellibrachia columna | reverse complement strand
ATTATTTTGTTGGATTTTCAAAAAGCAGTTGACATAGTTCCGAAAAAGAGGTTGTTGCAGAAACTATCTGCCTATGGAATTCGAGGTAAATAAAAAACAATTATAGCTGATTTTTATCAGATAGAAAAAATGCGAATTATGGTAAGAAGTGAATATTCTGAATGGTTTGATGACATTAGCGGGGTTCTACAAGGATCAGTATTGGAACCTATTATATTTTTAATTTATGTAGATGATATACTAGAGACAGAAAATAGTAATGTAAAAATGTTTGCTGATGAATATTCAGAACATTAAAAAACAAATCTGACTGTGAAATCTTACAAGCTGATTTAGATAAATTAAGTGAGAGGAGTAACATATGGTGCCTAACGTTCAACACAAGTAAATGTAAAAGGCAAAGACAATCTAAAATTCCAGTAAACAATGAAAACAAAAAACAATAATATCGTTTTAGCAGAAACAGTTCAAGAGAAGGAACTAGGTGTCTGGATTTCAAATAATTTGAAATGGGAGAAACGAGTTGTTGCAGCAACCCAACAAGCTATGGTGGTTTTGCATTCTGTAAAGAGAGCATTTATTCACTTTGACAGTGAAACGTTCAACATTGTTTATAATACATATATTAGACCACATTTAGAATATTGCGTACAGGCATGGTTACCTTATTATACAAAATATATATTTAATGCTTGAGAAAGTACAACAAAGAGCAACATAACTGGTAATAGGATTAAAAAAAAAAATTACATATGAGGAAACATTAAAACAACTAAAACTTTATAGACTTGAAGAACGGAGATTACGAGGAGATTTTATTGAAACTTTTAAGATGTTAATTGGGAAAGAGAACATAGACCCAGATCAGTTTTTAATATTAATTTAAATAACCTCAGAGGCCACAGTAAAAAATTAAACAAACAACAATGTAGGAAGCTATGCAGACGCCGATGTTTCAGTCAATGGAATTCTTTGTCCAACGATATTATATCTGCACCCTCTACTAACATTTTTTAAAACAGAATAGATAAAAACCAGGCAAAGATATTGGCAAACTATAAAAGGCTTTTATCTAGCCTTACAAATGCTCAGTATGTGTAAGTGTAACGGTATGCAGTTAACACAGTAAATATGCGCACACACTGTATGCAGTTAACACCAAACAAATATGCAAATATGCAGCACATTAACTGTATGCAGTTAACACAGTAAATATGCAATACACTATGTATTTGTTCACATGAAAAATATGTATGTATGTATGTATTTCACACGAGAGATATTCAGTACACGGCATGCGCAGCTCACACGAGAAATATGCAGTACACAGTGTATGCAATTCAATCCAGAAGTATGCAGTACAATGTGTATGCACTTCATACCAGAAATATGCAGTACATGGTGTTTGCAGTTCACATGATAAATATCCAGTGCTTTGTTTTGGAGTTAACACTATCCTACACGTACAGTTCGCGTTTACTCATTTAATCATGTTATGCTCCGCATTTAACTCCTTCGTTGCCCAATGATCACTCCTGGTTTTTTATAATCTTTCGAAACGATGGAAGACGGATGGATATGGGAAGAAATAAACACATTCTGAAAGCAAGATGGGTTTAATCATTTATTTGCGTTAATGTTGCAGAATCGATTGACCAATACGTGTTTGCCTTTACTTCGTGTGTGCTCCGAAATTATTGAACCCAGTAGATTGCATGGTAACTCAAAGAAGCACATTGTATACATACTAAACAAATAAACTTTAAAATGTATGAGTAGTTGATAGTGTTCTACATGTGAGATGGAAAGTTGGCGTTCAGCAGGGACTTCAACTTTGGAAAATTGTTATTCAAAAGTTGGTGGTCCACATATTAACATAAAATGTAATCAACATTTGCACATGTCAGTTTTGGAAGTATGTATTTTCTATAGTTTTATTTGTTATGTACTTAGCCATCCATTTGATTGATAGACGTGGTATGCATGTTTTGTATTAATCTCTTTTCTGCCTTAAGCCTATATCTTCAGTATATTTATGTCTAGAGTCTAGAGCATGTCGCCGCTCGCATTGTAATTCCACTATAAAAGTGTTTCAAATAGACATGCTTTTCCTGAGTTAGTTATTATATTTAACCATCTAATTTGTCCAGGTCGATATCCTGCCAGTCATGCCTAAGAGAGAAAGAAATGCAAAACGAAAACAATAAGAGCTACAGAAATCTGTCGCAAAATGTCAAAGCCTAGACACAATTTTTCGACGCAGCCTCAATGACTCATTGCCAGAAATATCCACAATGCCGCCAAGGAACTATGATCCGTCCGCTGCCATCACATCTGATGACGCTCCCAAAGACAAAGGTGTACCACCAGTCATAGAGATTCTGCCTTCGTCGTGCTCTCGCCCGAGTACCAGCTCATCAAGCAGCCATGATCCGTTCACTGCCATCACATCTGATGACACTCCCAAAGATAAGAGTGTACCACCAGTCACAGAGATACTGCCTTTGTCGTGTTCTCGCTCGATAGCCAGTTCATCCACTGGCATCACACCTGACCACACTCCCGGCGACGAAGATCACCACCTTACCCAGACACCTGGTCATGAAACCGACAACGCAACTTCAGGCCAGAGACCGCCAAGTTCCCGCACACCGACGTACAAAGGAATAGCGACAACGAAGTCACTCGCCGACGCACCAACACGCACCAGAGTCAGCGCTTATCGCTTCTACCAGACTTTCACCCGCGTCGACACCTACAAATTCTCATTCTTCCCCAGCGCCATCAGAACAAGAGCACACACGAATTAGTTAGCCAACCGTCAGTAGATTTAACAGGATTGAACAAGATTTGTCATCCAAGCCAAAGGCCCAGATGGCAAGTGGACAAGGAAGCCATTGGCTTATCTAGAGTCCAACAATGTTCATCTACTTATAGCCCGCCCTCCTGAGATATGTGTCAACCTTGTTTTTAAACATATTCACGCTGCTAGCAGTTACACAATCTGTAGACAATTTGTTCCATTCATTTATTGTCCTCTGTGAGAACGAGTGCTTCCTGATGTCCAATCTACATTGATACTTTACTAATTTTACCTCATGTCCTCTAGTTCTGCTATCCTTCTTGAGTGAGAAAAACATATTTCTATCAATATTTTCATACCCATTCAATATCAACTTTTTTCCCTTGTATGTTATGTTTCTTCTAATCAATCCAAGAATTTGATTACCCTTTGAAGCTGCAATACCACACTGCTCTAAAACTTTCATATCAGCGCTTATTGTAACTCCTAAGTCCTTTTCTTTTACAGTAGTACCCAGAACAGTATCTCCCATTTTATAGTTTACATTCAAGTTCCCATGTCCTGTGTGTACGCATTTACATTTCCCAAAATTTAACAGCATCTGCCATTTCTCAGACCATTTCACTAATCTGTCTAGATCGTTTTGTAAATGTTGTTTATCGTCATCAGTATTAACCTTTCTAAACAGTTTTGTGTCATCCGCAAATTTCAGTACGTTACTTGTTATACTGTCGTCCAAGTCATTGATATATATTAAGAATAATATAGGTCCTAATACTGATCCTGATCAAAACCGATTTCCAATTTGAAACTTCTCCATCTACTACAACTCGTTGTCTTCTGTCAGTCAGCCATTGTTTTATCCAGTCAGTTATACTATCCCCGATTCCATGGGCTTTTAATTTAAGTAGTAATCTTTGATGTGGCACTTTGTCAAAAGCTTTCTGAAAATCTAAGTAGATAATATCTACTGGCGATCCCACGTCTATCCACTTAATGATTTCTTCCAAAAAACATAACATATTTGTTAAGCATGACCTCGCTTTAAGGAATCCATGTTGAGATGAATTTAATAATTTATGCTTAACGAGGAAGTCCACCATATGGTCTTTAATTAACCTTTCTAATAATTTACAAATCACTGACGTTAAACTCACTGGTCTGTTTGTTGTTTCTCGAACCCTTTTTAAATAATGGTATGATGTTTGCTTCTTTCCATTCAAACGGAACAACTCCCTCTTTTAATGACAAGTTGAATACTCTTGCAAGTGGTATACTGATTTGTTCTACTGTTTCCATTAGTAATTTTGGAGGAATCCCATCCACTCCCGGTGATTTGGTATCCTTCATTGCCTTTATTTTCTTAGCTACCAATTCGGGAGTTACAACTAACGGACCTAAACAGTCAGATTTAGCCACCTGAAATTTAGCATCAGCAACTGGTAATGAGCTAATATCTTCTTTGGTAAACACTGAACTGAAGTAACCATTTAGGTCTTCCGCTATTAAAAACCCATGTGATACTATATTTCCAGCACTGTCTTCTAGAGGTCCAACCTTGTCTTGTACGTTTTGTTTACTCTTGACATATGCATAAAAACTCTTGCTGTAATTTTTTATGTTACATGCTAGTTTTTGCTCATAGCTTCTTTTAGATTGTCTGATTTCAGTTGTAGCTGCATTAAGTGCCTCTTTGTAATTTGCATAGTCTTCTTCCTTTCTGTTACGCCTACAAACCCTCCACATAGTTTGTTTTAACACTATTTTTCTAATAGCCTCTTTTGACAAGTGTTTCTTTCTACACCGTTTTCCTTGTTTTTGGAAGGGAACAAATTGATCGATGATACTCTCAATTTCATATTTTAGAATATTCCAACATTCAATTGCGATCTTATTCATCAGCATGTTATTCCAATCTAGCTTTGCTAAGTATTTTCTCATATCTTTGTAGTTACCTTTGTGGAAGTTTCTCTTGTACGTTTTCTTATTTTTACTTTCTGATTTTACATTGATGTCAAAATGTATTTGATTATGGTCACTGTTACCCAATGGTTCAAATATTTTTACATTGTTCACTAATTCTTTTTGTGATGACAAAACTATATCTAATACATTTTCTCCCCTGGTTGGTTCTAGCACGTGCTGAGTAGAAATTGTTGGTCCTCAATCCCTGTGCTCTCTAGATAATTCCATTGTATGTGCCCATGGTTAAAATCTCCCATTATTATACATTCCCCTTTACTAACTTCCTTTATAACGTTTTTTATTTTTGTGTTGTCCTCTTCGTTTATGTTTGGACTTCGGTAAACTAATCCAACAGTTAATTTTGAATTTCCTGAAACAATTTTGCACCAAACAGCTTCATCGCAATCTGCTTCCCTTTCTAGTTTTATTTCATAAGCCTGAATAGATTCTTTAACATATAAAATAACTCCCCCGCCCCTTCTTCCTATTCGACCTTTCCTAAACATTACGTATCCTGTCAGTCCTAATTCAGCATCTGATATATCTGTGTTGGCCCATGATTCAGTTATACCAATTATGTGAGAGTCAATATCTTCTACCATAATGTTTAATTCGTTTTTCTTATTTACTATGCTCCTTGCATTTAAACATACGCATCTATAACCTTTTTCAGAGATGTTTTTCGGATGATTTAATATTGGTTTATCTGTGCTAGTGGCCTCTTGTTCTGCTTGAGACACCTCTAGGTAACCACCCTGCTCTTCTTGTTTAAACAATGTTTACTTCCAAAAATATTTGTCATTGTACCCATGTCACCCTATCTACTGCTGGTGAAAGTTTGTCCGCGAATACTGCCGCCCCCTTTCCACTTAGAAAGGTTTAGACAGTGCCTTCTCACCATGCCAACATAGAACAATTATACAGTCCTTATTATTAGATATCATATAGCCCATGCACTAATTGATTGCCTAACTACGCAGACGCGACATATTCTGACTAAAACGGACCCGAACCGATATTAAATTACCCGCTCCCAAGCAATAGTGATCACGGCTCAAAAATACTCAAAAAGCTCAGGACTCTATTTTGTTCTTGATGACCATTATATAAAACAAAACAAAAAACAGCCAAGTACTTCAAAGGCGACATAAATACTCTTCACATTTATTGTCTTACAATAACGCCTATTTTTGCTCGATTTTCTTCTAGGTGTCTACACTGGCTACAGCGCCGTGAGCATAGCGATGGTTCTACCGCCTGATGGCGTGGTGGTAGCCTGCGATACGACTGAAGAATACGCCAACATGGGCAAACCTCTCTGGAAAGAGGTAATATATTTCGGACCGCATCATTGCTCGACACAATGTGCACCTGCTACAGTATTGTTGACGCGTGAAAATAATATTAACATTTGAACATTAAAACCGTAGATCCCAACTGCCTGGAGTATATACCAGGGATGTAAAACATCCCACACAGGAATTTGTTTGTGGGATATTCCTATTATAGTAAAAACAACTTAAGAAAGAGAAAACTACGGAAGCACATTACTGCCATGCATAGAAAAACTAATTCAAATTTAACAAAGTCGAAATTTCGACAATCACAAACACCCTCGCTCTCTTCCTCACCCCCTCCATCACTGCCTCAAAATAGCTCTTCCGATGGATCCCTTGCATCACATTCTGTCCTGCAGCCTTGTAACTTGGCAGATTGTTATCAGTCTCTCTCTCACCCATCAACTGTTCCCTCCCGTCTTCTGGCTAACTTGCGCTCCCCTAGCCTTCCTTCCTGACACCTTCCCTCCCGTCTCCTTCACTCCCATCGCATTAACTCTCGTGCCCCCCCACCCCTGTCTCCTTCGCTACTGTCTCCCCCACTCATCTCTCCTTCGATCCACTTGTCTTCCCTCCCATTTCTTTCCTTCCCGTCTCCTTTCGGTCTGTCTCCCTACGTCCCGTCTCCTTACGTCCTGTCTCCCTACGACCTGTCACCTTACCTCCTCTCAGCCTCCTCCCAGACTGAGGCAAGTTCTCCCTAGCACCTATCTCATCGTCTTCCCCCACTTTATCATCTACTTTCCCCCCACCGGCACCACTGGCACAACCCACCTGTTCCCTTCCCACCATTGCCATAACGAGCAGCCTCACCTGTTCCAACTCCACGTCTAGTTCCTTCATATTCGTACATCCCCTACACTAAAAACTACCTGCCTGAACCTCAGCCCAGGACTTCTCACACCCGGACTTGACGAAGTCAACCCAGTTGCTGCAATTGTTGCATATTAAATGCCTGGTGGCCTTTGCCTGCCGTTTTCACGACGCTATCGCGGAATTTAGTCTTAATTTGATTGATACGTTAGCCTTGAATAAGGTTGTTTTTGTGTTCAAAAGGACACTTTAGGCTAATATACTTGCTAATTATTTCTTTTCTACTAAGCTCGCACGAGCAAAAAAGCCTACCACCTAGCGAATACGGAAAACACTGTGTTAACAAAACAACGAAGTCAGTGTATACCAACTTACGCTAAAATGCTGCTGTTAATTCCTTTTTACCGAAAACGTTTACTACAGCTATGTCAAATATTACCAAATGGATGTAATTTATGTAAATGTATCACTTTATCTAATATAAATTTAACAATGTAAACGATAGTTTGGTACACCAGTTTAATTCACGACATGTAAACAAACTCCCTTTTATCGCTCGTTGAATTTGAGTCCGGGAAAAATACTGATGTTGCTAATAGAAGAACGGGTTGT
Organism: Lamellibrachia columna; assembly: GCA_963662155.1. Classification (NCBI taxonomy): domain Eukaryota; kingdom Metazoa; phylum Annelida; class Polychaeta; order Sabellida; family Siboglinidae; genus Lamellibrachia; species Lamellibrachia columna. The sequence goes on along the minus strand of OY759261.1, from coordinate 30,236,293 downwards.
ACCACTCACGAAGTGACTGGTGTAATTGTGTTCGCTTCAAGTGGACACGAAGAAGTTCGTAATCATTCGTATGATTCTGTCAACATTTTTTATTTTATTTAATTGTTATTTTATTTTAGTTATTACATCTTGCACATAAAGATACAGCCATTCAGCGCTGCTCAGATTGTGAAATTTTTTTCAATGGTAAAATGTTGTGTGTATGCTGGATAGATGTGCCAACCAACAGTTTGTAGATGTTGTTTTGTCTGATTAGTGGAGAATTGCTTGCTTTGCATGTGTATTACATTGTCTTTATCTCAGGTGCAAATGTGAGCATATTTTTTAATAAATAAGGCAACCGTAATTGTTGTGTAAAATATTTTTGTATCTCTGTAATAACCAAACAACATCAATTTGATAAAGAACACAAAGGTACACAAATAAGTGAAAATGTAAGGCATGACCCTCCGTTTTAACCAATTTGGTTTTGGCAGTGATATTGTCGTTATTAATGTGAGCTTTGACACGTCGCCTTTTATTGCAGGCTGGTGTACTTCACAAGATTGACTTGCGCATTGCTCCTGCAAAGGAGACGCTCAGTAAGTCTGCATTAAACAATTACAGTATGTTAAATACGTGCGTGCATTCGTGCGCATGAGTATGTTTTTTTATGTCTAATGTAGTATTGCCTAACTTCTCAACGTGCATCGTTTTTTACTTACAGCTGTTAGATATTTTCTCACATATAGTTGATTTATCTTTTCTCCTTCAGTATAATGTCTTACTAATTTGACCACACACCAATACGTTGAGAAATGAGGTAATGCTATATTAGACAATACAAAAACATGCATATATATGTATATATATATATATGTATGTATGTATGTATGTATGTATGTATGTATGTATGTATGTATGTATGTATGTATGTATGTATGTATGTATGTATGTATGTATGTATGTATGTATGTATGTATATATATATATATATATATATATATATATATATATATATATATAATAACCTTCATGGAATGTTCCTTTAGTTGAACTTGTGGAGAGCGGGGAGGGGGAGTCCTTCGACTTCGCCTTCATTGACGCCGACAAGGAACAGTATGACGATTACTATGAGTTATGCATAAAACTCGTCAGACCGGGCGGAATAATTGCAGTGGATAACGTGAGTCAACTCAGCCCCAATGTTCTGTATGATATTGTATTATGTCATTTTAATTAGTTAATTGTTGTCTTCTATCATATTCAATATTTTTATTAACTATTTTTTTCAGACTGACGAAACTTATTTAACATAATTTGCAATTTTAATAATATATTTATGTATTATATTACACGTATTATTAAATATCATTATAATATTGCTGATGATCATCATGCACAATAATATTAATACTGTAATATTTAGAACTGTAATAAAAAATAGTTTTGTAAATACTATATTTTATTATCAACTGCATATTATACTGTATCACGTACTATCTACCACTAGCCAATTGTTAACGGATATATAAGTACAGTATGTTTAGTAAATCCATTTCACTAACATTATGAATTATTGTATTAACCATCTGCATTTTCTGTATGCTGCTATGTTGGAAAATAATAAAGATTATCAAGTAATTTAAATTGTACAGACTGTGCTGATAGAAATGTTGATCAAATGATTAATCGTGCATTCTACGTGACACAGATGTTGTGGGGAGGACAAGTTATTGATCCGAAGTATACCGACAATTGCACCAAGAGTATTCGAGTACTTGGCCGCAAGATGGCTGTGGACGAGAGAATCAACGTGAGCTTTGTCGACATCGGAGACGGCACAATGCTCGCCTTCAAGAAATAGTCTTGTGAGGCGCAAGTGTAACGGCCATGTGTGTGAGACAGCGTAAATAATGGCTTATTAATAACTGATTCTTATATGTATGTATATATATATGTATGTATGTATGTATGTATGTATGTATGTATGTATGTATGTATGTATGTATGTATGTATGTATATGTATGTATGTATGTATGTATGTATATATATATATATATATATATATATATATATATATATATATATATATATATATATATATATATAGCGAGTCATTGTTCGAGACAACACAACCCGCAACAGTTATAGTTAAAGGTTAAAAGTTAAAATCAAGAAATGGAGATGGGCGGGACACCTTGCCAGAACTAATGACAACGGGTGGACAAATATAAAAACAAAATGGAGACCAATGACACGTTCTCGAAGTCAGGGATGACAACAAACTAGATGGAGAGATGAAATTGTAAAGTTTGCTGGCATGACATGGATGAGAACGGCACAGGACATAAGTAAATGGTACCAGCTTGGGATGCCTTCGCCCTGCAGTGGGCTGACAATAGATGAGATGATGGTGAGTATACTCGCAAATAGCAGATGTATAGGCACAATTATGAAAATCTAAGAACATCATATCGTTTTTGGTTAACTTTGTTTTGCGGTGATTATACTTCATTATAAGAAGGTGAATAGCACGTTATATTCCTTTCATACAAAAGATGTCGCTGTAACACGAATTACCGTAATAGTCATACACAGAGGTGATGCAGCTTAAATCCAGTAACTGACGTGACAGTGTTAAGACTTCGAGCGTTCATGCACCCATAGTCAATGCAAGAAAAGTTATCATCGCTGGATGTTACGCTGCTGTACGGAAGGTACACATACGTCTCAACAGCAACAGCGCTGGTTTCTATTGATCGGTGTGTTTGGGTGGGCTCGTGCAGCCAAACGTGACAAAGGTCAAGGTCAACGAAAGCACATTTGGACCAGAGCCCGAGGTATTAAAACATCCTTAGTAGACTCCAAACTCAGAGTAGGACTCATGAAACAACGTGAGCACAAAATCATGATCATATATAAACACACATGCTGAACATCTAAGTGTGCTTAAAAATGTGGCAGTAGCATAAACAAAGATAATTGCGTGTGAATGGATTGATGCATCAAATTCCAGGTTGTTTTACTCAAAACAACCCGTACTTGTGCTTACGCTAGATGTGTTTGGTGGTTTGTGTGTATGCGTTGGGGATAACGTAATGTAATAATTCATAATGTAGTGTGTTGGTCAAAGTCCTTTTGTTGAATGTTTGATGTATCATGCCTGAATTGAATGGAAGCTTCATGACGGTTTCTTGAAACGATATGGTGTTTTATTTCAATGATTTTTTATGGAATCGTGTTACATTTGGTAATATATCGATGGTGGAATTAATAGACTACCGCATTATGCGTGACCTAGGGCCTTAACAGCGTCTGCGGTACCGCAATCGGGTCAGTAGACACGGAAAGAGCTGATCTCAATAATGTTGATTAGTACAAGGTCATGGGTTGTGTAATGGTGAGCCAATGTACAATGGTTTTGCCATTCAAGAGTGATTGTCAAGTATGATGTGTTTGTTGTACGGTCAATTAAAACAAATATGACAAAAATTACTTCGATTCATAAATATTTACTATCGGTGATTATGCATTTTCGTCATGGTGCGAGGTAAACACCACTTGCACTCAATGTCGAAAATCGATCGACAAACGCAATAATTTATGTCCCATCCTATAAAGACGAGGCCGGGTACTTCATCAAAAAGGTGTCAATGTCAAAGAAGCCAAGCAAATTAACGGTTTCAAAGGGGACCTGATGTGATGTGAGATCACTACAAAGGCCCGAGTAGTGATTAGGTTAGCCGCTCCCTCTACCGGATCGTTACGGCACTACCCAAATATTGAGAAATCGTCTGTTTTAAGTTTTAAAGGTTGCCACAGTAATTTCTGAGCAAAGTCTGTCACTCGATGTTATGCCCCATTGAAACAATGAATGCCGAATCCATTGTTTTCGGTACGAATGACGATTATTTAGCTGTCATACGGTACCTGAAACGTATGCTGCTCCTGCTCCTAAAAGCAGGCTAGTCCAGAAGTAGGGACCTTGGAGCAGCGTCGTCTTCTTAAGGAAAACATCCAACTTGTGCAACATTAGACTATTATAGCATGTCTTTAAATTGTTCACATTATGGACAGATATATGTGTTACACACTGGAATACTATTTTCAGTAAACAAACAACTTAGCTGAGTTGCATTTGAAAAATAGTAAGAATACAAAAACGTCTTGAACCATCCCTGGGGCAAGACGGTCCTCTGCCCGGGGCAACACGATCCATAACTCCCTCCCTCGCAGTTTTGCGGTAAATATCTATTTTATTTTATTATGTAAATTGTGTGAATATAAATAAAGCTTTTACTTATTTCGAATGCACTGCATACGCTTTCTATACAATGCATTCCACTTCTCAAACCTGGCACGTGATTAATTTTTTAGTATGTCTTATTAATATTACTAATTACAGAATATAGCTTTATTTTGTTTTATATTTTCAGGGGCGGATGTAGTGTTGTTGGAAGGGGGTTTCAGTCAGTCGTAGTCATGTGTCTTTCTACTTAAGAACCGGGGTGGGGGGATGGAACGACACGTGTCGCTCTACTTACATAAGGGTTAATATTAGCCAGCTAATAATGCTTCAGTTTATACATCGACACTAGATCCAATGTAGGCCTATATAAATTGTCCTTTACCGTAATATGTTCTACGGACACAGGAGGATCTAAGACCCCCTCCATGACCTAGGGGGATATAAGACCTCCTCCATGACCTAGGGGGATCTTGAGACCCCGAACAGCCCTGGATCCGCTGCTGATTGTGCTTCTTACATACTTGTAATGAGCTTTATACGTAAATGATTAAATAACAATGCGTACCAGCCGTCAATACGACACACAAAGTATCGTACAATAATGATGTCTCGCGTCAGTAAATTGAATTATGTGCGCAATTTGAAATCGGCACGCGACATTTGGCTGAGCTGATTAACGACTGCCTAGTAATTAACTTTCACTGAGACGAAAGAGCGTTGATCGCGCGGATACACCGTTAGTTTTTATACCGCATTCTGCCACACCCGCACGGACGCGCGACTTCCTTGTAATTAACTTTCACTGAGACGAAAGAGCGTTCATCGCGCGGATACACCGTTAGTTTCTATGCCGCTTTCTGCCAACACACGCACGCACGCACGCACGCACGCACGCACGCACGCACGCACGCACGCACGCACGCACGCACGCACGCACGCACGCACGCACGCACGCACGCACGCACGCACGCACGCACGCACGCATACATTCTTCCGCCAATATTTCACATGCTTTTATTCGAATATATATAATAAATTATGATCATACAATACGATTTCACAAATATCAAAATGCAATTTGCGTAGCGCTCTGCCAACGGGCTAACTGGTCGCCAATTGAAACAGACACGATTAGGAGGGTTCCAGTCGTAGATACGTTCCGCTCTCCCGCGCGTTTCGCTGCCGGGAAGGACTAGGCCGATCGATGCCTATCGACCCTGCAGTGATTGCGCCCCGGCCGGCCTATAGACACGCCCACCGCTTCGAGGAGACTGGCGGTACTTGAATGCTTTCAGCCTCCACGGCAGATGGCGAGCGACTCGCTCACTGTAGTTATACTCAACTGTCGTTGATCATGTCTGCAGAATGGACTAGGAGCATGGGGGTTGTCAAGTCGGCAGGTTGAGGTGTGTAACCGGGAGTACGTATACTGGAGTACGCATGCGCTGCACGACTCTGTCACGAGTAAGTAATCCTGTACATTTCGGTGCCATTCTGCACGGGATAGTCAGTCTTAATAACTCAAGCAATTATACTCCAAACAGCCAAATCGTGGGTTAACGCTACAGTTTGGATCAACGGCTTTTTGTGTATCTTCCGAAAGACACAGGCAAAGTGGGGTGAACGAAATTGCCCAAGCCTCGAAACGGCGGAAGTGGAATCGAATCACCGTCCGTCCCCTCGGTCGACAGGCGGGTGTCCTAACCATTAGACCACCGCTCCTCGGTAAATTCGAGTAAATCAGACGTGCAACTTTTCTGACTGTCAGATTTGCACACAGCAAATTTAGTAGACACACAGTTAGCACTAGATAAACGTGTTGTTACAATATTACATTCATCCCGGTGTTTGGCCCATCCCAACATTCATTTAGCTGAAAGGTTCCTTGCCAGTGTCATGCTTAGTTGAAATGTTTCTTGCGAGTACCGTGCTTGATTGATATATAGAGGTCAGGCCACAATGACATATCCGGAAGTTTTTCACACGAATGCAGTGGCTAAGCCTACACGAGATAGCCGATTTCAGTTATTTTGTTTTCAGAAGTATTACTGTATTGCAAGGTTGAAATGTCGCACCTATGGCAGTGTGATATTTATTGGCTATGTACGCTAAATGAATAGATCTTGATATCATTACTGAAATGGGCAAATTTGCATATTATTAGTCACAACAGTTGAACCCTTGCGGAAGTTTAACTGTGGTATAATATATGCAATGTTCCGGCTAGCAGCGATTTGAGGAAGAACGTGGAATGTTAAGTTGGCGCTAAACCAAAACAGCTGTCATAGCCGGGTTTTCCCTGGCTGTTTGTAACATGATCCTTTTACACACGCGTTGATCTGGTCTGACTAGAGGCAGTTCAGAGCCCAGTAAATATAAGGTTTCGTTGCGTATGAACGAGCGTGCCACGCAGAAACAAGAACGGCCCTTTTTATGGTTATATCGTAGGTGGTAAAACGTTGTATATCAACACGTCGTGTACGTGTGGGTGTGTATGAGAACAACGTCTCTACAGTTGTATCCTTCTGATAGAATGGTTTTGTCAGAATATACTGAAGTGGCTTTGGGATATGAAAAATTACATAATATTGGGAACTAACAAATTAAGCTGCGCAACGGAAAAATACGCAAAAAAGCCAAATGCAGAGCATTGTCCAATTGCCCCACCCACCCCCTGCATACGCCACTGCATTGTGGGGAGGGAGGGGTGAACGTGCGAATAATGGGCCCGATCGCTGAAGACCCACTCGCCCGTGGGCCACTGGAAATTAGAGTCGATGTTATTGCCGGGTCAAACACTGTGTAGAGAATATGTACAACGAGAAGAACTACATAATCGAGATATCGGGGTCGATGACTTACCTAAGCACGACCCTTATCTCACGCGGTGTCTCTGCGCCGTGGGATCGCGAGCATGTGTATTGATCGCAAGATTTCACTTGCTAACCTGAACCCGCCGTAGCGTCTTCGCTGGCCGAAGTGGACATGTATTGTACTTACCGGGAACAGCAGGCGATGCTTTCGTGCGGGCAGTTGATTACGTAATATGTCAGGTCGTCAAAGGTGCATTCCTCCAGGCTGTCGATAGCGCATCAATTCAATGATCTCGGGACTATATAATACCAGAATATTGTTTTATATACACCCGGTAGGTAGTTTGCACTGCGGCAGGTCCGGAGGTCACTTCGAGTACTACGTGCGGTGCACCATTGTCTTCGATGTCATTGACGTATCGATC
>OY759261.1:30016323-30223823 GCA_963662155.1 Lamellibrachia columna | reverse complement strand
CTATCTATCTATCTATCTATCTATCTATCTATCTATATATCTACCCACCCACCCACCCACCCACCCACCCATCCATCCATCCATCCATCCATCCATCCATATATATATATATATATATATATATATATATATATATATATATATATATATATATATATATATATATATATATATATATATATATATATATATATATATATATGGATGGGTGGGTGGGTGGGTGGGTGGGTGGGTAGGTAGGTAGGTAGGTAGGTAGGTAGGTAGGTAGGTAGATAAATAGATAGATAGATAGATAGATAGATAGATAGATAGATAGATAGATACATAGATAGATAGATATATAGATATATATATATATATATATATATATATATATATATATATATATATATATATATATATATATATATATATATATATATATGGATGGGTGGGTGGGTGGGTGGGTGGGTGGGTGGGTGGGTAGGTAGGTAGATAGATAGATAGATAGATAGATAGATAGATAGATAGATAGATAGATAGATAGATAGATAGATAGATAGATAGATAGATAGATAGATAGATATATAGAGAGAGAGGGGGAGAGAGACAGAGAGAGAGTAAGAAAAAGAGAGCGAGAGTGAGAGATAGAGTGATAGAGAGAGAGAGACAGACAGACATACATACAGACAGACATATAGACAGAGGCAGAGACAGTAAGAAAAAGAAAGAAGAGAGAGAGAGAGAGAGAGAGAGAGAGAGGGAGCGAGAGAGAGAGAGAGAGAGAGAGAGAGAGAGAGAGAGAGAGAGAGAGAGGGAGAGAGAAGCACGTATACACGGACCACTTTTTTACCAGTGTATCTAAAGGAAGTTATCTGGTGTCTTTATTGCTTTTGCAAGATTTCCTAGGAAATTCTGACTACAACAATGTAACAGACACATAGAGTGTTACACTGACGCAAAGTGTGTCCTTAAATAATGCTCATTTGGTCTATATCACTTAATTCCACCACTGTGTTCCATATTTATATAGCTCAATGAAATGTTTTATAGCATACATGGCATGACGCTATTCACAATTTCTGACAATCAATTTAAACCATTTGGATGATTTGAACAAAAGTATGCACTTTTTTATTAAACCAACCACATGATACTTGAACATCAATTAACCTTATTAGCGATGGACTAAATCAATTGAGGAGGGACTCTTAACTCATTGAACTGACTGTACTAAGTTAGTCAATGTCAATCGCCATTAATTACAGAACAGGTTACAGTACGTGTGGGCGTGCTCCACAAAAGCCGATAACACTAATCGTCGAGTCGTTATGTGCTTTGTTGCGTAATCGAGCATGATCAAATCACTCTGCCGCTGCCTGCTACCTCAGCCGTGGCGATGTAGTTATTTCTGTTGTCGTTAGGGCATCGACATTTAATTACCGACTGAATGTGACTATTAAAAGTCGTCTTCTGCGTCCTGTTGCGACGGAGCTATTGAATTGCTTTATCCAATCGTGTCCTCGTGAGAGGTAGTTGGCAGAATGAACTGAGCCGCGTCATGGACGCTTTGACAAGACAAGATTTGATAAGGTTTGCCATCCAAGCCAAAGGCCCACATGGCAAGTGGACAAGGAAGCCATTGGTTTAGGAATACATGCTGATGTGAATTTAATTGTTTATGTCAAACAAGGAAGTCCACCATATGGTCTTTAAATAACCTTTCTACTAATTTACTGACGCTAAGCTCACTGGTTTGTAATTACCTGACTTATTTCTCGAACCCTTTTTAAATAATGATATGATGTTTGCTTCTTTTCATTCAACAGTAACAACTCCCTCTATTAATGACAAGTTGAACACTCTTGCAAGTGGTATACTGATTTGTTCTACTGTTTCCATTATTAGATTTGGATGATTTATTATCAATCATTGCCTTTATTTTCTTAACTACCATTTCTGGAGTTACAATTAACTGCCCTAAATAGTCAGATTTAGCCTCCTGAAATGTAGCATCTGGAACTGGTAATGCTTTCTGCTAAACACTGAACTGAAGTAACCATTTAGGTCTTCCGCCACTAAAAACCCTTGCGATATTATATTTCCAGCATTGTCTTCTAGAGGTCCGACCTTGTCTCGTACGTTTTGTTTACTCCTGTCATGTACAAGAAAACTCTTGCTGTAACTTCTTTTAGATTGTCTAATTTTATTCGTATCTGCATCTGTTATCCTCTGCGTTTATGTTTGGACTTCGGTAAACTAATCCAATAGTTAATGTTGAATTTCCTGAAACTGCTTTGCACCAAACAACATCGCAGTCTGCTCCCCTTTCTAATTTTATTTCATAAGCCTGAATCGATTCTCTAACATATAAAATAACTCCCCCTCCCCTTTTTCCTATTCACTCTTTCCTAAACACTGCGTATCATGTCAGTCCTAATTCAGCATCTGCTATGTCTATGTTGGCCCATGACTCGGTTATACCAATTATGTGACGATCAATATCTTCTACCGTAATGTTTAATTAGTTTTTCTTATTTACTACGCTCCTTGCATCTGAACACACACATTTATAGCCAGCTTCAGAGATGTTTCCGTGTTCATTTTGTTACGTGTTTGTGTGTTCTAGTGGCCTCTTGTCCTGAGGCACTTCTAGGTAACCCCCCTGCGCTTCTAGTTTAAACAGTGTTGACTACCAAAAATATTAGTTATGCCATATGCCACTATCTACTGTTGCTGAGAGTTCATCCGCAAATACTACTGCCCCCTTTCCACTTAAATGAAGCCCATCCCTCATGAACACACGTACCTAAACACACATGTACCGAAATCAGACCCATGAACATACATTTGTACGTAAACATGCATTCGTACGTAGACGCGCTCGTGCGTGCGTGAATTCGTGTGTGCTACATGCGTATGTGCATGTGTGCGTGTGTTCGTGCGAGCGTACGATTGTGCGTGCGTGCTGCGTGCATACAAGCGGTAAACTGTAGGATATTCGCCAGAGTAAGTGTGTATGTACGCAAAGCTTACATGTCCATCCAATCGCGTAAAATCACGAGGCAAATTTGCTACAAATCGACTATGTGAACCTCTGATTATTTCATTACCACGATGTGTACAAACATATCTCCACATGATCAAATCACGCGAAGTGACACCCGAGAGGATCTTTTCCAGGTGACCAAGCACAGTCGTAGGAATATTGAACGAGTCCGAGTCGTTATCGAGGCTGTTTTTCCAAAATGGAATTGCCGTAGGCAAATTGACACCGGTCCTACGTCGATTCTAAAGCCATTTACGCTAACACGGCGCCTCTTCCGCCAACCTGACGAACTTAATGAAACTTACGACTTCAAATTGGTCCATATTCTTGTGTCATATATGCATGGTTTCACCGGGTGCCGAGTGTCAGCTTTCTCGCTGATAAAACTTTGGTATAAAACGTGAAACGAGAGTTCGAACGCATTACAAATAGTAATTAAATGTAGACGACTAGTTTCACCGCTTTCGTTATGTTTTTGCTACTACATAGGCACTATCGATATTGTTGTTACTTTTTGCTACCTACAGTGGGACATACTGCTACTGTTATTGCTACTAATACAGCTACTTACACAGCTAATAGTGCTGCTGATACTTCTGCTTTCGATGCTAAGGGTGTTACTGCTTACGCCAGTGTTACTGCTGCTGCTGCTGCTGCTGCTGCTGCTGCTGCTGCTGCTGCTGCTGCTGCTGCTGCTGCTGCTGCTGCTGCTGCTGCTGCTGCTGCTGCTGCTGCTGCTGCTGCTGCTGCTGCTGCTGCTGCTGCTGAAATTCCTAATGCTAAACATAATACAGGTATTACGTGATTAAACATTAATGATAATATTGCAAAACCACGAGGAAGAAACAAAGAACATAAAGACGGAGTCAACATCCCTGATCAAATACACGCCGTCTGTCGCGGCGAATTGGCGCCTCTTGTGTTGTCCCTGGTTATTTACCATTTTATCAAATGCCAAAAAGGAAATACTGTAGCCACATTAAGAGGCATGTTGGATTGTAAACGACGATACTGGAGAGAACAGGGGCATGGAAAAGAAATTGAAGGTTGTAGAAGGACATCACAGATATCTACAGAACGGAGACGGCGGCTGGTAGAACAGTTAGAGATAGACATCGATATCGCAGTGATTTTGGCAGCGATAGGCCAATTGAAAAGATATTGACTGTGATATTGACGCAAAAGAGGGCGTGGTTGTGACTCGTTGCGCTGCGGTCGCCTTCAGCGTTGACCAGCAATGTGTTCAGGCGATATTGGACCACCAATCGATTACCATAGCAAATGTGCGACGGCGGTACCCGAATCTTATTCTCGCGTTTGGCACCATCCTTCATTTGCAATCTTTCGTCGAGCAGCCATTCCCCAGATCCAAGTTTGCCATGCTATTTCCCGTAGACTGTGACGACGTGGTCTGCTGTTTGCTAGCCGGCACCGCATTCCCATTTAGCACTTTCTGGTAATCCCCAATTGTTTATGAATGCTTTAAATCGGCCAACTCCCGTTCGCATGCGGGTCAGTTTGGTCCTAGCGAGTTTTTGATTTATTGTGCCTGTCTAGTAATTGGCAGTCTTGCTTCAGACGTTGCCTAGCGAGCAGACACTGTGAAACATGTGGTCGGTGTTTCTTGCACGCTGGGTCACTCACTCCAAGGGACGAGGCTGACATCCACCTTTGATGTGTGTGCTTTCCTACACCACATGTGGCGAGGTGTCGTCTTCGAACCGGGAAATAATTAACTAAGGGGAGCTGTGGTTGAATTGTCGATGGTGGTGGGGCCAGTGACAACGTTAGGACAACAACAAAGGCGCCTACTTTGATACAATGACACTAAAACTCACGACGACATTCAATATGATGACAACAACGACGATAAACACGACGTATAGCAGCAGCAGCAGCAGCAGCAGCAGCAGCAGCAGCAGCAGCAGCAGCAGCAGCAGCAGCAGCAGCAGCAGCAGCAGCAGCAGCAGCAGCAGCAGCAGCAGCAGCAGCAGCAGCAGCAGCAGCAGCAGCAGCAGCAGCAGCAGCAGCAGCAGCAGCAGCAGCAGCAGCAGCAGCAGCAGCAGCAGCAGCAACAGCAGCAGCAGCAGCAGCAGCAACAACAACAACAACAACAACAACAACAACAACAACAACAACAACAACAACAACAACAACAAAAACTAACGTTGTCAAGATAAAAAGGATGCGTGCATTTAATGGCTACACTTTACACATCAACGCATCAAAACTGGAATAGTGCACGTTCCAGACGTGCTAATTATGGTACAATATGAAGTTGCACAATGTAAATTCGAACACGGTTTTCCCGTAGACACCGATGTGTATTTTACTGTCATCGTCCCTACTCCTCCGACTATTTCCCCATATGGACCAGTGCCACGTTCAGTCTCATCCTCCCTATTCCTCGTAGAGACGAGTGCCTCTTTCAGTCACATAATCCCTATTCCTCGGATATTCGTCATATAGAGCAGTGAATAGTTCGCTCAATATGTCATTGCTTCACTGGCTGCTCTTCTATGTGTGTTTCAGAACGAGCGAAACCAAGTGATCACTACCAACCTATGGATGGTTCAGGTACGCGATATGTGGGGCGATTGTGTACGTGACATGAGCTGCATTGAAATCGATTGGCATGGTTGAATATTGCAACGAATAGGAGCTAGGCGATAAACAGACTCATTATGATAATGCTCATACAGCTGTTGTTTATGATACCGTTGAAAAATGCACAAAATAATGAGTCACGACGTAGAGAGTCAGGTAAGGCTGAACACCTGAGCTCCTGAGCTCGATTCTTCAGCAGAAGTGTGTATGCCGCTCCTTGTGGGCGTGTCTTCGATGAGCACATTGTGGGTGTGTCTTCGATGAGCACCTTATGGGTGTGTCTTCGATGAGCACATTGTGGGTGTGTCTTCGATGAGCACCTTGTGGATGTATTTTCGATGAGCACCTTGTGGGTGTGTCTTCGATGAGCACCTTGTGGGTATGTCTTCGATGAGCACATTGTGGGCGTGTCTTCGATGAGCACCTTGTGGGCGTGTCTTCGATGAGCACCTTGTGGGCGTGTCTTCGATGAGCACCTTGTGGGTGTGTCTTCGATGAGCACCTTGTGGGCGTGTCTTCGATGAACACCTTGTGGGCGTGTCTTTGATGAGCACCTTGTGGGCGTGTCTTCGATGAGCACCTTGTGAGTGTGTCTTCGGTGAGCACCTTGTGGGCGTGTCTTCGATGAACACCTTGTGGGTTTGTTGGTAGAAGAGCTCCAAGTGTGAGCCTTTGGGGAGCACCTGCTTTTCGTGTTGTGATGTTTTGAATGAGCCTATCAGGACGGTGCCTGTGTTGGTGCAGGAATGGAAGGACGACGGCTTACAATGGGACCCTACAGAGTACGGGGGAGTGAAGACGCTCTACGTGCCGTCAGAGTCGATTTGGCTGCCGGATATAGTGTTGTATAACAAGTGAGTCACCGTGCACGCACACATGCGGGTGGTATGCATGATTGCTAGAGCACATGTGTGAATGCGCATAAATGAGTGTGTTTGTGTGTGTGTGTGTGTGTGTGTGTGTGTGTGCGTGCGTGCGTGCGTGCGTGCGTGCATGCGTGTGTGCGCGTGTGCGCGTGTGCGCGTGTGCGAGTGCGCATGTGAGTTTGCGTGCATGTGAGTTTTGTGCGTGCGCACATCATAAGTCATTCAATGTTATTGCGTAAGAGTGAATGCTTTCGGGAGAAACAGCCACTAATGGTGTCGTTATCAAGAAAGGTCCTTTGATTTGTTAGGATTTAAAATGTAAACACTAATTTAGATCCGCTGAACAAAACATATTATTTCTATTACATCAGTACCAGCGTTTTAAAAGAAAGGTACAACACTTTTCATTCCTTAATTGAGCACTGTCTTAAGGGGACATTGTTACAATGAATAGTTGTAATATTATCGAAAATACACGATCTGACGAAGAATAAAATATGATTTTTACGACATAATAATTATATAGATACTGCATTAAAATATGTTTTCATAAACCTTCATATTTATATGCGAACAACAACATTTGTCACCGCGTGATTTATTGACTGGTCAAGTTCCCGTTTTATACAATTTCTGGCGGTAAATAAATTACAGCAACACATATTACAAAACGAAGTATAACGTTGTAAATTTAGATGTACTTTGAGAATCATAATGCAGACAACTTGGACATTTTGATTAAATGAAACCCACACTTAGCTCCATATCAATTAGCCAATAAAAATAATAGTTGTACATTCCCTTTAAAACGAGTTAGTCCGATCCTCGTTTATTTTTTACTTAATAATATAATTATTGACACTTGAATAAATATGATCAATGTATACTGCCCGCCACAACACGCATAATTAGCCCGACCGTGTTAATGTATGCAAAACCACATGATGCTAACAACTTCGAAATCAACTATTACGACATATGTATGTATGTATTACATAATAGATAATGTAGTATTAATACATGCTAGCCGTATACACGAAACAGTTCGTAGTAACATGATTACTGTGGTCCCTGCCTTCGACGGACCCAGCACGTCGGCTGCGTACCGGAAGACATGGAATCGGTGCACAGCAAATCGAAATATCAAGTGGCACGGGATATGTGCTCTCCCAAATCAATGCTATGAGATTAATTGAAAGACGAAGTGAAACAGTTATCGATTGTACCTATTGTCGATTTTAATGCTTAATCAACTTTCGTACGGCGTGTGTCAACTGATGAGATACGTTTTCGGCTGTTCATCTCCAGATTGGTATTTTCGATTGTTAATAGCTGACGAAATCGTCGTTTAAAAATAACTTACGAATTAATTCCGAAGTATCTTAGCAGAGAGCAATCTAATCATCATTATATAGAGCACATCTGAACGCTACTCGCCATCCATCACGTTCCATGATGGGTGATATGTTGGCTCGGTGAATTGTCATTTGTCACGGAAGTCGTTTATGAGTGACAAGCGCTGACATTTCAAAGATCCGGTCTCTTCCAGCGACGTCTAGTTTTGCAAACTTAGAAATGTTGATTTCCAAATTGCCTCTTGATTTACAATATAAACGCACAGCCCGTGTCGATTTAAAGATCCGAAACTATACGAGTTGTTGGATTGACGTAGGGGTGGTGATCGTTGGGAGGCAACAGTCAACTCAATGGAAAGAGTGACCATATGTCGTGTACTCGCCTTCATTGTCCTGTTTGTCCGGCAGTGCTGACGGCGACTACACAGTGACCATCATGACGAAGGCGACACTCTCCTACTACGGCACCGTCCACTGGGAGCCGCCCGTCATCTTCAAGAGTCACTGTGAGATCGAGGTCGAGTTCTTCCCTTTTGACATCCAACACTGTCACATGAAGTTCGGGTCGTGGTCCTACGATGGCTTCCAGGTACACGATTACAGACCGGTTTACACGATATACTTTTGTTCGATTTGTTGGCCGACACGAACGCTGTGCTAAATTTAAGATAAAACATGTGTCATCTAAAAACCGAAACGAACTCGATTACTGAGACCAATTTGTGGAAGTCTAAAAAACTGGAGTTTTACAACTTCTTCGTTAATTCCATCTTTGTCCATTCTACGGTCTCCTGGTCCAATTGGAACTCTCGAAAAACACATGTTCCATTCACACTATTCCGTCCCTATGTCAATACCCGCCGTGATTATCTAGTCATAGGGTCTCAGTGTTTGACGCCACATTTAACCTCCCTGCTCCCATTCACCTTCAAAGATATTGATACAAATATTTTATAAATAAAGGTAAAGGAACGTTCTTATCTAACGTGGTATCCAATCCTTGGAACTGTACAAATCGCTTTACACTTCACCCCATGGCAGCCCTGTTCCTTTACACTTCACCCCCTGGCAGCCCTGTTCCTTTACACTTCACCCCCTGACAACCCTGTTCCTTTATACTTCACCCCTGGCAGCCCTGTTCCTTTACACTTCACCCCCTGGCAGCCCTGTTCCTTTACACTTCACCCCCTGGCAGCCCTGTTCATTCCAAAGCCATTTCGACTTCTCTGGGAAGATTCAGTCACGCTACAATTACTGTTCGAAAACTATTCGTTCCGATATCGATATATGTCTGTAGCCAGGTAGGTCTACTCATTAATACAGCTGAGTGAACTGTGGCAACGTGGGATGAACGAAATTGCCAAAACTTCGAAACTACAGCAAGAGGATTGGAACCCGGGTTCTCTCGATTGAGAGCCCGACCTTCTAAACGCTATGCTACCACGCCACGTCAAATAAATTATAGAATATGTTCTCACTCAAGAAGAACTAGAGGATACAAAGTAATATTAATGAAGGAACAAGTCAGAAAGTATTCATTGTCACAGAGGACGGTAAATGAATGGATAAAATTATCTACTGATTGTGCAAATGCTAATAGCATGAATATGCTTAAAACAAAATTGACAATTATAGCAGAAGGGAGGGTTACGCACACGTACTCGCACACACACACGCACACACACACGCACACGCACACGCACACGCACACACACACACACACACACACACACGCACACACGCACGCACACGCGCACGCGCACGCGCACGCGCACATACGCACACGCACTCAGACACACACACTCAGACACACACACGCACGCACGCACGCATGCACGCACATGCACTCACACAACCACACACATAGGCCTACATAATATATTAACAATCGTTGGACTCTCGATAAGCTAATGGCTTCTTGTCCACTTGTCCACTTGCTATCCGGCGTTATTGCTTTATGTGACAATCTTTTTAAGTATTGTTTTGTTAAATCTCCAGGTAGATCTTGTGCATATCTGGCAGGAGAGACTGGGTGTCCACGAGTTGGCCCCCATTGACTTGGCTGTCGACCTGAGTGACTTCTACCGCAGTGTGGAGTGGGACTTGCTCAGCGTGCTCGCCAAAAAGAACGTCGTCAAGTACCCGTGTTGCGACGAACCCTACCTGGACATCACATTCAACTTGACGCTGCGACGAAAGACCCTCTTCTACACCATCAACCTCCTCATCCCGTGTATCTCCATCAACGCGCTCACCATACTTGGCTTCTATCTGCCGTCGGACGCCGGCGAGAAGGTCTCCTTTCCATTGTGGTCAGATTGTAGTCTGTGATACCTGTGTACATACTGGCCTTCGCATCATTATACATATACAAATGTTAACAGTATTTTGAAAACAATGAAAGTTATTTTGTTTCGCCGCCTTGAAATAGATACTACTTTCTTGATAAAAGTCACATAACTTAAAATTGTACAATATTGGATATTTATTATTATTATTACATGATTATTTTGTATTTTAAACTGTATTGTAACATATTGCATATGCTATATATTAATCGTATTGCATACTTGATACACCAATTATTTACTTGGGTTGTTGATTAGCTTAAAGATGCTTAATCAATTCGATTTTTTTTGCTAGTCTCATTTCAAATGTATTTTGTGAAAAACCAAACTTACCTAGTATCCACTGCAACATGCTAGCTCGTTTGTGCAACTTTTGTATATAGTTTTTGTGAAATCATCAGACAAACTATTATTTTAGTTAATGCTTGTTAAAACATTAACTGAATTGTAGTGATTTACCTACAAACGATAAATCAAGAACTGGCATCATTATTATTACACGAAGTTTTGCGTATACATGATTACACTCAGAGTCAATGCGTGCACCCATCGAATACAACTCGCCAACCTACACACTCACATACGTAATGCACACAAAACTGAATAACCACATATTAGGCCATGCAACAATGGTACATCTTAATCATGACATGACAGATACCTTCCCGTATCAACATAAACTCGAGGTAGATTATAGTTATGCATTGAAGCTACGGAACTAGTTAATTGAAATCATTACTAAATGCCGAAGCATACAAGTGTTTTAAAATGCTAAAAGTTATATATTCTTTCTATGTATTAGGAGTAAAAAAAATATTGTCATTACAATATAACTTTTTTATTCGATATTGTATTTGAGTAGTAATCATACTGGTGAGCCACTGATAGGTATTACACTTCTGATAACCCCCTTCCCTTTCTAACACACTATTCTTTTATTTATGCATAACTTTCACATGTCGCAAATGATGTATTATGTTACCATAAATTCGTATGCTCGTTGGAAATTAATTATTGGCCATTTGCGTGATTGATTGATTGATTGATTGACTGGCTGGCTGGCTGGCTGGCTGGCTGGCTGGCTGGCTGGCTGGCTGACTGACTGACTGACTGATTGACCTAGTGGCGTTCGTTTTGGTATGTTTCCAGATTTCCCTCTGTATCTCCATCCTCCTCTCCCTGAGCATCTTCCAACTCCTCCTCATGGAGATCGTCCCGGCCACATCCCTCACGATCCCTCTCATGGGCAAGTACATCCTCTTCACGTCCATCCTCCTCTCGATCTCCATCTTCTCCTCCGTCATCACCCTCAACGTCAACTTCCGGTCGACGAGCAAGCCAAAGATGCCGCGCGCCACCAGGCGGATATTCCTCGAGATACTGCCGCGCCTGCTCTGTATGCACACGCCGGACATACGCAGCGAGAGAGACAAGGATGAACAGGACGGGTTTGATTGGTGAGTACGTGAAGATAAGATAAGATAAGATAAAATAAAGAAAATTTTATTGGCAACTCAACTTAGTTAGATGCACGTTATTATATAATCAGTAAAATAGCACATGTGACAGTCAATATTCATAAAATACAATAATCATAAAAACCCTACTATGATAAGTGGCGCAGCAGATATAATTTTATTGTAGCATTGATTGCCAGTTGTGTAAACCCCACGGTACCAGAGAGTGCCGAGTTTGTGGCAATGGATACTTATTACTGTGCCTTATATCATAATATATATATATATATATATATATATATATATATATATATATATATATATATATATATATATATATATATATATATATATATATATATATATATATATATATGTCTTTTGTCAGGTAAGAGATGATTCAGTTTGTGTGAGTTTACTTTCACCTTGTTAAAGTATCGCTCACACAGACAGTCCCGCCTTTCTTTCAAAGCAGACCTAAATCATTGAGTATAATATCTACATAACTTTGGCCAGGAAAGGTGCATTTTATTGCTCTTTTCGGTATCATTTCGATATTGTCAGATAAGTAATTCTGTAAATTGGTACGCCACACGGGGCATGCATATTTCAGTACAGGTTTCACAACACTTACATACACAGCGACCAGATCACTGATTAATATCTGCTCGTTTTAACTGGTACAGCATATATATAATATTTTCCCAGTTTTTTTTTACAATATTCTCCACATGCTTATTCCATGTTAGATCATGAGAAATCGTAACGCCAAGAAGCTTAGCATGGCGTACTTTATCTACATCTACATCCAAATAGCAGTTACTGGAGGCGTGAGGATATCTGCATAATTCCTTAATACCCAAGCAAGTATGTTATCAGGCCCTGTGGTTTTATTCGCCATAACTTTAGGAGTGTAATATATTCATGCTAACAATATACATAAGCATTTTCTGTGTAATTTTCTCGGCATAATCTTAATCCAGATTACCTCTTACTCATCAACCTCTAGGTCATTGAACCTTTTATAGAAGACATAATTTCTGATATAACAGGACACACCACCGGCTCAGCCATGACCCTGTCCTTTCTCTCTAGGCAAAATCCAAGTAGAGCAATGCTATTTTCTCCTATAATCTTTAAACCACGTTTCACTAACACATGGAATTGATACATCATGCATTGCAACCGTGACCAGCAATTCGTCCATTTTTTCACTGCTTATGGATCTGGCTTTTAAGTTTATTAAAACTGGCAGATCCCATTATTTGTTTTATATGTTGCCGGGCACAAACCCGCGTATTTTTAATCTTGTTCAATGACCAAAACGTGTAGGCCTATTTAGTAATCACGCCTATGATGTTTCTCCTTATGTCCACGTTCCCCGCATTTGTAACACAGTACTTTCTGGGCGTGCTCGCGGGGGCGGTGACGTCGTTTGTTTCGCCGCATTTTACGCACCTGCACAACGTGTGTCGTTAACGATTTCGGCATTCAATCAGTGTTCGAAATGAGTGGGATCTGAGGGGTCTAGGACCCCAACAAAGGCACGAGGGATCTCCCATAAGAGAGAAACATGTAAGCTTGGGGGGTTCCACATTTTATCGTTGATGCTCTTCCTCCTTGTTCCCTGCCGTACATGGGTGAGGGTCGGGTAAAGTATTGTCGAGCCACTCTTTCTGATCTTTCTTTCCATAGTTTTCTATCGGCTGCTAACTCTCTCCATCCTTCATCCTCCCCCGATCTTCTCATATCCCTCCTCGCGCAGTCCTCCCATCTTAGCTGCGGCCTTCCCTTTTTCCTGCGTCCTTGAAGTTTTTCCACCTCTGCTCTCTTTGCTAGTTTGTCTGCATCCATCCTTACCAAGTGGACTACCCAACTCATCCTGCTTCTCACCAATCTTCCTGTTAGGCTGCATTGCATTCCAACCTCTTTCCTCAGGTCGGTCATCTTTCTTCTGTCCACCTTCGTTGTTGTTGTTTTTCGACGAACCCAGTTGTTCTTACAAACTTGCAGCTTCTGCTGTTGTTGTTCTGTCAACGCCACTGTCTCCAGACCATACAGGCATGCCGGTGTAACACAGACTCTCGGGACTTTCCCTTTCAGCTTTTCCATTTTTTTCTGTCCAATATGACTCCCTCTACCTTTCTCCGAGCATTCGCTCCTGCTTGTATCCGACATCGCATTTCTGCCTCTGAATGCCTATCCTCCGTAACCATTCCTCCAAGGTACACAAAGCCATCCACTTGCTTGATCTCCTTACCATCCAAACTGATGTACAACTCCCCTCTCTGGTGTCCACATCACTTCTGTCTTCTCCATGCTCATTCTCAGTCCATGCTTCTTCAACACCCCCTTCCATTGCTCTAACATTTCATGTAGTTCTTGTTTGCTCTCTGCTATTATGGTCAGATCGTCTGCTTACATCATCTTCTCGATAATATCCTTCGTGCTGATCTTCCTGCTGATTAGTTCCATCACCATGATAAACAGTAAATGAGCCGATGTTAACTGGAAACTCTTCCGACAACCTAGATCCAACCACCACTTTTCCTTTCGGTCTCTCATATATTACTTCCACCATCTTTGCTTCTGCTTCTGGCACTCCCATCCATCTCACTGTTGCCATCACCACCTCTCTTGGGACTGTGTCATAGACCTTCTCCAAGTCCACAAATCCCACTGTCAGTCTCCCTTGCATCTCCAACCTCTTGCAAACATCCCATCAGTCGTCCCTCTACTCTTTCTGAATCCCTGTTGCTCTTCACCCAATGCTTGCTCTACTTTCTTTCGGATCCTAACATCCAGGATCCTCTCTAGCGGCTTCATGATGTGACTTAGAAGTGTGATTCCTCGGTATTTCCCTGGGTCTTGCACATCTCCCTTCCTCTTCCATATTGGAATAATTAGCACTGTCCGCCACTCCTCTGGTACTTTACCTTGCTTCATACATTGTACCGATGTAATTACCCTTCCGTTATTGCACCTGTTGCTGTGTGTGAAGCTATTTTGGTTCGTCTGTGCTAGAACTCGGCGGTGTTCGCAGAACTCGACAGTTTTCGCAGAACTCGACAGTTTTCGCAGAACTCGATATATCTCGCAACAAAAACTCGATAGTTTCCGCAGAACTCAACGGTTTTCGCAGGTTTACCTTGGCATTTTACTTCTAAGAATTGCAGAACACTGTCTGCAAGCGCATTTCTCCAGTGTAAACAGTTTATACTACAAGCGCATTCAATCTAAGTTGGTAAAATAACTACAGGTCGCTATGATAACAAGCAAGTCTTGTCACAAAAATAGGCGTCATTACAGTGAAGATTTTTTTTCGGGTGGGGTGACCAAAATTTTTGGGGGACCCCCCAAGAATCAGTAGTCATTTCAAACACAGCGTTCAATGACTCTCCATCCATTACCAGGCGACCCTCTAACGTCGAGCACTTTGTCATGGGTCGCTGCTTTCGTAGTGTCTTCATATCGATGTTGGTGTTGTTGATTCTTGCGTTTTAGTGCCTATTCGGGAAGGATAGGTTTGACAGCATTCTGTCTACTTCGCTCACTGACAGGTGCAGCCCGTCCTTCTGGAAGGCAGCAGTGTCTACTGCGCCGTTTTAGTGCCTATTCGGGAAGGATAGGTTTGACAGCATTCTGTCTACTTCGCTCACTGACAGGTGCAGCCCGTCCTTCTGGAAGGCAGCAGTGTCTACTGCGCCGTTTCGGAAAATGAAGTTGGCAGCGTTATCGACGAAAGCAACGCGTATTTCATCGCACGTTGCTCTTATTGTGTTGCTGACTTCAGCCACGTTTGCGGATCAGCTTTAGAGAACATGCACGCGCCCAGAAGTAGGCACGTGCATGTTACAAGAGCGCCTGTCGTGTGGTGTGTTGTGTTGGCTGCCTGAGAGTATGGCCTATCCAGCTCCGCTTCTTCTTTCTAATTTGATGTTCCACTGTTTCTAGATTGGTTCTTTCTCTAAGTGCATCATTGCCAAATGTTTCTGGTCATCTTTATCCTTACAATTCTTCTAAGACATTTATAGCGGTTTAGGCTAGAATCGTAACGCCGAGTCAGTCGCTACTTCTGTGTGTGAAGCGAAACAGGTAAAGACGGCACATACACGGTCCGTAAACGTCATATTACATTACGCATGGCGGCTGTTGCAGAGACCAGTATATATATATATATGTATGTATGTATGTATGTATGTATGTATGTATGTATGTAAGTATGTATGTTTGTATGTATGTATGTATGTATGTATGTATGTACGCACGCACGCACGCACGCACGCACGCACGCACACACACACACATAATTATACATATAAATGTTTGGATTTTATCAGGTCGACTGCTCATAGTGAGCTGCCGGACTTGAACAGTATGTACAGACACAGGCAGCACGCCGACACCGCGTCCACGTCATCCGGCCAGAGCAACGCGAGGACGTCTTCCAGACACAACATGGCGTCCACGTTCGTCGGTCTGCAGGGACAGGGTGTCAACATGAGCAGTTTCTGCGAGGCGTGCGCCGACCGCCGACACAACCACATGCCACCGAACGCCCGCAAAGCGCTCGAGGGGGCGACTTTCATCGCCAAACACCTGGACGGGGAAAACGAGTCAAAGCGGGTAAGTCATTGGTTATCGGGTTTATTATCAATATATTAATACGATAATTTCGGAGGGTGGGGGCAGTCTAGCAGTATCTCCTCCCTGGCGCCGAGGTCCTCTCGCCTCTTTTTATGTTGCTTCTCCTCCTTCAACCATTGGCCTCTGAACTATCGATTGGTGATGTATTACAAACACACAAAGGTAGCTATTTAGACGTGTTCGCTGCTCGCGCGATGTAGCTCTTTTACCTGCCGGTGACAGATGGACACAGCGGCGTAGCTTCTTTACGGGAACATATCGGCTTATTGCTATGTGTATCCCACAGTTATGTGTATCCCACAGACATGCAACATTTAGCGTCCTCTGTTGTATTATATCACATATGTCATAATAGTATTTAATTTGGTACCTCACCCATCTGTGAAATTAAATGCTCAGCAAAACAGTCATGGCTCTGGGAAGCGTTTAACATCAAAACGTGTGTAACGGTGATAGCTGCTACGTGTGGCTTGTTGCTCCGTGAACGGGTGTGGGCTGCTTCTTGTGTAAGTGACTAAGTGTATAGGGAGACAGCTGTGACATTACTGCCCTACAGACTGCCTACTCGGCGTCTCACGTGCACCCGACCGGGAAACAGCTGCGCACGTCGCTCAGCTCATAAAAAACTGACCATGTGCTAACTTTCTTGAACAACTGACAGGACGATAACTGTAGCGACGCTTCACGTTAGCGCGTGTGTTACGTATACCTGACACGTGGAAATACGTGTGTGTTACATGTACATGACACGCGGAAATACGTGCGTTATATGTACGTGTCGAATGAAACTACATATGTGTAACAGGTAAATAATGAATGGAAGTACGTGAGTGTTACGTGTACGTGACTATTGGAACTACGTGTGTTACAGGTACGTGACGAGTGGAAGTACGTGGCTCTCGTCATAGACCGCATCCTCCTCATCATCTACGTCAGCGTCTGCGTTCTCGGCGGGATGGGTATACTGCTTCGTGCGCCTGCACTCTACGACTACCGGAAACCACTCACGCGCAACTCGTTTTAATTTCGCATGGCCAACTCTCGCTCGCGTCGTGAACTCCACGAGAAGAAAGTTTGGCCGCGAACGCGTATTTTGACTGTTACCGTCAGGTCTCATCACTGATCTGATTCATGTTGGCGGTATTTTTCAGTTCAATTATTTTAGTTTTGTTTAGTTGTTGCCATTTGCTAGACAGTCAGTAGAAGACGTTGGGTGCAGGCCCGTTCTTGCGAGACGAGCTTCCATTCTTCCACTGTGCCGTGGCGCCGACACGCGAAATCCGGTGGCGGCATTTTTACTGATCGAGCACAGCGTCAAATATTAATTCCGCTTAATTTTATTGTGTGATTTGTTTCAATACAAGTCAACCTTATAATTGTTTCCTATGCATTGTACACACTAATAAAATATCACTCGTAACTGATGAGTTAGAGTTATATATAACTCTTGAGTTATAGTCAACGGATGTTTACCCAGATTCAGTGCAAACATCTGGGTTCCGTCACAACAGGAAGTGCTGTTTAGCACAAGGCGGCTGTAAACGTAAACGGTGGCGCCGCCTCACGGTTAATGGAGGTTAAATTAGTTCATGTAGTACACAATAAGAAAAAATAATCAGAAAATAACAATACAATTCCCCCTAATTCTTTAACTTGGCACCTCTGTGTCGAGCAATATCCTAGTGACCTAGTATCATAGTGCTTTGAATGCAAAACCAATATTATGCCGGTGACACTGATCATAAAACAAGGTGCAGTTGTCAACAGATATGTAACACAAAAATCAAACAAAAACAATTCTTTTGAACGCTGACCTTATATAAATACAGAATTACAAGAGTACATAATAATATATGAGAGTACACCAGCCATTGCAAAAGGACCACACAACTGTAAGAGTTTTGCAGGACAATTATTGCATTGATTGATCAGTTGTTGTTGGACTTCTTCACTGTATCGTCGTCAACAGCAAGGCACCATTTAAATCCTAGTTTATCACCGACCAATCATCATACCACCATTGAAAAAAAAAGAATCTACAGAATTTGTTTTAAAGGAAGGTTGGGTCGACCACGTCTAGTTTCTACCCAATTTAGTCCTAAAAATATACAGGATTGAGAGCAAACTAAACTGTTCACATTTAGACAAGACGTGTAGATTCAAAATCAGGAGTGAGCAATAGATCATGTTTAAAATTTTTTGCAATTTGTGGATGGAAGTAGTGTAATTCTGCACATCTCAGTATCAACATACAGCCATTGGAATTGCTTTCTCGATATTAAAAATATAAAGGAATATTTTGCAAAAATCAAAGAATTTTAAGGGATGGGACAAAAAAGAATTTTCTTTAAATAAATTAACTGACAACATATATCAATTTCAGACCTGTGCACCTAATGCTATAGCTTTCAGAATTCTCATAGCCATTTTCAGTATTTTTAACTGACTTTCAGTAATACTTTTGTCGTGCAAAAAAACACCCATGGTCACCCACAAACTATACTTACTTCCTTTAAATAAAGGAACTGACAACTTATAGTTAAATTTCTTTAGTAAAAATTGCACTGATTGACCATTTCTAGCAACAAATGTTGTAATTAACGGCATGAAACCTAGTTTAGTCATAGATGGCATTGTACAAAGACGTCATCAATCACCCTGTCACTGTTGACTGAGAACGAAAGAGTGCGTCAATCCTGGGAGAAGAGAGTGGTCGGTTGTAGCAAAACAGGGGCGGGGACGTTGCCAGATCGCTGCAGGTAGAGGGCGCTCTTCAGTATTGCTTTCGACAGGACGAAGTAGAGGGGTACATACGAGACAGTGCCACGTGTCCACACCTACAAACAGTGGTCGAATAAACTAGTCGTACACAGTTACAGGTAATCTGGACCCCCAAGAGGGCAATCAATACATTGCAAGTATACCACCCTTGAGAAAAATCCCAGTGCGAAACCAAATGATGGTTAATTAAACCTCCATCTTCAACTGATCCAGTCTATCACAAATCCGGTTCATTGGTGTCCAGATATGTAGTGGGTGAAAAGTATATGTAATATCCACATTAAATTTAACAAAACAATGCCTTTGTTTCAAATCATCAAAAGAATTTACTTTACTCGCTGGATATCCAAAATGGATATCCAACTGTAAATGCTGATCATGTGCGCAACTTCATGACAAAGTTACATCATCACATGACAATGTTCACTTCACTTAAAACTGCTTCCTCAACTGATTTAGCCTATTGCAAATCTGGTTCATTGGTGTCCAAATATATAGCGTGTGAATAGTTTATGTAACATCAGTAGTTGATTTAATACAAAAAGCCTATTTTTTGTTCAAATCATCGAAATAATTGACTTTAGTCGTTAAATCTAGTAAGGATCAAAATAGCGGATACCCAAAACACTGTGTGGGTCAAGGCTGATCGTGACTTCCATCCTCTCGCCGATCACATGACAAAGTTATGAAATTTCACCAAGGAAGAAAATCGTGATTTTTCAGCAATTCTATTTTCTCTTCAGCTTTTCTAATTTAATAGTTTGTCCGATGATTTCACACAACAACTACATACAAAAGTTGCACAAACAAGCTAGCATGTTGCAGTGGATACTAGGTAGGTTTGGCTTTTCGCAAAATTAATTTGAAATGAGACTAGCAAAAAAAATTTAATTGAGGAGGCACCTTTAAGAATTATTCCTATTTCACTTGTAATTTTAATATAATCTTCCCGCCAATTCCTAAAAGCTTTCAATTCTGTATGTTTTGCTAACAAAGCTTTGACTACTTTTTTGACAGCCTGATGCTTGATGGTCATTAACTGGGTCAAAGTACACAAATCCAGATGGACATAAGATAGCAGAAGCAGTATTTTTGAAGCGAAACAAGTCATGGTTTTGGGGATATACACCTAAATGAGATAATAAAAACTAACCATCTGCAACTAAAATCAAGAATATCACACCAGTGTGTCCTAAAAGTGGGAGATTCTGGTCAATTCTTAGAATGACTGAGGGCTGACAACATGACTGATAACTGCATATGCAGTTCTATGAAATCAGGGTAACTGAGACTACAAGTGACGTATTAAGGGAGACCGGCATACACAGAACCAACGCAGTCTCAAACGTGTTATTTTGCCAGAAAGATGACTAGTTTAGTAAATAAAGGCCAAAATACAGTAAGTTACATAAGTTTGAGTTTGGACACAACTAACATGGTCATATCCTGTTGGCAAGTATAGAAATAGGTGTATACAAATGTTGCCAGAATACCAAACTTGTGATGTAGGGTTATCTAACAGTATGGCGTGGCCCATGAAATTAAGGTGCTGTGTGTTCAACAAGGTTTTCCTAGTAAACCACTGGCATGATATTCTTAATTGTAGTTGTAAATGGTTATGTATAGAAACTCCTTTAGGTGCATAGGCCCAAAACCATGACTTTTGTTTCGCTTTCACACTAGGGTGCATGACATTTTTCATTTTCTGTGTATACTTCAGTGTTTGTGGTGCACCAATTTTCACTATAGAAACTCCATTTGCAGGCTTTTGATTCAAAGTGACTGTTTCCTTAAAGTTAGTCTAATTTGCATTCCAAAACATCAAACAGCTTCAAATTATGTTCAATGTTTGCAGACCTCTAACTCTTTTTTACTCAGCCCATCCTGTAAAGTAAAAGTGCCTATTTTGTCCAAAAAATATACATTAAGATAAAATATACACCTTTTAACCAAATTATTTTTTTTGGTATTCAGACATCCACTGGCACTACTCGCGGGAATGTTGAGCCATTATCTCTCCAACATCACGCCCACAAATATATTACTCGGTCAAACTTACCACTGTAAGTAGTGCTCCGTGTACAAAAGACGGCTGGAAGGATATAAGAGATGGAGTGTCGCCCGTATTGCCACGCACGAAGCCACTGCAACAGACAGTGCCGTGGTTAACATGATAGAGGTACAATAAACTAGGCAAAATGTGTAATAAAATCTGCCTTTGTGTGCATTGCACATAATAATTCTGCATGAACCGTATTCGTCCTATAATAAGCGTACAGTATGCCCGAAAAAAAGTTGGGCCACTGAAAAATGTCAAGGAATCTGTTCTTATAAGTATACCCCAAAATATGGTATTCCCTAGACATTAAGGAAACTGTTTAACACTAGTGGTGTCATTTGGTGACTAGCGTAGAAAAAAAATTTGGTGCCAACTGTTTAACACCAGATAGCGACACATTTTAGTTGTTCCACAACAGTCAAATTACAATTATGGATGAAAAAGGGTGTACGCTAATTAAGGCATGTATGCTTAATAGGTCGAATATGGTGCTCTCCATAAAAAAATTATTTTAATGATCTAAACAATGATGACTTGGTAGCTATACTTCAGACTGATGATTGTAATCTATTAATATTTTAATAATTTTTCAGTCAACTTTATTTTTGTTTGTTGTGATGTTTCACAATGAACTATGGTAACATTGAGCTAGTTTTTGGAATTATGCATGCACGCACGCACACACACACGCACGCATACATGCATGAATGGAGAATGATGATATGCCTGATGACATTTTTACAAATTCAATAATAGCCATTTTCTTACTGACCCTTCCACAATCGTCCTGATATTAATTTTGGAAGTAGAATAGGATAGAATAGGACCTAGTTACCAAGGGATGATCTCAAGCACTGGTTGCATTCTCGTCTGGAAGAGGGCAATCATCTCAGAAGCTACAACAGATGTAAACTGACATAACAATAATGGATTCAGAGACTACACAAACAACACACGAACAACACACGAACAACACACAAACAACACACAAACAACACACGAACAACACACAAACAACACACGAACAACACACAAACAACACACAAACAACACACAAACAACACACGAACAACACACGAACAACACACGAACAACACAGGAACAACACACAAGCAACACACAAGCAACACGAACAACACACAAACAACACACGAACAACACACAAGCAACACACGAACAACACACGAACAACATGCAAGCAACACACAAACAACACATGAACAACACATGAATAACACACAAGCAACACACAAACAACACACGAACAAAACACAAACAACACACAAACAACACACGAACAACACACGAACAACATACAAGCAACACACAAACAACACACAAACAACTCATTTGTGTTTAGTCATAACAACAATACACAAGCCAGAAAAGTCTGTGGAATAAATTAATCTTTACACTGTAGTTTCCTTACAGATCTAAAATGAAAGATTACATAAAATACTCCTAGTGCAAACTGCATTAGCCCAAAAATTCAGTGTACAGTAACTGGGACTTTACCCAATGTAAAGTCTATTGTTTATTGCAAAAACGTAATAAAATGGGCAAGCTGGCTATGTCAACAAACAATTATAAGGATTATTTATTTGGGTGTTATTTGAAAATTAATGACTGATTTATAGACTGATTGCAGTATGCCATCGTCTGTGCAACACATTCATCAAACCTGTTTGTTTATTTCCAAGAGAAAGTAGCATTGCTTGATCAGACTACACATAGCAATACAAGAGTGAGACACACACACACATCGTACCTGTAAACTGGACAGCCAGTCTCTCTCCTGTAGGGTCCCACGCCATGGCTTGTATGTTTCCACCAACGCTGCAACAAAGGTGCAGTCTACTGTAGAGCATCACAAAGACAGCATGTGATATTATTATGCACAAAATACAACATTATATTCCATTCGGGTGTTTCATTGTTAAGCGATATATAGGAACACTGTTATTTCATCAGGCAATAATGTGGCGTATAACACATTTTGCCGTGAAACACTGTTATCTCCGCCACTATGGACGAGACGGCCGTACAAAACTACTCTTAACTCAATTTATATGATTTTGCCTGCCAATATTTGGTAAGTATTTCTTAATTTTTCCATCACCAACCCCCTCAAACATCTTTTTATTCGTATTTTAAAGTTCAACTTAAGACCTTTTGACAATGCAAAAAAATTGCACTAAATTGGTCCCTGAAGGTAAACAAGGCTGGCCGCAATCAGTATGTAGAGAGAAACCATCTTGGAAGACAGACAGAGAACACAGCTAGAGATTGCACGAAATGGCGGAAGTTACTAAGTGGCCTCATGCACCAACTAGGGTGAAGTTACTAAGTGGCCCCATGCACCAACTAGGGTGAAGTTACTATGTGGCCTCATGCACCATTAAGTGGCCTCATGCACCAACTATGGTGAAGTTATTAAGTGGCCTCATGCACCAACTATGGTGAAGTTATTAAGTGGCCTCATGCACCAACTAGGGTGAAGTTACTAAGTGGCCTCATGCACCAACTAGGGTGAAGTTACTAAGTGGCCCCATGCACCAACTAGGGTGAAGTTATTAAGTGCCTCATGCACCAACTAGGGTGAAGTTACTAAGTTGCCCCATGCACCAACTAGGGTGAAGTTATTAAGTGCCTCATGCACCAACTAGGGTGAAGTTATTAAGTGGCCTTATGCACCAACTAGTGTGAAGTTATTAAGTGGCCTTATGCACCAACTAGGGTGAAGTTATTAAGTGGCCTCATGCACCAACTAGGGTGAAGTTATTAAGTGGCCTCATGCACCAACTAGGGTGCAGTTACTAAGTGGCCTCATGCACCAACTAGGGTGAAGTTATTAAGTGGCCCCATGCACCAACTCGGGTGAAGTTACTAAGTGGCCCCATGCACCAACTCGGGTGAAGTTACTAAGTGGCCCCATGCACCAACTAGGGTGAAGTTACTAAGTGGCCTTATGCACCAACCAGGGTGAAGCTACTAAGTGGCCCCATGCACCAACTAGGGTGAAGTTACTAAGTGGCCTCATGCACCAACTAGGGTGAAGTTACTAAGTGGCCTCATGCACCAACTAGGGTGAAGTTACTAAGTAGCCTCATGCACCAACTAGGGTGAAGTTACTAAGTGGCCCCATGCACCAACTAGGGTGAAGTTACTAAGTAGCCTTATGCACCAACTAGGGTGAAGTTACTAAGTGGCCTTATGCACCAACTAGGGTGGAGTTACTAAGTGGCCCCATGCATCAACAAGGGCGAAGTTACTAAGTGGCCCATGCACCAACTTGGGTGAAGTTACTAAGTGGCCTCATGCACCAACTAGGGTGAAGTTACTACGTGGCCTCATGCACCAACTAGGGTGAAGTTACAAAGTGGCCTCATGCACCAACTAGGGTGAAGTTACTAAGTGGCCTCATGCACCACCAACTAGGGTGAAGTTACTAAGTGGCCTCATGCACCAACTAGAGTGAAGTTACTAAGTGGCCTCATGCACCAACTAGGGTGAAGTTACTAAGTGGCCTTTTGCACCAACTAGGGTGAAGTTACTAAGTCGCCTTATGCACCAGCTAGGGTGCAAAGACGATAACTCATCCTTGCTAGCTAGGGCTGGTAGTAGTACTACACTAGCCCTGGCAGATCGAACTGTTGAAACACAGATTTGTCAATTTATCCCACACCATATGCGGATGTGCGCTGAATCATTTGTACTTCATCCCACTTGCTGTCCTGGTCAACGCGTTTCTTGGAATTAGACGTGCCCGTGCCCAAAATTCAAAGAGCATTCCCACGAAATGTGCATCATTGTCCGTCCAACCAGCGACAACGGGTCCACTACTAATTAAAGTTCAGTTCTCATATGCGAACCCCACAAATCTGAGCAAGCAATATTATTGGTCAAAAAAAATTAGACAAGCGAAGAATGGAGGAGCTGAGAGAGGAAGTTGGTGTGAAAGAGACTCTCAGGATGAAGTTGGTCAGGAGACGGCTAAAGTGGACTGGATATGTAGAAACAATGGATGAGGTACGGTTGATGAAGAGTGCAGATGCGTTCAGTGTGAAGGGTAGAAAGAAAAGAGGAAGAAACAAGACTGAGATGGGAGAAGAAAAATAAAATTGAGGACCAGTATCGATGGCAGCCTCATCCCGGCCTTCAGGGACAAAGAGAAGAGAATTTGTTGGAGGAAAGATTTGCACTCATCAAAATACATTTGTCATGGGTTATTTACTCACCTGGAGTCACCCACAAAGGTCTCACTCAAGTCAGCACACTGCACCGCGACCTTTGACCCTCCAGTGCCGGGAACATTGAAGTTTCCGCTGTGTTGGAAACTCAAGGAGTAGATGATGGGTTCGTTGACTGTCGCAAACAGCAGCATGCTTCCATCTGGGCTCCACTGGGCACACTAAAACAATCACCCAACAGGTAATGATTAATGCTTAAAACCCGTCTTCAACTGACTTAGCCCATCGCGAATAGTTTAGAATAGTTTAATTAACATGTGCTGCCGATTTGTAAAAGAGTCCGTACTTTTGTTAAAATCATCAAAACAATTGACTGTGATTGTTAGATCAGACAACTTGCATAAGTGTTAGTAGCCTTGTGTCATAGTATATACATCCAAACCACTTTTGCACTGCACGGCCGAATTTTTACTGGATTTGGTCAAAAATAATTACACAGTTTGTCCGATGATTTTACCAAAACTAAATAAAAAGTTTTTACAAACGAGCAAGCGTGTCAGAGATGATACTATATAGGTTTGGTTTTATGAAGCAAGACGAACAGAAAAACTTAATTGAACAAGGAACTTTAACCCTTTGCACCCTGCAGCATCTGGCTGATCTGTCTGGCGCCGTGTTCTGGCCGTGGATCTTAGAGACTCATACAGGTAGCGTCATCTACTGGATGATTTACAACATTATCCACCAGATGACGCTGTATGTTTCACATTGTCTTAAGGTGATTTTATTATTGACTCTTTGTGTCAGTATGTTTTAATGTTTCTTGAGTGTGTCACAGTATCTAAATGCATTTGGTAAAATATGAACATGCTTTTTTATTTGTCAATGTGAAAGGTTTCAGGGCAAATTGGAATAAATCCATTTTTTTTAGAAAAACACTTCCGTGTTTCAACCTCAGAATGTAGATGGGAACTTGCACAACATTAAAACAAATGGCAGCTAGAACTAAAATTTTTATTGTATATTTCTGAAATTTTGCGCATTCAGATATGTTGCTCAAATTGGCGTTTATCGGGTTTTGCTCCAAAACGCTTCATATATTGATTGTATAAAGACAACTTTTTTACATTTCATCAGTATATTTTTCTTTAAAATAAACACAACTTGCCATTTAAAAAAGTGAAGTACAAAAAAGTTACATGCACAAATCTAGGTGCAAACGTAACCTGTTGAATTTGTGCTAGTGCTGTGGGGAATCGAGTGCATTTCTTTACGTCATGGGGTCTAAAGGGTTAAATGCATTTCATTACACCATCATGTGGTCTAAAGGGTTAACTGACCTTGACCCTGCCTGAGAGATTACTCCATTTCTCAGTTGTCCACCTGCGACATTCCCAGACTCTGCAAAACAAAAACACCAATTACTGCAATGTATTCTTACTTTTTCATCCTCATATTCCAGAGAATGTGCACAAATTCATATGCAGTTTGTTATGTGTAAGTGTGTATAAAGGGTAGCCATTAGTGTTGGGAATCAGTTGAAATTTCATAATCAATCATTGGTTATAATCAAATGGCACCAACCGATCAACTTTTGATTATATAATCGATCCTAGTTATTAAAGACTACATATTAATTAATGTTACAATTTATATGAAGTATATTATATATATATATCCAGTTCCAAGGAAGTTCCCGTATATATACATATATATATATATATATATATATATATATATATATATATATATATATATATATATATATATATATATATATATATATATATAGTTCCAAGGATGTTCCCGTATACATACATATATATATATATATATATATATATATATATATATATATATATATATATATATATATATATGTATATGCATATATACGGGAACATCCTTGGAACTGGAACTACTTTATTCGACAGAGAACACTGCAACTTGGATGTGATAAATGTGATTTTCAAACTGTGCAAAAAGGAATAAATAGACAAACCACAAACGGAAATTGAAAGAACTAAACTAAATGAACAATGATAAATGCCATCTAACGACACACAAGGGTCGTTCACAATGTTCAACATTTACCTATTTGTAAAAAAACATTCTAAAGGGGAAGGGGGGTCAAGGCCCACGTTCTATTTTTTAATTTGGTTGCATGCAAAATACGACCACAGTTGTACCATGCAGAGCCGCACGGTGAACTGCTACAGAACTACTATTGTTTTAAATTACATAACCGTTCACGGCGCGACGCTGTAATACAGTCCGACATGTGGGAAATTCACAACTTCGTGGAAAACAATTATCAATATGGTACCATGGAGTTGTTACAAAAACATAACTATTTCACATTACTGTTGGAGGTAAATGTTTATAAACATATTCTGATGGTTATTATTGCATGACCTATATACATGACCTATATACATGCACTGTGGCATAACATTTTAAAATCGATATATTTTTTATATGGAAAATTATCAACACAGTATTAATTCAGGGAGAGGTAGAGGGTATGAGAATGAGTAGGTGTCACAAGGTGCAGCTCTACCAATACATACAAAACATTCAACCATCAATGTCTGGTCTCCGTACCGAAACTCTGCTGCTGGTGATGCTGCCAACAGGTTGCTGCCATCTGGTGACCATGACAGAACGGAATTTCCGATGCACCCGAAACGTCGCAGTGCTGTACACATTTCACGAGACACTTCCCACACCTGGCGAGTTAAACAAGAACTACAATTGGTGATAGATCAGCACAATTACTGAACAAACAATGTCAGTGAACTAAAATTTATCTTGTTAGTGAAAATTACAGGTACGTCTTGAAAGTATCGAAACAGTATACAGTCATGCCTCGTTATAACGCGGTGGTCGGGGTCCACGATATCGGACCGCGGTGTAAGCGAGGCGCGTTATGTGTTCCCGTATCTGCCACCAGGGGTACCACGAACAGCAATTAACACGCCACGCCGCCATTAATCACTGCCGCTGTGATGAAGCCCTGTTGTCCCGCATGGTTTATAAAGCTTCTTTAGAGTAGAATATTAACGTTAATGTGTGTTGTATCGATTTTAAAATGTCATACTTTATCGAATGTTGAACTGAATAAAATACATGTGTGTGGAATATGGAATACAAATAATCTGTTACGATGGACTGACTGATCGCCGCCACTGCGAGGAAGCCCTGTTGTGCCGCACGGTATATAAAGCTTATTTAGAATAGAATATTAACGTCAATGTGTGCTGTATCGATTTTAAAATGTTAAAATGTTGAATTGAATAAATTACACGTGTGTGGAATTGTGGAATACAAATCGACAATAATCTGATACGATGGGCTGACTGTATGACGCGTCACTGTGAGTAATGCTCATTGAAAACAATAACCTGGAGACGAGCAGCGGAACATATGCGTATGAGTACGCTTGAAGCGCAAACGTTGATTAAAAATTCTCGTAGCATCAGGTTATGGAAGGTTTGTTGGCAAATCTGATCATATTTAGTGACACAGCCACTTTTTAATGATAGTCAAAGCAAACTTGGGATTGATTAAAAGGTACGTTCTTATATAGCACAGTATCCAGTCATTGAGACTGTTCAAAGCGCTTTACACTTCACCCCTGGCGGACCTGTTCCTTTACACTTTACCCCCTGGTGGACCTGTTCATTTACACTTCACCCCCCCCCCCCCGGCAGACACTTCACCCCCTGGCGGACCTGTTTCTTTACACTTCACCCCCTGGCAGACCAGTTCCTTTACACTTCACCCCCTGGCGGACCTGTTCATTCCATCACCAATGCAACCTTTCCGGGAAGCATTCAGCCACACTGCAATTAATGCGCAGACTATTCTCATTTAAACAGTTGAGTGAACTGGAGCAACATAAATAAACAAAATTGCCAAAGTTTCAAGAGGATTTGAACCCAGGTTCTCTCCATATCTCCACGTTGAAGCTGATATGTAGAATTGCTGCAGAACATACTTAGTGGCCTAATATGCTATTATACAGAAAACGTGACAGATATTGCAATCTCTGTGAAGTGTTCCCCCCTGCCCAAGGCAATGTGGTTGACGTACCAGAATAGAGGCGTCAGCTGCAGAGCCAGTGACCAGCGTGTCCCCCGTGGGACACCACGCCAGGCGGGTGACAGGGCTGTGACCTGGCTTTGTCAATACCTGTACAGAGTTCGTAGATGGCCTGACAAACATAAGAAAGGGCATGACAAATTCTCCTGTCATTCTTTACAAATTTAATGAAAATATGATATAATGTATATTATTTTTACTGTATTGAATAAAATTACATTTCTTAAAATTAATGTTTACTTTAATTTTGCACTTAGTGTATGTAAATATTGTTAGTCATACATTAAAACATTAGTTGCTCAAACAAGTCTTGACTTCCGGAGTCTTGGTGCAGCAGCGACTTGAAATTGGTGTAGAGAATTTACAGAAAAAAGTGGAATATCGAACAGAATAAGTATTACTATTGCATATATATATTATACACAAACATATTGTAGACATATAATAGAAAACAGTTTTTGTTAATTATTAGTCAGAGGCAGGATTTTAGAGTACGTTAGTTCCGGACTCTGACAGGGAAGTCAGAGAGCGTTAGTAGGGTTGTTTGCCATTCTAAAATTTAGATAGCATATTGAATAGTCAGAAATAGTGTAATATTGGTTAGAATAAGTATTACTATTACACATACACTATATACACAAACTTCTTATAGACATATATTAAGAAACTGTTTTTGTTAACAGAGGCAGTATTTTTCCCGGACTCAAATTCAACGAGCGATAAGGGGGAGTTTGTTTAAAGGTTGTGAATTAAACTGGTGTACCAAAATATCATATACATTGTTAAATATATATTAGATAAAGTGATACATTTACATAAATTACATACATAAGGTAATACATATGACATAGTTGTAGTAAACGATTTCGGTAAAAAGGAATTAACAGCAGGATTTTAGCGTAAGTAGGTTTACACTGACTTCGTTGTTTTGTTTACACAGTGTTCTCCGTATTCGCTAGGTGGCAGGCTTTTCTTTTGAACACAAAAACAGCCTTATTCAAGGCTAACGTAGCAATCAGATTAAGTCTAAATTTTGTGATGGAGCCATGCAAACGGCAAGTAAAGGCCACCAGGCATTTAATATGCAGCAGTTGTAGCAACTGGGTGGACTTCGTCAAGTCCGGGTGTGAGAAGTCCTGGACTGAGGTTCAGGCGGATAGTTTTAGTTTTGAGTGTAGGGGATGTACGAGGATGAAGGAACTTGAGGTGGAGTTAGAACAGCTGAGGCTGCTCGTTGTGGCAGTGTTGGGAAGGGAGCAGGTGGGTGGTGCCAGTGGTTCTGGTGGGGGACAGTAGACGATAAAGTGGGGGAAGACGACGAGAGAGATGCTACGGAGAGCTCACCTCAGCCTGGGAGGAGGATGAGAGGAGGTAAGGTGACAGGTCATAGGGAGACAAGACGTAAGGAGACAAGACGTAGGAAGACAGGACGAACGAAGATGAGAAGGAAAGAAATGGGAGTGAAGACAAGTGGATTGAAGGAAAGGGGAGTGGGGGAGACAGTAGCGAAAGGAGTCGGGGGGAGACGATAGTTAAGGCGATGGGAGTGAGGGAGAAGGGAGGGAAGATGTCAGGAGGGAAGGCGATGGAAGCGCAAGTTAGCCAGGAGATGGGAGGGAAAGGTGACAGGTTGATGAGTGAGAGAGAGGTTGATAACAGTCTGCCACCTAGTGACAAGGCTGAAGGACAGAATGCGATGGAGGGGATCCATCGGAAGAGCTATTCCGAGGCAGTGATAGAGGGGGTGAGAAAGAGAGTGAGGGTGTTTGTGGGGAACAGACCGACAGAGTAAAACAAGGGAGATGACGTGGTAATTTGCTTACCTGGGACCAAAATAGAGGCAATAACTGAGAGGGTAGAAAACATCGTGGGTTCGGGCAACGGTGGATCTGTTTTAGTACACGTAGGGACAAATAACATAGAGAGGGAGGGTACAACTGCCATAGTTAGGAAATACAGGAATTTCGTCAGAACACTAAAGCAGACGCGGATTGAGCAGGTAATACTGTCAGGGATTTTACCAGTAATAAGAAGGAGGGGTCATAGATATCGAAATTGCCAGGGGATGGCAATTAACATGCTAGTCGAGAAGCTATATAGGGAAGAGGAAGTTGGTTTTGTGGGGAAGTTTTGTTGGAAGGTTTCATTTAAGTGGAAAGGGGGCAGCAGTATATGTGGATGGACTCACAGCAGCAGTAGACAGTGGCATGGGTAGCATAACAAATATTTTTGGTAGTAAACACTATTTAAACTAGAAGCGCAGGGGGGTTACCTAGAGATGCCTCAAGCAGGACAAGAGGCCACTAGTACAGATAAACCAATAACAAAATGTCCGAAAAACATGTCTGAAGCAGGTTATAGATGTGTGTGTTTAAATGCTAGGAGTGTAGTAAATAAGAAAAAACGAATTAAACATTATGGTAGAAGATATTGACCCTCAATAATTGGTATTACCGAATCATGGGCCAACACAGACATAACAGATGCTGAATTAGGATTGAAAGGATACGTAATGTTTAGGAAAGATCGAATAGGAAGAAGGGGAGGGGGAGTTATTTTATATGTTAAATAATCTAATCAGGCTTATGAAATAAAATTAGAAAGGGAAACAGATTACGATGAAGCTGTTTGGTGCAAAATAGTTTCAGGAAATTCAAAATTAATTATTGGATTAGTTTACCGAAGTCCAAACATAAACGAAGAGGATAACACAAAAATACAAAATGCTATAAAGGAAGTTAATAAAGGGGAATGTATCATAATGGGAGATTTTAACCATGGACACATACAATGGAAATCTCTACAGTGTACAGGAGATGAGGACCAACAATTTCTATTTTTAATTCAGGATAGCTTCCTTATTCAGCACGTGCTAGAACCAACCAGGGGAGATAATGTATTAGATATAGTTTTGTCATCACAAAAAGAATTAGTGGACAATGTAAAAATACATGAACCATTTGGTAACAGTGACCACTATCAATGTAAAATCAGAAAGTAAAAATAAAAAAATGTATCAGAGAAACTTCCACAAAGGTAACTATAAAGATATGAGAAAATACTTAGCAAAGCTAGATTGGAATAACATGCTGATGAATAAGACCGCACTTGAATGTTGCAATATTCTAAAATATGAAATTGAGAGTATCATCGATAAATTTGTTCCCTTGAAAAAATAAGGAAAACAGTCTAGAAAGAAACACTTGTCAAAAGAAGCTATTAGAAAAATAGTGTTTAAGCAAACTATGTGGAGGGTTTTAGGCATACCAGAAAGGATGAAGACCAAGCATGGAGGCCATATCGTAAAAAAGACATAGATAAGCTAGAAAGAATACAACGAAGAGCAACTAAGATGATTCCAGAATTAAGAGACCTTAGTTACGAAAGTCGCTTATTACAATGTGGTTTGACAACACTAGAGACCAGGAGACTAAGAGGAGACCAAATAGAAGTGTTTAAAATAGTGAATGGTTATGAGGATGTTGATAGGAAGGCAGTAGAACCAGAGGACACAAAGCAGCATTAGTTAAGGAGCAGTGTAGGTTGGACATGAGAAAGTACTCTTTCTCACAGAGGGTGATAAATGAATGGAACAAACTGCCAAATGATTGTGTTAATGCTAGTAGTGTGAATATGTTTAAAAATAGAATTGACAGATATCTGATAAAGGCGGGCTACACATAGATGAGAAAATTGTT
Organism: Lamellibrachia columna; assembly: GCA_963662155.1. Classification (NCBI taxonomy): domain Eukaryota; kingdom Metazoa; phylum Annelida; class Polychaeta; order Sabellida; family Siboglinidae; genus Lamellibrachia; species Lamellibrachia columna. The sequence continues at coordinate 30,190,683 of OY759261.1, read as the reverse complement.
GGACTCTCGATAAGCCAATGGCTTCCTTGTCCACTTGCCATCTGGAACTTGTTGTTCGAGATGGCAATCTTGTTAAATCTATGCAAATTACAAAGAGGCACTTAACCTAGCTACATCTGAAATTAGAAAATCGAAAAGAACCTTAGAAAAAAAATTGGCAGGTAATATAAAAAATTACAGCAAGAGTTCCTATGCTTATGTAAGGAGTAAACAGAAAGTTTGAGATAAGGCGGACCACTGGAAAACAACAGGGGAAACATAATTTCAGACGGGTTTCAAATGGCAGAAATCCTGAATGAGTATTTCAGCTCAGTTTTTACCACAGAAGATATCAGCTCACTTCCAGTTCCATTTACTAAATTTGAGGGCAATAAATCAGAACATTTAGGGCAGTTATTTGTAACTCCTGAAATGATAGCAAACAAAATTAAGAAGATGAAAGATAATAAATCACCTGGAGTTGATGGGATACCACCAAAACTGCTTAAGGAAATTGTTGCACAAACTAGTACACCACTTGCAAAATTGCTTAACTTGTCACTAGAAGAAGGAATAGTTCCTTCAGAATGGAAAGAAGCAAACATTACGCTGCTATTTAAGAAGGGATCGAGGAACAATCCAGAAAATTACAGACCAGTGAGTTTAACATGGTGGAATTCCTTGTAAAACATAAATTAATAAATACATCTTAACATGGGTCATGTCTAACCAATCTCTTGTTTTTTTTAAGAAATTACAAAGTGGGTAGGTGACGGGTCGGTCACCAGTGGATGTTGTCTACTTTTCAGAAAGCTTTTGATAAAGTGCCACATCAAAGATTGTTGCTTAAACTAAAAGTCCATGGTATAGGTAATGATGTAATCAACTGGATAGAAAAGTGGCTTACACACAGAAGACAGAGAGTAATAGTAGATGGTGAGATTTCATACTGGAAATCGGTTTTAAGTGGGGTACCACAGGGATCAGTATTAGGCCCTGTACTGTTTTTAATATAATATATAAATGATTTGAAAGATGACATATCTAGCAAAGTACTCAAATTTGCAGATGATACAAAAGTATTCAGAAAGGTTACTAATGATACAGATAAACAAAGTTTACAGTATGATCTAGATAAATTAGTTAAATGGTCAGAAAAATGGCAATGGTTATACAATTTTGGGAAGTGTAAATGTATACACATAGGACATGGAAACATGGACAAAGAATATAAAATGGGGGATGCTGTACTAGGTAGAACCACACAAGAAAAGGACTTAGGAGTAGCATTTAGTGCTGACATGAAAGTTTCAGAGCAATGTGGGACTGCAAAACAAATTCTAGGGCTAATTAGGAGACCTATCATGTATAAGGAGAAACAGCTAATTTTACCCCTGTACAAAGCAATAGTTGGACCACATTTGGAATATTGTATTCAAGCATGGAAGCCATATCATAAAAAGGACATAGACAAGCTAGAAAGAATACAACAAAGAGCAACAAAAATTATTCCAGAATTGACACCTTAGTTACGAAAGTCGCTTATTTCAATGTGGTTTGACAACACTAGAGACCAGGAGACTAAGAGGAGACCAAATAGAAGTGTTTAAAATAGTGAACGGTTATGAGGATGTTGATAGGAATATGTTCTTCAAACTTAAAGAAGGCAGTAGAACCAGAGGACACAAAGCAGCATTAGTTAACGAGCAGTGTAGGTTGGACATGAGAAAGTACTCTTTTTCATAGAGGGTGATAAATGAATGGAACAAATTGCCAAATGATTGTGTTAATGCTAGTAGTGTGAATGTGTTTAAAAATAGAATTGACAGATATTTGATAAGGGCGGGCTACACATAGATGAGAAAATTGTTGGACTCTCGATAAGCCAATGGCTTCCTTGTCAACTTTCCATCTGGAACTTGTTGTTCGGGATGGCAATCTTGTTAAATCTTGTTAAAAAACTAAGATTCCATATATTGTAATTTTTAACCCAAATAGTTATGTTTACCTACATGTGTTAAAATTTATTTATTTATTATTTACTGATTAATTTAGTTTCTTTCTTTTCTTATAAAAAAGGTATCGTTAAATTAATAAAACTAAAGATATTTAGAAAGTAAAACCCGGGTGGCCCCTATAACAGTGTTAGTATCGTTTTCCCTTGTAAATTGTTATGCTGGAACATTATATAACAGCGACAAGGGTTTTTAGGTCACACTTGTATTGCTAACATGTACCAGTTTGTCTTCTACACTGATGTAATTATCCAGACAGACTATTTATTCTGACTGTGCACCCTATGCTGCAGGCATCTTACATTTAATGCGGTGTGCACAGTGGCAATTACGTCGACATTCACCCTCCAAAATAAATTGGACGAATTGCCCATTTTCAACCTACATAGTAGTTGGGTTTTTCCACACAAACTTAGAAAGGGTTGCATGCCCCCATTATTAACCAAATACACCAGAGATTCATGGGTAATGGAACTGCTTAGGCACACGAATAGGAGTCTCCTGTCCCAGGCATTAACCAGTAATTTAATTTCTGTACCAGATAATGCATCGTTAATAGTTGTTTAACAGATTGTGTTTGTCTTTTGCTTGTTGTTAATATGATTTATCAGTTATAACTGTATTACATGTTGGTATGTATATTGGGACGAATAAAAAAAATTCTGATTCTGATTCTATAACACATTTCAAGACGCATTCCAAATTCCAATGAAATTAGAAACATATTCCTAATAACCACAAGAAGCTTATACCTAACCCATTGGTACCTGCCCAACACAACCTCTACTATCACGTTGAATAAACAGTAAACAGACCTGTCATCATGTACACATTTTCCGTCATATTTTTTTTATACAGATTTGTTTAAAATGTAAAATTCATGAAAATAACATAATATGTTGTGTTCATAACATAAACTTGAATAACAAACTTGTAGCGGACGAAACCTATGAGATTGTGTGGGTATATTTTATAGCTTGATAGATGGCGACACTCAGTCACATATCTCGTCAAATTTACATGCATTTTGTTACCTGTAAGGGAATGTAAATATATATATGGCAGCTCTGAGTAAACTCGACTTACCTTGATGCTAGAGAGGTAGGGTCGACATGCCATATAAGGGTACATGTCTGACAAGCTACAGCCAGGATGGAAGAGGACATGTAGCTGCAAGCAAAGGGTTAATAGCGTGTAAATTTACAGTGTAGTGTAGACAAATGCTGGCAAAGTATGATGAGACCATGACTGGACAATGGACACATGCTCCAGCCGGGAACAAGCGATTCTTGCAACTAGCATGAACATTAAATCGCTCCACTGAGCAATATTACACACTCAATATACAAAGCTGCATAGCATCGAAGCAAAAGTTTAGTTTGAAAGAGGAAGTAAACCCATGTTATTGAACTTCAAATTATACGGAAATCCCTGACAATGAATGTGTGGAACTTTGCAACAAACCAAAAGGGAGAGCACATATTTAGTCATGAAGAGAATCCTACATAATAGTTTTCAAAGCTTTATTCCATTGTACAACAGATTACTACAATTTATGCATATATAGTTATGTATGAATAAACAATGTACTCCTGTTAAATTAATAAAAATAATGATATTTAGAAGCTATATAGCAAGTAAAACCCGGGGTGGCTCCTATGACAGCGACTAATTTTGGTCTTAATAGGATCTCCTGATTCTATAATAACACATTAATGTATGTTGTCAAGCTTGAATAGAATTCAACCAAATTAATTATACGGCAATGAAAATGACACCACACAATGGCAAAAGGTTCAATATGTAGGTTCTATAACACTATCAGTATGCTGCATTAAAAAGAGCTCCAAAATTACGTATACCCTATTCGACCTATTAAGCGTACATGCCCTAATTAGTGTACACCCTATTTTGTATCAGCAGGATCCATAATTATTGTAATTTGAGTAGTGTGGAACAACTGAAGTATTGCCATCTGGTGTTAAACAGTTGGCATCACTTTTCAGTTGTTCTACACTAGTCACCAAATGACACTACTAGTGTTAAACAATTACCTTATTGTCTAGAGAAAAAAATTTTGGTGCACGCTTATAAGAACAGATTCCTTTACATTTTTCCATGTACGCTTATAAGGTCAAATACAGCACATGCATCCCATGAGTTGTCTGCATGCCGTACCTCCAGGCGGCGTCAGCCACTCCCTTCTGTAGCTTGTGTTTGAGGATGGGCGCCACGTCTGTCTTGCTGGCCGTGAAAACCTTGACCGAGTCGTCCAGTAGAGCCAAGGCAAACTTGGTTGTGTGGGGGTGCCACGCAAAGCATCTTATGAACCCTTCCCGCCTTCAACACAACGCAACAAATAGAAAAATGCTAAGTAATGCCAGGATACATTGCTAAACTTTTGTTGTGAGTAGCATGTTTGTGTTACTGGGTCAGTGCACGTTACACAAATTTTTTGCAGCGGTAACATTTTCGTATCAGTTCAACAATTTCTGCGCCGTCCAAATCAACATGCGACTCGAGTGCAGACCAGCTCCGTTTTAAGTCAAATAAACGCACGACTTCCAATGACCATTTAGCCTGGCATTAGACAGGGCATTCCATCTCAGATCACCCAAGTTGCACTCATATTTTTGAATTCAACAAAAAATGTACCAATAAATCCACAGGCCAATATAACCACACATGTCAAACCATAGAGCCGTAGCTCGAATAGTTTCTGAGGTACGATTGATCATTTCAAATTTGGCGACAATTTTCGAAAATCATGAATATTTCTTGTTCTACTTTAAATATTAATAACTCAACAACTATTTGTGCTAGAACTCTAATGTTTGGCATGTTTATTCTCCATTATATGTACATAGTAACCAACATAGTTCCACATCTGTATATTAGTTCTCCCACAATCTGCCATTGAAGTTGTGTGTTTTTTATGTGCGAAATGGAGACAATAACTGATCTTCAAACTTCTCATATACCTACATATGTAGGTGTGATATTAATCAAAACAAAATTCATTTGTGTTCTAACTTGTTTTATTATTCATATATGGGTCTAAAATCAGTTGTATTTGTATTCATTCATCATATGGGACAATGCAATTCTCACCAAAGCTGTTTACAAATTTATGAAATGACATACCAGTTTGAATTAGATGAGAATTCTGCAATCATATCTTCATTTGTCATCTGGAACCATTCAAGAAGCTTGGCTAAACATTGCAATTTGATTTTTTTTCATTTACAACGACACGTCCTTATCAAAGGCCAATTTTAATACTGTTAAATTTTGTCTTATTAAGGCGACTTCATCAGTACTAATGACGTCGGATGACGTCATTGTACACGTGAGGAAGTTTGTAATTGCTCTTGTCTTGATTGATCCACACTGACCAGTATCTGTACTTCATGTCCCACCACGCTAGGCACCAGAAGGTAGGAGTAGTCAGAACCCTTATGAACAGGTGTGAGACAATAAATCCTGAGGAAGGGGACAAGAAGGAAGAGGAAGAACACTTAAAAGGAGCCCTTAGAAGGTGCGGCTACCCGTCCTGGGCCTTGAAAAAATTACGGAAAACAAGAAGAGAAAACCACCAGAAAAGAGAAAAAAGGACAAGAAGTACAGAAACCAGGTTGTCATCCCATACGTGGGTGTCTCAGAGAGGGTTGATCGGGTTCTGAAGAAATACGGGGTGACCACAGCCATGCGTCCCCACACAACACTGAGACGTCTGTCGGTACACCCAAAGGACAAAGTAGAACAAGAACAGGGTGAACTAGTTTACCAAATACTGTGTAAGAGTTGTGGCGCAGCCTACATAAAAGAGACAGGGAGATTGTTTAAGACCAGACTAAACGAACACAAGAAAGAGAATGTACAAAAAGAACAATACACGGGGAGCGGAAAAAAACAGTTACAGTCCACCACCAACAAGTCCGACCTCACAGACCACACAATCACCAATAACCATCTAACAGACTGGAAGGGAATACAAGAGGTAGAGTCACACAGAAGGAGAAGACATGTGAAAAAGGCCATAAGGATACGCAAGACCAAAGCAGCGATCAACCAAGACGAGGGCAATTATGAACTTCCTCACATGTACGATGACGCCATCCGATGTCATTAGTACTGCTGAAGTCGCCTTGATAAAACGATGAAAATTTATACACAGTTAAAACAAGTTTTGGATATGTCAAAATAATAGTGGGGTTTGAGGAAGACTTACTGTGAGATGAGGACATATCGTTCCCCTCAGTGAGTTCGCCCATCGCACTGCGCCAAGCAAGAGGGAAGCCATTACGCTCACGGTGCGGTTCACTGTGTGATGAGACAATGGCACAATCAAATAACTCAAAAATTTGCTAATTTTATGTCTACTTATTGTCTACAAGGGCATTTTCTGTTTCATGAAAACATGCCCACTTTTCTATTCTGTTTTCTATTTATCGATCAAAGTTAAAATTGTCACCTGTTACATTTCAGCCAAGTTTAATTAATGTTCTGTCATTTAGCAACAAGCACATATATCACAATTAAACTGGCTAAAAATTACATTACAACAGGACCAGCCTTAGGATCAATTACATTGTAATTGATACGCCAATTCCAGAATTGGAATTAGTGTTATGTTTTTAAAAGTATTTGGCATTGGTGAACATTCTCAATGACCTTTTAATTATTTTTTCAATTACATCATGTAACTTTTTAACTCAAATTATTCACTACAAATAATCAATAAAATATAATATGTAATATTTGTTTGCCATTATGCACCATAATATGCAGAAATCAATTAAAGGTGCCCTAAAAATAGATGTTTTTTGGGTTTAGTGGCTCTGTTCACAAACCCTTATTTCAATATGGAAATGATTATTAGAACTGGTATTTTGCAAATGGAATTAATATTTTTTAGGTGTAACTGGAATTTATATTTTGTAATTCGAATTAATATCTCTATGGTGTAATTGGAATTGATATGCATAATTAGTGTGTAATTGAAATTACAATTCCAAGCAGACAGACAGACGTTCTTTACTTGGCCCGTACACATATCAAGAAATATAAAATAGGGGGACACGAACCACCCTATGTGCAGTTAAGTACCCATTCTAAAATGTACAGCATATGTAACGATAGAAAGATTGACACAGTTCTAGGCTATACGAAGAAGTAAAAATGACATTAAAAGTGATCATGTGTGAATATTTATCCATTATACATGGATAGATATTATGTACCATTACTAGTCCATTAGACTCATTGAAGTTGAAATCGTCCCCTCTCTCACCTGCGACATCTCGCCTGTGGCCAGCCGCTAGTTCTTCCAACAGCCCAGACAGTCCATGCTCATGCCTAGAAAGGTACAACACACAAACTAAATGATGAGCATCAAAAGTGTCATATTTATTGAAAAAACACAGGATAGACTCACGCTAAACATTGACCAATTCACCAATGGCTACAAAGTATTAAAGGCCCGTTCACACACAGTGATTAGTTCTGAATTGGTTGGGCGACACTGTGTTGTCTGGCCAATAGGACAACTAATCGATCATGAGAACGGGCCTTAAATTTGGCTAAGAAAGGAATACCAGGAAGATCTTTCACCAACTTGACAAATACCAGTGGAGGCAGTGACACTGATCATAATTAAACTACCGTACATAATAATTACTTATACAAATTAGCAGCCATTGTAATGACAATTCATGGAATTCCCATTGAAAACTACGGTTACATCAGCACTTTAACGGCGTAGCAGTTACCAGAAAGAGGCACTATTGAATTAGGACGTGCTTAAATTTATAATTATTTTTACTTCAATCAAATCTCAATTACTTCAGGTACTCAACCAGCAAATATCCCTTTCTACGACCAAGAATGCATATTTCTGTGCAACAAACCAGGCTCGCAGCAGGCGTTTGTGCGGAGTCTCTGTGTGTTCAATAAATGCTGATCTGGCGCTGACGCGAGAGATGGATGGTCGGAGCAGGTCTTGAGATATGTCAACTGTCGGATACTGTAGACCCTGGAAGTGAGTGACATCGACGCAAGTGACAATAGCGGCAGTGACGCTAATGTCACACATGTGACAGAGAGGTTGGGTTCAAATACAACGGTTAATTACAATTACTCAGCATCATAAAATATTACAGTGCATCAAAATTAATTACACAGTGCTTTAATAAACTAATTTCATTTAGAGCGCATCGCCAAAGGTCAAGGCTGCAATGTTTATAAGTGAAAAGTAAGTTTTTCTTGGTGAAATTCCACAACATTCCCATATAACACTATATGTTGGTTTATGACCATAATGAGGTGGGTGGGTAAAGAAATTTGAGATAAATTCTTTACAACCTACAATGGTGACTGAACCATGTTGGTCTTTGTGATGTGAACTGTCTCTTTCCTTGAGAATATTAACTGGTGACTACTTCGATATGTATGATTTTACAAATGTTACACATATTTGTCATTGTGTGTCATTTCATAAACATGCGGGCTGACCTGAAATAAACTGAAATAAACTTATTTTATTATAAAGTAAATCCAAAGTATTTGTGCTGCAAATTAGTATGGCTGATTTTAAATGTTTAATATTTGATTTTAAATGTTTAATATTATTCATCACGGATACAGTTCGAATTGCGTTTTAGGGGTGGTTATTTGAAGAGGGTTCACTTATACAGTATATGTCAATGAAAAATATGTATAAAAATGAAAATACGAATAACTTCTAACATCAACTATTGATGTCCCTACTCAACGTGTTGATGGCAGTCGACAGCCTTCATCTGGAATTTTGAGACTACTTGTTCTTCTTGTGCTCGCCAGTTGGCTTGGCAAACAGGCTGTCCAACGCGTGTCTAAGTCTCGATTCATGATTGGACTCATCTTTCTGATCCATATGGCCTCTTTAATCCATCTTGCGTTTCTGCTGCTTTCTACGTCTATCACTTTGCTCCCTCCCAGTCATTGATGCTATTGTTTCTGTCTGTTTTCTATATCTATCACTTTGCTCCCTCCAGTCATTGATGCTATTGTTTCTGTCTGTTTTTGCAGACGTATGTTCTACCATCACTGACTCTCTCTTTTGTTCCCGGGTAAACCGTCTGTTTGAGATGTTCTCAACCTCCTTCTTGTGCTCCTCGAGTCTTGTTCTCTGGTTCGCCAGTGTTCGTGAATGTGTGGATGCAGCTCTTAGTAAACATAATTTGTCTTTTTGCTGTCTTCCACTGTGTCCTTTGGATGCAATTGTATTAGTTTGATGTTTAATTAGGTCTCACTGTTGTAGCAATCTCTGCTGTACATGTTCTGTTACTCCATTGATGTAAAAGGTATGTTCTTATATAGCGCGGTATCCGGTCCATAGGACTGCTCAAAGCGCTTTACACTTCACCCCCTGGCAGACCTGTTCATTCCAAGGCCATCTCAACTTCTTTGGGAAGTATTCAGCCACGCTGCAATTGCTGCGCGAAGGCTATTCGTTCACATATCCACCACTGTCTGTATTGCCAGGTACTCATTTATACAGCTGAGTGAACTGTGGCAACGTGGGGTGATCAAACTTGCCAAAGGTTTGAAGCGACCACAGTGGGAGTCCGGCCTTCTAACCGGTATGCTATCGTGCCCCACAGGAGAGTACAGGAGAGTGACCAAATGTATTGCAAAGTTCATAAGAATCCCAGAGATCCTTTGTTTCTGACTGCATGATACTAGCCCCAGAATTCCTTATGAAAACTGTCGTTGGCAGCTGAAACGTTGGTGAGTAGGTCAATCAACTGTTATAGTCAGCAGAAAATTGTGTTTATGATTTAATAGGGTTGGCGAAAAGCCAGTCAATATGAGTATTGACTGGGTCAGTGGTCAATGCCGGTAAAATCCATCCTTTACTGGTCAATGCTGGTTGATTCTGGTTGCTAAAGCTTGTAAAAATCTTAGTGTACTGATTAATACAGTTAAATGTTAGAGTGTACAACATATTTAACTTAAAACCAAATTACTTCAATTAACAATTTAGTTAATTATTTATTTTTATGTCAAACATTTTGCCTGGAAGTAGCCAGAAATATAAGGAGATAAAAAATATGTGTATTTAGGATTGTGTTATCCTGTCCAAGTTCAACAGTGTGGCAACGACAGTGTATATGAAACTAGCAGGATCAAGCTGAGTGGTCTTCTTGTATAATAAAGTTGTGGACTTGGAAGCATACTTTAATATTGGTTGGTGGTTGTGTCTAATCTTGCACAATGAAACTGTAGCTGATTCCAAGCTCAGAGTTAGATGAATGGGTGATCCATTCATCTAACTCTGACTCTGAGCAGAAATCAAAACTGTGGAAAATCATGCAAGAACTTCAGAGACATTTGAATTAAACATTCTATCAAACATCTGCTTGATCGTTTGGTTATAATATAGTATGAAGTAAATAAAATTGAAAAAAACTACATAGTACATTTTTTATCACCATTATTTAAACACAGTATGCTATTGCTACTTTTTGCCTGGAAATATGTAAAAAAAATTACCTGCATTAACCAATATTGACAACTTTTCGAGTATTGACCGGGCTGGTTATTCCCGGGTATAACCGCTGGTCAAAGCCAGGGGTGGTTTGAACTGGCCAACCCTGTGATTTAATCTTGTTACCTGCATTGCTAACTGATCAACAGCGGCCTCTCGTGGCAGGGTGAGTAACTCTGCATTCTGTTCACATACTGTCACGTAGCCCTCTGGTGGCAGCGATGGAAATGACAACAGCAAGCTCATAGCCATAGGTATCTCTAGTACTTTCAAGTTTGGGAAGAAAGTCCTGAAATAGTAAAGTACATCTACACATGAAAGGTTAATATGCAATTATAGTTGACAAACCTATGTTCATAGATGCCAACCCTCATTAGACTGGTAAAACAAATCTGTAAAATATGCAAACAAACCCATATGATATACAAGTAGATGTCTGCTGGTTTGCCACGCATACTGAAAAGAAGCTCACCATACAAACTTGGAATGTCTCTGATATTGATTGAATCTCGTGAAACTACGGCACAGCCAATTAAAATATCCGCGAGAGAGTATCTCTTTGGATGAGTTTTGAACTGATGATGTTATTATGATAATATTGTTATTAAAATGTTACGAATTCCAGCACCCAAAATTATAATATGGCCTGGCACATGACCTGTGACCACCGTTTTTGTACTGTGCCTTTGTTACATAAACAACTTGTCAAAACATGGTCATACCCATGACATCGAGTATGACCTTCCCTACCACCATACGCAGTACAGGAAGATGTAATTTTTTCCCACGCACAATAGATGAGTGGAATAGCCTGCCCCAAGAAGTGGTATCTGCGACCACTCTGGACTCTTTGAGTCCAGGCTCCAGCCCCACCTCTGAATTCTACTTCTCCCATCCCCTTCCCTCCCTTTCTACATCCCCTAACCCTAACTCCAGTAAAAATCGGACTACTACATTTCTTCTCTTTCCTGCTGCTAAAGACTACCCCCAAAATCTTCAACCAAATACATGAAGAAGATGGGTGTGAGGCCAGACGTTTTTCAGAACGCACTGGCTATTTACCGAGCAGCTCTGGAAATAACAGCCCATAATTTGTTATTTCCCAAGCAAACCAGAAGCTGATTTAACCAATTAAAACGCAGGATGGAATATTTCCTATTCCCCGCGCGGGTGCATTCATTAGCTTGGCCGATTTTGTCCACGATGGAGGTGGGCAGGAAATTTGCATGTTGGACTGATTTTTTTTATTGATTAATGAATTAAAAATGCCCTTTTTGGGGCCTATTTTAATCTACATTGGACTTGCATTGTCATTTTTATGTTCAGAGCATGCTCTGAAAATAAGCCTGATTGGCCCTTATTTTCAGAGCATGCTCTGAAAATAAAGCTGTGCAGCTATGAGTTTATCTAGTTATTTCTCATTGTTATTTCATCTACAAAGCAATTATTTCCTTAAAAATACAAATATAAAAGTAGCAGATATAACAGAGCTGCCCTGAAAATAAGCCTCTGATCGGCCCTTATTTTTAGAGCATGCTCTGAAAATAAAGCCGTGCAGCTATGAGTTTATCTAGTTATTTATCCACGTTATTTCATCTACAAAGCAATTATTTCCTTAAAAATACAAATATAAATGTAGCAGATATAACATAGCTGCTCTGAAAATAAGCATCTGATCGGCCCTTATTTTCAGAGCATGCTCTGAAAATAAAGCTGTGCAGCTAAGAGTTTATCTAGTTATTTCTCCACGTTATTTCATCTACAAAGCAATTATTTCCTTAAAAATACAAATATAAATGTAGCAGATGTAACATAGCCTCTGATCGGCCCTTATTTTCAGAGCATGCTCTGAAAATAAGCATCTGATTGGCCCTTATTTTCAGAGCATGCTCTGAAAATAGCCTAAGCCAATTCTCTACATGGCATATTATCGCTCAATTGTTGGCTGCATTTTACAGATTTTAAGCAAATTGTTTGTTATGTGATTTTAGTCAAAGGCTAATAATACTAGAAATAGGCATAACAACATAAGTAATTGAATGCTCACATACCTATGATATACTAAACCGGCGAAAACATTAAGGCAATGAAAACAGTTAATAAACAGCGGGAAATTATGTTTTGTTTGATACCATCCATATATACTGACTGTATTGTTCTACATAGGTTTTGCTAGATCCTTTTGGGCAACCGCGCTCACATTGACCTGTGCTTGTGCGGTTTTGTGTAGCGTGGTATGCATGGACGTGCGAGGTGTTTGCAACGCTGTATTGCAAATGTTTCTCGCAATGATGTATTGCATTCATGGCAAATTAAGTATTGTAAAATAAATTATTATAATTAAATTCATTAATTTATTCATGTTCTGCATGCTGTGATTGGTGTGTAATTATTGTTAAAAAAATACGTGTCTGCGTGACAGAAAATGTATTTGTTGAATATGATATACACAACACGTCTATAATAGTAATGTATTATTATTAAATCACTAGACTTAGTGTTCCAGATATTTAAATAGTGTAATAATAATTATACTGTTGTGATCAACGACAACTTGAGGCCTATTCCGAACAAATACAGCGTTTAATAGGTCTTAAACAAAGCTCAAACTTATCACAAGATGCGAGTATAGGTGCATGTGTTCATACGGAGGAGCGCAGTAAACTCTCTCTCTCTCTCTCTCTCTCTCTCTCTCTCTCTCTCTCTCTCTCTCTCTCTCTCTCTCTCTCTCTCTCTCTCTCTCTCTCTCTCTCTCTCTCTCTCTCTCTCTCTCTCTCTCTCTCTCTCTCTCTCTCTCTCGTGTTCGCTAGGTGGCGCAGTGATAATTAATCCATTGTGGGTTCACTGATCTCTATAATATATACCTTATATAACCACTGATCTTTACATAGAGATCAGTGGGTTGGGGAAGGTGGTATATATAGCTTATCTAAAAATTAAAGTGTCTGTTTCTCTGTCAGTGCTTTTATCTGTTTGTATTTGTTTGTTTGCTTGTTTGTCTGTCTGCTGTGCCTTATGCACAGTTGCATTTGTGGACAGAACCAGTAATTCGAAGTAGATCTACTTCGTTACTTTACTTGAATAGTTTTTTTATTTTCTACTTGTAACGAAGTAATTTTTTATGGATCTACTTCTACTTTTAACAAAGTAGAATTACGTGTTACTTTTGTAAATGGAATGAAGTACCGACAACGGGTGTTTTATTTTTTTTCCGCTGCATACAGAAACGGCATACACACTACGCGCGGAATCACCGCGCGTAAATCCGTAATCTGTTTTCTGATTCACTAATTTAAAATTCTCCGCTGAGCAGGATCGCTGAGCTATATAAATCGAGTGTAACCGATAGTCGCCATTTCTCTTTTAACTTTCCGTTTGCGCGACCTGTTTTTCTACACTTTGTTTTGTTTGCGAGAGCGTTCTATACTATAGCCATGACGGCGCCGACACAACTACAGCACCCGTAGCCTTATTTGTCATCGATATTTCGCATAGACTCTATGCGAAATATGATAGAGTCTGTTGACGGCGCAAAGGTGAAGCTTGTGTGCAGGTGAAGTTCGCCCCAAACCTCCACAAGAGTCCGCAACAAGGCGCTGCTTTTAGTAGCACCTAGCGGATTCACTGTGAAACTATTGCGAAATTATTGCGTACGGTAATCGTTGAGCTTTTCGTTGAGTTTTCATTTTTCGATCGCTATACGGCAGTAAATTTATGGTTTTGTAACATGATGTGTGTATATGCATAGTAGATACACGAGGAGAAGTTTGGAGGCTATAGGTGGTCGTTTTCATAGTTAGGTCAGAAACTTTCATTTATTTATTTTACCAGGTAATTTTAAAAAAGAATTTTCCCCTGCCATCTCGCGGACCCCCTGCGATGGCAGCTCTCTGTGCCCCCCCCCCCCAGTGGGCCGAGGACCCCCGTAACTATAACCAGCAGTAAGATCAACACGAATGATATTCTCAGGAAGATGATGTACGCAGACGATCGGCACAATTGCAGAGAGCAATTAAATACCAAACCGGAAATACAAGAAACACTGCAGAAATGGAACAATGTGTTCAAACTTCAAGAAGCATGCCTGGGGAAAACGTGGTTTGAGTTGGACAGCAGAGAAAGGGGTTGAACATCAGATATTTGAGGGGAAAGAGATCAAGCAAGGGTTGGCTTTATGTACCTTGGCGGAATGTTTACAGAACATGGGCGTTCGAAGACAGAGACACATCGATCGTCGGATACAAGCGGGAGCTAATGCATGGCGGAATGTAAATCGAGGGTCGTGACGGACAGAAATACCCGTGCAACACCAAAAGTTGAAAGGGAAAGTTATGAGACCGTGTGTAATATGCCCGTATGTTCTTGAGACAGCTAGTGGAACTGACATGTAGCCATGCATGCAGCGATCGAATATAAAAAAGCACAATTAAGATCCACTTGTGCAATTTCTTTTTAGTGCTCCTTTTTATGGCATTTTACACTTATATGCACTGTAATTTGTTATAAATAAAATACATCATCTTCATCATCAACCGTCTAAAACAACAGAAGTAAATATGCAGTATTCTTGTCACTAGGCAAGTCAGCTAGGCAAGTTCAATGTTTATTTGGGGTAGATTGTGTGGTGCTTTTACTTCAGTTCTAGGGTTTCGCGTTCAAAGCTTTGTGGGTCCGACTTTTGTTTTCTCCTTTTTTGATGTTTTCTTCATTTATGTTATATTATGGCCCCAATGGAGCATTACTTTTATAGGTAAATTATACTAAAAGTAAGTCGAAAGCTTTGCAATTAAATTAACAAAACAATATGTTCAGTCTAATTCCATTAACTTCAAAAATTCTTTAATTATGTATCCTGCTACCTACTAGTATTATTTATACCCCAATGGCAAATTATTATTTAAATAAACAAAAGTAAAGTAAATTAACAGCCAATTTCTTCACCATGAATCCTTTTATCATGTACCTAATTAAAAATGATATGATTCACATTATTAATATTGGTTATTAAGGCATCTGTATATGTTGGGACTAGTAAAATGTATGCCCCAAGCCTTCATATATGTATATATATATATATATATATATACATACATACATACATACATACATATATATAAAATATACTTAGATATTATCAATACTTCATTGTTAAAAAAGATGCACTGAATACTTTTTAAACAACTATTTTAATCAAGTAATTAACAATGAAGTCAGATAGCATATCAGAGAAATGCATTACAACAAATACATGTGCATAAAATTATATGTATGTATGTATGTATGTATGTATGTATGTATGTATGTATGTAAGTATATATGCATGCATGCATACATGCATGTATGTATATAATTTTTGCACATGTATTTGTTGTAATGCATTTCTCTGATACGCTATCTGACTTTATTGTTAATTACTTGATTAAAATAGTTGTTTAAAAAGTATTCAGTGCATCTTTTTTAACAATGAAGTACTAATAATATCTAAGTATATTTTGTTCAAGTTTGAATGCAAGTAGTTAAAAATATTGTACTGCACTCTCTCCATAGGAATACCTACCCACAGATTACAAGTACTGTGTATGTCAATTCGATGGTGATAATTCTACTGTTAGGAGTGTCAGTCTCCGTGTTGCTCTCACAACACAATCAGAGGCGGAGGACTGGTTAAGGAAGCTACAAACTCGATCATTCATAACGTGGAGAGTTGCAAGCAAGATCTCTCCGAAAGAAGGAGGGAGAAATGTGTTCAGAGTAAGTACCCCATATAAAATTTGGATCAACTCATTACATTGTACATTGGAGATGATGATTAGATGCCTTGTTGGCAAGAAAGAAACTGTTGAACATTTACAAGTAAATTACCTTACATTTACTTGAAAATATGTCCAATCTAACGACATTAAATCAACCGAAACAATTATTAAATTAACTATTAACTTAACTTAGTTAACAGTTAACTTTTTTGTTTGTAGTTATGTGAACAATTATTGTAAACACACATAATATCTAAATTAATTTTAACACTGTACATTTATTTGAAGTTGTATTTTATTGATTGTCTACTACATCTGTAGAACTGTCATATTGAATTATTTTAAGACAAGTCAGTTTGTGGTTATATTAGTGCAGCAAACAAAAAATTAGTTATAGTAAACCAAATTCTTCGTTTACAGACCAACTATAGATGTCAGCATAACACTCTTCCGTGATCTGCTACTGCTGATCTGCGCAGGGCAAGCAAAAATACTTTGTGTCAGACAAGCCTCTATTTGACACTCAAGCGATCAACTGTCTCACGAGGAAGGAAAAGCTCGTAAGTGTTTATTTATAATTATCATTATTTTAGATCTTTATTGTCGACTGGAACTGAATGAAATAAAATTTTTGATTTAGCCTACCAACCTTAACCCCAAGACAGGGAATGTTAAATCAGCTTATGATAGTCTTACATCAATGCCTTCCCCCTCAGAATAGGCTTTTCCAACAACATTAATCAAAATGGAACCGGGCCTGCTGTACATTCCATTAAAGGTCTACTTGAGAATATTAGGACTTAGTATTTAAAAATCAAACCTATGTTGCAGCTTTCATATACTGTATTCCGAGTTGTATCCAGATAATGAAACTTAGAAATGGAGAAACAATCAATTCATAGACATCAACATCTTTAGGTCAATGTTATTAATGATAATCATTTGGTGATATGATGGGTTAGCAGTTTTTCCCCTGGGGAAAAGGAGGTGAAAGGTGCTCTTGTCCAGAGAAAAACAACATGCATAACAATGTTTCTAATGTCAGGAATTGACCACTATGTGGACAAGAGGGATATGTATAAATATATGTGGAACTAATGAAAAGTAAAAGGTGCTGAGAAAAAGGTGCATGTTGCTCCACTTTGCATAATGAAAAGTGAAAGGAGCTGACAAAAAAGTGCAAGGTGCGCCACCTTGCAGATTACATAGCAGGGGAAAGACTGGGTTAGTTTGTTGCAGACTACACAGGTTCTTTCAACTTCATTGTGAAACATGTTTTTCTTTCTGTTGCCCACAGCTCGAAAGATCCTCATTTTGGAGATGGGTTATTCTTGGTTTGTACCATCAATAACCATCACAATCATCCGGTACATTGTGCAGACTCGGTTCGCTACAGAGATGTTGCTGATGAGACATGTGAGGAAATAACCCGTCTATTCGAGTCTGGTCATTCCCCCTCCACTGCACTTGATGTACTCAAGTTCCAACTACAGGACAAGCCTGGGGACGACTACGTGGTTCTGGCTGCTGACCGAGCATTGTGTCAAGATCTGCAGTACTGCTACAGGTAGGTGAATTGGTTACAAATACTGATATACAAATTGTATTGGGGCAATGCTATTAGGGTATTCTACAACTTGCCTGCAGTAAAAACTAGAAAATAGAGCATCATTTTACTAATGTCACCTTCATTTAGTATGGCATAACGCATGTCAAAATTGGATTTACTGGAGAAGGGGACAAATTATGTTTCTGTCCATGCGATATTCCTGGGGGCAGCAGCCATCCCCTTTTCTCCTCGTCCTATTTATATAGTTACAGTCACACAAACAGTGTTGGCATTAATGTGCTCATGTGCATTCTTTTCATGTCATCATGCCCATTGTTTAACAGGTGATCTCCGGACAGTCTGTTGTGAGAGAAACAACTAACCTTGTCTTTATTCCTTCCAGATTGTACTACAAACTGTTCAAGAAGGAGTACGGCCATCCATGTGGGCAAGTAATGATGCAGGATCTCTCTCGAAATGTGAAAAAAATATAATGAAGAATTTGGAGAAGAATGCATCAAGCTTGCATTTCATAATGAGCAGCCTGTTGTGGCCTTCTGTACACTGCTCATGAAGCGAGTCTATCAACTTTGGCGGTACAGCAGTGAGATGGCATTCATTGATTCATCTGTTGTGGCCTTCTGTACACCACTCATGAAGCAAGTCCATCAACTTTGGCGGTACAGCAGTGAGACGGCATTCATTGATTCATCTGTTGTGGCCTTCTGTACACCGCTCATGAAGCGAGTCCATCAACTTTGGCAGTACAGCAGTGAGACGGCATTCATTGATTCATCTGTTGTGGCCTTCTGTACACCACTCATGAAGCAAGTCCATCAACTTTGGCAGTACAGCAGTGAGACGGCATTCATTGATTCATCTGTTGTGGCCTTCTGTACACCGCTCATGAAGCGAGTCCATCAACTTTGGCGGTACAGCAGTGAGACGGCATTCATTGATTCATGTGTTGTGGCCTTCTGTACACCGCTCATGAAGCGAGTCCATCAACTTTGGCGGTACAGCAGTGAGACGGCATTCATTGATTCATCTGGTGGTATGGACAGAAGCAATTCTCGGGTCTTTTTGCTTCTGACGCACTCACTGGTTGGAGGCCTGCCACTGGGTATATTTGTCACCACGTCTGAGCCCAAAGCTGCCGTGAAGTGTGGCCTGAACCTGCTGACAGATGTTCTACCTGAAGGGGCATTCTTTGACCGTGGAGAAGAGGGACCAAAAGTCATGATGACAGATGACTGTACTGCAGAGAGATCAGCCATCCATGAAGTCTGGCCGTTATGCACTTTGCTGCTCTGCATCTTCCATGTGCTACAGGCGGTGTGGAGGTGGCTTTGGGAGAACCGACACGGCATCCCAAAATACCATCGGCCCCATTTACTTCAGTTGCTTAAGAAAGTCATGGTGGCTGATACATTGGAAGAGCTTGAACAATGGTACAATACCTTGCAAGACGATGACACTGCAAGTCGATTTGACCAGTTCATCCAGTACGCAGATAATCTGTATAAACGGAAAGAAGAATGGGCTCTGTATTATTGCAAAGAAACTTGTGTCCGGGCTAACAACACCAATAACTATGCAGAAGCTGGAATGAGGATCCTGAAAGAGAATGTCTTCAACCGAACGAAGGCATACAACCTGTGTCAGCTGATTGACTTTCTGGTCAACCGACTGTCTGCCTTCTATGAGAGGATATTGACAGATGTTGCAAATAATCGTATTGCTCAACATTCCTTGAATTCAAGATTCTACCCATCCCATCACAGAACCAACAGCAGTGATATTGTTAAGGTGGCTCTACCTAAATATAAATCTTCTTAAGTATTTTCTGTGTGTCTGATGCTTCATCAAATAGTATTTTATAATATGGTCCACTTTGATCCCAGAGTTAAAACGAAATGTGGAATTCCTCACATTTAGAGTCAGCAGAAAATGTAATATTGCTCATCAACGTCTTAAACCAATTACTAGTCACGACTTAAAGTTGTAAGCCGATCGTGAATTGCATAACCCTTAGAGTTTCAGCGCATCAGATATTCTCTTTTTTTTGTACTGTATTGGGTACAATTAATATTGTAAGAAACCGCAACATAACTATATTTTGTTTTCCTTTCCAATTATAATGTTTTAATTGTATTTTGTTTAGTGCTCTGAGACCCAGTTTGAGGTGAAAAGTCAGACGAATAGTGATTCTGCATACCGCGTGTCAATGGCTCTTGGGATGTGCTCTTGTCATGTTGGACAAAATGGTGCACCATGCAAGCATCAAGGAGCAGTTGCTCTCCACTTCAAAATCACAGGATACAACGTGCTACCATGCCACTCAGCTGAACTGCGCTGCCTGTACTATAGGATACAACATGCTACCATGCCACTCAGCTGAACTGCGCTGTCTGTACTACAGGGTTGCGACAGGTATGTTAATCACTCAATTGACTATATTTTGTCTTTGATGTGAATCTGTGGATTCCTAATTATGAACAGTGGTTTATTCATAACATACAAATGAATGCTAAATCAATGAAAGGATGCTATGTGGAGTGAATTTGGTTATGTTCGTACAGAGTGTTAGCAACTAAAATGAAATGGCGAACGCTCACATGAAATTAGACTCATGTCTAGTGTGTAAGAAATTGTTAAATAACAATGTCATAAAATGTGAGCTGTGTGAGGCAGTTTTCCACAAACTTACCAATTTTTGCACTTTATGAGTTTAATATAGATAGAAACAAAGTAAAAGAGTTTCAGTACATTAGAACTATAAATGAGGATACTTTAGCTTCATTTTCAGATGAATTGAGTCAGCAATCCTGGGAAAGTGTTCTAAATACAAATGATGTCAATCAAGCTTATGATACGTTTTTACATATATTTACAAATATATTTCAGAAACATTGCCCGGTTAAGAGTTTCTAAAAAAAGTTACATCAACAATAAGCCTTGGTTTACAAAAGGTTTAAAAAATGCATGTGTGAAAAAAACAAGTTATATAAAGCATTTGTTGTATCTAAATCTGCGGAAGCAGAAAAAAAATACAAAACTTACAAAAACAAACTAACTATCTATCTATCCTAATTTTCATAGTGTTCCTTCTGTAGAGTTAGTGATTTCATGACAAGTTACACATCTACTTCCTATGTGGAGTCTTTACTTCTCCTGGATGAGTTACTGTGGTCCCACGCAATATTTTAGGGGCTAGTAATCATGATAAAAAAAATAAAATTCATTTGATCTGAAAGATATGTTATTCTCTCCAGGCAAAGAAGATGTGGCCATTGATTGGTTCCAACCCATGCAAGCTAGGACCTCTGCTCAGCTACCAGTAACAGTCTCTAATCCAGTGCCTGATGGTCTGGCTCCCTGCCATGCTGCGGAGAACACTGTGGCTGATGAGCAACAACATGACGTCTGTCCAAATGACGAGACTGCAGCTGCGCAGAATGAGGATGAACAGCTCATCTCTGATATTAAAAAGTTCGCTGATGACACCATTAGTAAATTCCTATCTAACAGGGAGTTGTTTAGGAAGCCACTCCTATGCTTCATCCGCAATAGTAAGAAGATTGTCAATGACTCTCATCTTGTTAGTGCTATGCACACCTATGGAAAGTATAATGGCGCTGCAACAGCTACTAGAAGACTTGGGTGCAAAGCAAGATTACAGGTGTCAGCACAGATTGGTGTGCAGCCTCTGGCTGTTATACGAAGAAAGGTTCCCCTTGGTGGACGAAGGCGGTTGAGGGCTGGACGGCCTAGCAAATCAACCTTCACCACGGACCACAGTTATGTTTCATCTAAGAAACGCCGACGTGTTGCACCTCACAACCTTGGACATTGTGTGGAGGCCAACATTTCATTGGGGAAAACCCATTCAGCCATGTAAAGTAATGTGTGACCCTATCCAAACTTAACCTGCATAGCCTTGGTATTTCACATCCCATTCTAGCAAAAAATTTATCCTATTCTATCAATATGACTTTTCCAATTTATGGGTTTATTCATTGTCAGTAATATTATAATTTATTTATATATTTTTATATTAAAATTATAAGATGCCCAAAATTGAACCAGATGAAGCAATGGAGTGGCTCATCCTGCGCAACTTCAGTCTCGTTATCTAGACAGTCATCATCATGTTGTTGATCATCAGCTAAATTGTGTTTATTGGTAAAAAAAAATTATTTAGTAAAATTAAATTCAACATGTTTTCACAGATAACATTGAATTTTTTTTTTCTCAAAAAGGCAAAATGTTTTCCCCATAAAGCTAGGTTTAGATAGATGGTTATGGGAATTGCACCTTTATTCATCTGGCAAGCATGTTTATCATTTAATTCAAGTGCAGTGAGTTCAGTTTAATAGTCTGCCATAATTCGGTATTGACTTATAATTTCTTTATCATTGAGTTTTCTTTTTTATTATTCTTAGTTGTTCAGTTAATTCAAATTTTGCAGTGTTTAATAATTTTGTGAACATGCCATTTGACCACAACTACATTTTGCATGAAGATGGTCAATAACATTAGTTATATCCTTATTGGTTTGTTTTTAAATGTGAATAAAGACACACGTGTAGTACATAGGTTGTCTTTAAGATTGGTGCTACCAGACTTGTTGATTTGTTTATAATGTTCATGCTCAATACGAGTAAAATATTCTTTTTTGGTTCAGAAAAGTGAATTGATCAGTCACTTTATTAACCCAAACTGTAAAATAATTTGGAAAAGTTCTTGTAAATATTTGGTTGACATAGACCAGGTTTTTCTCTAATTAGCTTTACAGGCATTAAAACATGAAACATGGAATGCCTTTTTGCCATATGTTCTATTATTTGTTTTCTCAAAATAGTCAATACTTGTTGTCTAAGCTTTCATAGCACATAATATTTTTAATCGAGTGATATTGTTAGCAATAATGTTTGTTATACCTTCTCATATTGTGTCATGGCTTGTTTTGTTTGTTTTATATGATTGTAATAAATAATTATTGATTGACTAAAAGTTTGTCCCTGCTTTTATGGCGGCACAATTCGAAGAGTAATCCACGTTGATTTCATGTGTTTGTTATATTTTGTACAATAAAAAAAAACTGTTTGATTTATCAAAACAAGTGCAAGTGAAATTACCGTTATTTTCAACAGGTCAAGTTCAAGCCACGTGTCATTGTTAACATAGGTTCAATTGAACACGTGTATTGCTGTTATGAATTAGAGAGTTCGGAGGTCAACTATTCTCAGCAGCCAATCATGTCCGCCTAAGGCGCTGCTTGCCTGGTGCCATTATGGGAAAAAAATTAGCCCCCAGGCACTTATCTGTTTACTGGGACTTTTTGTGTCGCGTGTTCATCAATCATGACACGTTGACATTCAGGCACGTTGACATCCAGGCACGTTAGTCTTGTGACTCATATTTGTGTGATGCACTATCGTGTTTGACGCCATCAACGCCAGCTACAGAACTAGATCACAAGGAAAATGCTGCCGTTCGTTGTTTATGTCGGCGTCGTCGTCTTGTGCGCTGTCATCGCTGTTCTGTATCTCTACCCGGTGAGTTGTCAAACTTACGATAAACGTGGGCGTTGTGGTGGGAGATGATGTACTAAGTAGGCTCACTAGGCCTTGTTTGAAGCGTTGACACAGCTGCCAAGTTGTGTCGAGAAACGTGTGAGTCATGAGCGGGTCCAGCTGTGGCGGACCGTTAGACGGTAAGCATTCATGTCGTCAATTAACTCATAACACGACGTAGGCAAAAAAATTCGCCCCGCTCTTCGTCTCTGGGGCGAAAGTCCCGTACGGCATTTGCTAACTCGGCAATTTGGCAGTTCCGTAGCCAAATGGCTACGGAACTAATAACTTAAGTTTTAAAACCGATACGCACTAACCGTTTCACATGTGTATTCTGTGACATACAACCAACAATTGGGCGTCAAGAAACTGAAGAAATGTGCTCCAACTAATTACTTATGAGTACTTTTATCGGTGACATAGAAAACATTTCACAATTAGCCGCCATACTGTGCACGTGATGTTGCCTTTGGGTCACATGATCAAACGCGATTTCGTGTAGAATGAGGCCAGAATGGGCCAGCAGCACAGAAATAAATAAAACACCCGTTAGTAAGTTAATAGTTTATAGGGGCATTATTAATGATGTAACTCTATGGCCAGCAGACGGCAATTCTTAGCGTGACCTTATATAGATCTATGGAAATCCCGCATGCTTTTCTCGCTCACAACAACATCCGGTTATATACAAACCTTGACAAGCACATGCGTTCTGACAAAAAGGTAATAATTTCACACTTTTACATGGTTATTGTCAGGTAACTTTAGTAATATACATATAAGAATGCATACATACACGAAAGACGTGTTTATTGCTCTGTTTAAGGCGTTTTTGTAAGGTTTCACGTTTCATGAAAATACTTACGCTTTTGATGAACGAGATCTTCGCCTCTACTACAGTAAAAGCCAGATAGAAAAAAAATTGTAGGGCGATTGACTTTGCCTAAACACGACACAACTCAGCGCGAGCCAGCTGTTGTGAACCGTCAGACGGTGAAATAACATAACATTCCTGTGACTATTTAAGTCATAAAATAAGAGCGAGGGTCATAAGGGCGAGTATGTTGTCGAAAACCTGATTATGCAGCGGTATTTTCATTTGAGAAAACGCCTATGTGCAACTTCGAACAGGCAGTTAGAAAACGTTACACAGGCGGTTAGAAATGTTTTCACCCGTCATTTACACCACCAACATGTTGAAATTGGATAATCTATCGACATGCGCTTTGTGAGGGGCCTGTATATGAATTGCTAATAGCGTGGATTGCGTGATCTATATACTAATTTCACTGGAATGTGTAGTTAGATAACGTAATAACGCAACTTTCCACCAAGTGGGAAATAATTACACGTATATTAAGATATGTTTTGGGCTCCCGGAACGATGACTTATTGACGATCGGCGGCCATATTTTGGCTGTTCCGTCTATTGAACATCACCTAGTGGGCGGCCTTCCATTAATTAGTGGGTTACTCATGATGATCTCGGCCTTAGTTATAAACTTATAAACCCGTCTTTAGGAGATGTAATGGTTGCTCCATTGGGGGGGGGGGGGTTGATTGATAGTATGGGTGTGTGTGGTCATCAATAGCCATTATTATATTTTAGTAATTTCCTTGTTTATTTGACATTTCCTGAATAATATTTAATGACTGCATAATTTACCAGTTTAAATTAAAAACAATTTATATGTGACTATTTAAACACAACCTAACTTATCAAAACGACACAAAGCAAGAATGTGAACAGAAATCCGAATGTTTATTGTTTTATAAAGCATGCATACATGTATTAATTCGTACAATTATGACAATTTTATAACATAAAATCATATATCCATGATGTTTTTGAAAATGCTATATTGATGTTAAAATGTTGACTCTTAGAAGCATTGTATAAACGTTATTGAAAAATGTTTTATTAAAACATATAATTATATAACATCATAAAACATTTCCCTGAAATATCATGAAAAAGTTATAATGATATCAAAATGTTGGCTCTTGGAAACATTGTAGAAACGTTTTTGAAATATGTTTTATTATAACATATATATAACATCATAAATAACATTTCCATAAAATATTGTAGAGTTGGATACTCCTCTTCATGTTGTGTTTCTTCGAAGAGTCTTTTCACAATTTGGGCAGCAGGATTTCGGCCAGACCGCACCTTTCTTTTAATATGTTGTAAATAGTTTTCATATTTCTGATGCGCCACTATCTAGATCTCCAAAGTGTTGTGCTTTTCTTGCAATGTGTGCAAGTGTGTGCACAATATAAACTAAGAACTCCCTTCCATACAGCTCTGCACATTTGCTGACAAAATGTTGCAGTAATTGGTGAACATAGTTGCCATACTGTTTAGTCAATTTGGAATTGACTAAAATGCACATGGCCATGCTTAATGCCATGAAGTAGTCATAGTTGTGTTGGGGAAGTGTACCTTTAACGACAAATTTTCCAGTGTACTATAATTGAAATTCAGTTCTCTTCCACCGTTCAACTTCATCCAGTCCTCTGGGCTTTCTAGCGAATTCCCTTGGAATATCCTTACGAATATTGATTAGGTTAGCACTAACTTGTTCATTTTGAGTAGCTGAAATTCTACACATTGCTCTTGGTCCTCTATTCCAAATAAGCAGTAGCTTTTTCGTGACAACCAAACAAATCTGGTGGAGGTAGTCCAATGGAAAGTCACGTATTATGTCCAGATTATGTAGCTGAAGGAAAGGTGATACACCCCCGTGATGCCCTTCTTGTGTTTTATTCCCAAAAGCTGTATCTGTTCTCATTGGTAGATTTGGCATCATTGGATGTGTCATCCTTCCAACATATTTTCCTCTTTGACAGCACTTATCACATCCATAATATCCACTATAGAGTTTGGTGCACTTGACCATTGATCTTGCTTGGGCTTCACATATTATGCATGTTACACTTACATTAAACCTTTTCCCTTCAAATTCCACGCCCTCATTAATTGCTTTATTCAAGTCATTAATGGAATCTAGCAAAAAATCGAGGTTAAGTGGTTTGTTTCCGCCAACAGAAATAGAAAGCGGAAATACTTTTGCAGGATTGATATTCACAACAGAACATAAAACTGGCCATACAGAGGTTTTGCTGCTCTTGAAAAGGGGAAAGCCATCTACATTTTGTGATGTTTATGTTCCTTTGTCAAAAATGTTTTTATGATGTTATATATAATTATGTTTTAATAAAACATTGTTCAACAATGTTTTTCAAAGATGGCACATTTTGATATCATTATAGCATTTTCTAAAACATTATTATGACATTTGAGGAAACATTTTTCTGATGTTTCTAAAACATTATTGTGTTTGCTGGGAATGTTTTAATGATGTTTTAAAAACATCACCGAAAAATGTAAAATTACGTTATCATAAAAAAACATCTGTATGATGTTTCTGAAATTTTACATAATATTTTAGTTACATCTACAAAATGTTATTGACATTTTTTTCATTATAACACGTATATAACCTTTATCAAATGTTATAAACAATTTATGTGTTTGCTGGGTAGTGATTCCATAGTACAGTATATTTGCAATTATTTTTAGATTCACACCCCTATTCACTAAATAAGGCAGCTCATTGCAGAGTGAGATACAATGCTGTTGATTGCCTGAGTTGTAATTGCAGTAGGTACTGAACCCTGAATAAACAAGGGGTCCATTAAACAATAAGTACGAAATGAAAGTACTAGTATGCACAGTTACAAAGAACATTTTGTGAAAGTGGATTCACAAGTCAAACAATGATTCAATAATCTGACCATTACAAAGCACATTTACAAAGAACATTTTGCGAAAGTGGATTCACAAGTCAAACAATGATTCAGTAATCTGACCATTACAGAGCACATTTACAAAGAACATGTTGTGAAGTAGATTTCCTTAACGATAAGTAACAAGTATGCATAGTTACACGGGCGCGTTAGCTAAACAACATGAGAGAGGCCCAATATAAAATTGTGTATCAAGTTCAGAATCTAACATAAATAATTATTCCATAATTTATTCTTTTAAATTCACAAAAAAATTGCATTAAGCACAACAACAAAAGGCTGCTCCTAAAAAGCATTTAGACAAAATTGACTTCCGGTTACTTGGACTTGGTGCAGCGACTTGAATTTGGTGTAGATCATTTACAGAAAAACGCGGTATATCAAATAGAATAAGTATTACTATTGAATATATATTATACACAAACGTATTGTAGACATATATTAGGAAACAGGTTTTGTTAATTATTAGTCAGAGGGAGTATTTTAGAGTAAGTTAGTTTCGGATTCTGTCAGGGAATTCAGCGAGCGATAATAGGGTTGTTTACTATTCGAAAATTGAGATAGCATAGTGAATAGTTTACATTGGCTAATATATATATAAGATAAAGTGATCTATTTACTTAAATTACATACATAAGGTAATATCTGACATAGTGGTAGTAAACGTTTTCGGTAAAAAGGAATTAACAGCAGGATTTTAGCGTAAATTAGTACACACTGACTTCGTTGTTTTGTTACACAGTGTTCTCCGTATTCGCTAGGTGGCAGGTTTTTTTTTCTCATGCGAGGTTAATAGAAGACACAGTTAGCAAGTATATTAGACTAAAGTGTTCTTTTGATCACAAAAACAGCCTTATTCAAGGCTAACGTAGCAAACTAATTAAAACTAAATTGTATGATGGCGCCGTGCAAACGGCAGTTAAAGGCCACAAGGCACTTAATTTGTGGCAGTTGCAGTAACTGGGTGGACTTCGTCAAGTCTGGGTGCGAGAAGTCCTGGGCTGAGGTCCAGGCAGATAGTTTTAGTTTTGAGTGTAGGGGATGTACGAAGATGAAGGAACTAGAGGTGGAGTTGGAAGAGCTGAGGCTGCTCGTTGTGGCAATGGTGGGAAGGGAACAGGGGGGTTGTGCCAGTAGTTCCGGTGGGGGAACAGTAGATGATAAAGTGGGGAAAGACACAAGAGATGCTAGGGAGAGCTCACCGCAGCCTGGGAGAAAGCTGAGAGGAGGGAAGGTGACAGGTCGTAGGGAGACAGGACGTAAGGAGACGGGAAGGAAAGGAACGGGAGGGAAGACAACCGGAGCGAAGGAGAGGGGAGTAGGGGAGACAGGAGGGAAGGAGAAGGGAGTGGGGGAGACAGGAGGGAAGGAGAAAGGAGTGGGGGAGATGGGAGGGAAAACAACCGGAGTGAAGGAGAGGGAAGTGGGAGAGACAAGAGCAAAGGAGTGGGAAGTGGGGGAGACAGGAGCGAAGGAGACAGGAGGGAAGGGGTCAGGACAGAATGTGATGGAGGGGATCGAACAGATTTTACCTGTAATGGGCAGGAGGGGTCACAAATATCGAAATTGTCGGGGGATGGCAATTAACATGTTAGTCCAGAAGTTATGTAGGGAAGAGGAAGTTGGATTTGTGGATTTATGGGGAAGTTTTGTTGGGAGGGCTGATATGTACATGAAGGATGGGCTTCATTTAACTGGAAAGGGGGCGGCAGTATTCGCGGACAAACTTTCAGCAGCAGTAGATATTGACTTGGGTACAATGACAAATATTTTTGGAAGTAAACATTCTTTAAACTAGAAGTGCAGGGGGGTTACCTAGAGGTGTCTCAAGCAGAACAAGAGGCCACTAGCACAGATAAACCAATATCAAATCATCCGAAAAACATCTCTGAAAAAGGTTATAGATGCGTATGTTTAAATGCAAGGCGCATAGTAAATAAGACAAACGAATTAAACATTATGGTAGAAGATATTGACCCTCACATAATTGGTATAACTGAATCATGGGCCAACATAGATATAACAGATGCTGAATTAGGACTGACAGGATATGTAATGTTTAGGAAAGATCGAATAGGAAGAAGGGGCGGGGGAGTTATTTTATATGTTAAGGAATCTATTCAGGCTTATGAAATAAAACTAGAAAGGGAAGCAGATTGCGATGAAGCTGTTTGGTGCAAAATTGTTTCAGGAAATTAAAAATTAACTATTGGATTAGTTTACCGAAGTCCAAACATAAACGAAGAGGACAACACAAAAATAAAAAACGCTATAAAGGAAGTTAGTAAAGGGGAATGTATCATAATGGGAGATTTTAACCATGGACACATACAATGGAATTCTCTAGAGAGCACAGGGATTGAGGACCAACAATTTCTATTTTTAATCCAGGATAGCTTTCTTACTCAGCACGTACTAGAACCAACCAGGGGAGAAAATGTATTAGATATAGTTTTGTCATCACAAAAAGAATTAGTGGACAATGTAAAAATATTTGAACCATTGGGTAATAGTGACCATAATCAAATACATTTTGACATCAATGTAAAATCAGAAAGTAAAAATAAGAAAACGTACAAGAGAAACTTCCACAAAGGTAACTACAAAGATATGAGAAAATACTTAGCAAAGCTAGATTGGAATAACATGCTGATGAATAAGACCGCAATTGAATGTTGGAATATTCTAAAATATGAAATTGAGAGTATCATCGATAAATTTGTTCCCTTCCAAAAACAAGGAAAACGGTGTAGAAAGAAACACTTGTCAAAAGAGGCTATTAGAAAAATAATGCTAAAACAAACTATGTGGAGGGTTTATAGGCGTACCAGAAAGGACGAAGACTATGCAAAATACAAAGAGGCACTTAATGCAGCTACAACTGAAATCAGACAATCTAAAAGAAGCAATGAGCAAAAACTAGCATGTAACATAATGACAGCAAGAGTTTTTATGCATATGTCAGGAGTAAACAAAACGTACAAGACAAGGTTGGACCTCAAGAAGACAGTGCTGGAAATATAATATCACAGGGGTTTTTAATGGCGGAAGACCTAAATGGTTACTTCAGTTCAGTGTTTACCAAAGAAGATATTAGTTCATTACCAGTTGCTGATGCTAAATTTCAGGAGGCTAAATCTGACTATTTAGGTCCGTTAGTTGTAACTCCAGAATTGGTAGCTAAGAAAATAAAGGCAATGAAGGATAACAAATCACCGGGAGTGGATGGGATTCCTCCAAAATAACTAATGGAAACAGTAGAACAAATCAGTATACCACTTGCAAGAGTATTCAACTTGTCATTAAAAGAGGGAGTTGTTCCGTTTGAATGGAAATAAGCAAACATCATACCATTATTTAAAAAGGGTTCGAGAAATAAGTCAGAGAATTACAGACCAGTGAGTTTAACGTCAGTGATTTGTAAATTATTAGAAAGGTTAATTAAAGACCATATGGTAGACTTCCTCGTTAAGCATAAATTATTAAATTCATCTCAACATGGATTCCTTAAAGCGAGGTCATGCTTAACAAATATGTTATGTTTTTTGGAAGAAATCACTAAGTTGATAGACGTGGGATCGCCAGTAGATATTATCTACTTAGATTTTCAGAAAGCTTTTGACAAAGTGCCACATCAAAGATTACTACTTAAATTAAAAGCCTATGTTATCGGGGATAGCATAACTGACTGGATAGAACAATGGCTGACTGACAGAAGACAACGAGTTGTGGTAGATGGAGAAGTTTCAAATTGGAAATCGGTTTTGAGTGGGGTACCTCAAGGATCAGTATTAGGACCTATATTATTCTTAATTTATATCAATGACTTGGACGACAGTATAACAATTAACGTACTGAAATTTGCGGATGACACAAAACTGTTTAGAAAGGTTAATACTGATGGTGATAAACAACATTTACAAAACGATCTAGACAGATTAGTGAAATGGTCTGAGAAATGGCAGATGTTGTTAAATTTTGGGAAATGTAAATGCCTACATACAGGACATGGGAACTTGAATGTAAACTATAAAATGGGTGATACTCTTCTGGGTGCTACTGTAAAAGAAAAGGACTTAGGAGTTACAATAAGCGCTGATATGAAAGTTTCAGAGCAGTGTGGTATTGCAGCTTTAAAGGGTAATCAAATTCTTGGATTGATTAGAAGAAACATAACATACAAGGGAAAAAAGTTAATTATACCTCTTTATAAAGCAATAGTTAGACCTCATTTCGAATACTGTATACAAGCATGTAGACCATATCGTAAGAAGGATATAGATATGCTTGAACGCATACAAAGGAGAGCAACTAAAATGATTCCAGAACTTAGAGACCTTAGTTATGAAGAACGCCTGAAAGAATGTGGTTTAACAACTCTAGAGACAAGGAGGTTAAGAGGAGATCAGATTGAAGTTTTTAAGATATTGAATGGGTATGAAAATATTGATAGAAATATGTTTTTCTCACTCAAGAAGGATAGCAGAACTAGAGGACATGAGGTAAAATTAGTAAAGGATCAATGTAGATTGGACATCAGGAAGCACTCGTTCTCACAGAGGACAATAAATGAATGGAATAAATTGTCTACAGATTGTGTAACTGCTAGCAGCGTGAATATGTTTAAAAACAAGGTTGACACATATCTCAGGAGGGCGGGCTATAAGTAGATGAACATTGTTGGACTCTCTATAAGCCAATGGCTTCCTTGTCCACTTGCCATCTGGGCCTTTGGCTTGGATGGCAAATCTTGTTAAATCTTGTTGTAGTGTTCATTGTGTAACACTAAAGAATTAAAAACAGTGCCATGTAGCATTCAATGTTTTAATAAATATTTAATTTTCTAAAAAAAAAATTGCGTTACATAATAATGTAATATAACACTAATATTCAATACATGGAATGAAAGTTTTATTGACCAATAGTTTATTGGAAAAAGGGTTAACAGAAGAAGTGTAATATAGTTACCTGTAATAAATATATAAAGTAAATTATAATACATATTCAGACATAATATACAAAATGATGTTGTATATAATTGTGTAGTTAAACTGTATAATTTTTTATTTACTCCATTTTATTTAGATATAAATTATTTCATATACCAGTACACATGCCAATCAGTGATTAACAGTATTACTGCAGTAGATGGTGTATGAACAGTAACCCACTAATGTAAGGCCGCCCGCTACGTGATGTTCAATAAACGGAACAGCCAAAACACGGCCGCCGATCGTCAATAAGTCATCGTTCCGGGAGCCCAAAACATATTTTAATGTACGTGTAATTATTACGTTATCTAACTACCCATTCCAGGGAAATCATTATATAGATCACGCAATCCACGCTATTAGAAATTCAATCTCCTTCCGGGCTCATTCCGGCCTCGTTCCGGCTAATATACAGGCCCCTTTGTGAGTGGCTGATCTGTCGGCGTGCGGGGTTTAACAAGATTTGCCATCCAAGCCAAAGGCCCAGATGGCAAGTGGACAAGGAAGCCATTGGCTTATCGAGAGTCCAACAATGTTCATCTACTTATAACCCGCCCTCCTGAGATATGTGTCAACCTTGTTTTTAAACATATTCACGCTGCTAACAGTTACACAATCTGTAGACAATTTGTTCCATTCATTTATTGTCCTCTGTGAGAATGAGTGCTTCCTGATGTCCAATCTACATTGATCCTTTACTAATTTTACCTCATGTCCTCTAGTTCTGCTATCCTTCTTGAGTGAGAAAAACATATTTCTATCAATATTTTCATACCCATTCAATATCTTAAAAACTTCAATCTGATCTCCTCTTAACCTCCTTGTCTCTAGAGTTGTTAAACCACATTCTTTCAGGCGTTCTTCATAACTAAGGTCTCTAAGTTCTGGAATAATTTTAGTTGCTCTCCTTTGTATGCGTTCAAGCATATCTATATCCTTCTTACGATATGGTCTCCATGCTTGTATACAGTATTCTAAATGAGGTCTAACTATTGCTTTATAAAGAGGTATAATTAACTTTTTTCCCTTGTATGTTATGTTTCTTCTAATCAATCCAAGAATTTGATTACCCTTTGAAGCTGCAATACCACACTGCTCTGAAACTTTCATATCAGCACTTATTGTAACTCCTAAGTCCTTTTCTTTTACAGTAGTACCCAGAACAGTATCTCCCATTTTATAGTTTACATTCAAGTTCCCATGTCCTGTATGTAGGCATTTACATTTCCCAAAATTGAACAGCATCTGCCATTTCTCAGACCATTTCACTAATCTGTCTAGATCGTTTTGTAAATGTTGTTTATCACCATCAGTATTAACCTTTCTAAACAGTTTTGTGTCATCCGCAAATTTCAGTACGTTACTTGTTATACTGTCGTCCAAGTCATTGATATAAATTAAGAATAATATAGGTCCTAATACTGATCCTTGAGGTACCCCACTCAAAACCGATTTCCAATTTGAAACTTCTCCATCTACTACAACTCGTCTTCTGTCAGTCAGCCATTGTTCTATCCAGTCAGTTATGCTATCCCCGATACCATGGGCTTTTAATTTAAGTAGTAATCTTTGATGTGGCACTTTGTCAAAAGCTTTCTGAAAATCTAAGTAGATAATATCTACTGGCGATCCCACGTCTATCCACTTAGTGATTTCTTCCAAAAAAACATAACATATTTGTTAAGCATGACATCGCTTTAAGGAATCCATGTTGAGATGAATTTAATAATTTATGCTTAACGAGGAAGTCCAACATATGGTCTTTAATTAACCTTTCAAATAATTTACAAATCACTGAAGTTAAACTCACTGGTCTGTAATTCTCTGACTTATTTCTCGAACCCTTTTTAAATAATGGTATGATGTTTGCTTCTTTCCATTCAAACGGAACAACTCCCTCTTTTAATGACAAGTTGAATACTCTTGCAAGTGGTATACTGATTTGTTCTATTGTTTCCATTAGTAATTTTGGAGGAATCCCATCCACTCCCGGTGATTTGTTATCCTTCATTGCCTTTATTTTCTTAGCTACCAATTCTGGAGTTACAACTAACGGACCTAAATAGTCAGATTTAGCCCCCTGAAATTTAGCATCAGCAACTGGTAATGAACTAATATCTTCTTTGGTAAACACTGAACTGAAGTAACCATTTAGGTCTTCCGCCATTAAAAACCCCTGTGATATTATATTTCCAGTACTGTCTTCTAGAGGTCCAACCTTGTCTTGTACGTTTTGTTTACTCCTGACATATGCATAAAAACTCTTGCTGTCATTTTTTATGTTACATGCTAGTTTTTGCTCATAGCTTCTTTTAGATTGTCTGATTTCAGTTGTAGCTGCATTAAGTGCCTCTTTGTATGTTGCATAGTCTTCTTCCTTTCTGGTGCGCCTATAACCCCTCCACATAGTTTGTTTTACCATTATTTTTCTAATAGCCTCTTTTGAGAAGTGTTTCTTTCTACACCGTTTTCCTTGTTTTTGGAAGGGAACAAATTTATCGATGATACTCTCAATTTCATATTTTAGAATATTCCAACATTCAATTGCGGTCTTATTCATCAGCATGTTATTCCAATCTGCAGTTACCTTTGTGGAAGTTTCTCTTGTATGTTTTCATTTTTTTACTTTCTGATTTTACATTGATGTCAAAATGTATTTGATTATGGTCACTATTACCCAATGGTTCAAATATTTTTACATTGTCCACTAATTCTTTCTGTGATGACAAAACTATATCTAATACATTTTCTCCCCTGGTTGGTTCTAGTACGTGCTGAGTAAGAAAGCTATCCTGGATTAAAAATAGAAATTGTTGGTCCTCAATCCCTGTGCTCTCTAAAGAATTCCATTGTATGTGTCCATGGTTAAAATCTCCCATTATGATACATTCCCCTTTACTAACTTCCTTTATAGCGTTTTTTATTTTTGTGTTGTCCTCTTCGTTTATGTTTGGACTTCGGTAAACTAATCCAATAGATAATTTTGAATTTCCTGAAACAATTTTGCACCAAACAGCTTCATCGCAATCTGCTTCCCTTTCTAGTTTTATTTCATAAGCCTGAATAGATTCTTTAACATATAAAATAACTCCCCCGCCCCTTCTTCCTATTCGATCTTTCCTAAACATTACATATCCTGTCAGTCCTAATTCAGCATCTGTTATATCTATGTTGGCCCATGATTCAGTTATACCAATTATGTGAGGGTCAATATCTTCTACCATAATGTTTAATTCGTTTTTCTTATTTACTATGCTCCTTGCATTTAAACATACGCATCTATAACCTTTTTCAGAGATGTTTTTCGGATGATTTGATATTGGTTTATCTGTGCTACTAGCCTCTTGTTCTGCTTGAGACACCTCTAGGTAACCCCCCTGCACTTCTAGCTTAAAGAATGTTTACTTCCAAAAATATTTGTCATTGTACCCAAGTCACTATCTACTGCTGCTGAAAGTTTGTCCGCGAATACTGCCGCCCCCTTTCCACTTAAATGAAGCCCATCCTTCATGTACATATCAGCCCTCCCAACAAAACTTCCCCATAAATCCAACTTCCTCTTCCCTACATAGCTTCTGGACTAACATGTTAATTGCCATCCCCCGACAATTTCGATACTTGTGACCCCTCCTGCCCATTACAGGTAAAATCCCTGACAGTATTACCTGCTCAACCCGCGTCTGTTTTAGTGTTCTGACCAACTGCCTATATTTCCTAACTATGGCAGTTGTACCCTCCCTCTCTATGTTATTTGTCCCTACGTGTACTAAAACAGATCCACCCTTACCCGAGCCTACGATGTTTTTTACCCTCTCAGTTATCGCCTCTATTTTGGCTCCAGGCAACCAGACCACCACATCATCTCCCTTGTTTAAGACTCTGTCGGTATTCCTAACTATCGAATCCCCCACAAACACCCTCGCTCTCTTCCTCACCCCCTCTATCACTGCTGCAAAATAACTCTTCCGTTCGATCCCCTCCATCACATTCTGTCCTGACCCCTTCCCTCCTGTCTCCTTCCCTCCTGTCTCCCCCACTTCCCACTCCTTTGCTCTCCCACTCCCCTCTACTTCACTCCGGTTGTTTTCCCTCCCGTCTCCCCCACTCCCTTCTCCTTCCCTCCTGTCTCCCCTACTCTCCTCTCCTTCACTCCGGTTGTCTTCTCTCCCGTTCCTTTCCTTCCCGTCTCCTTACGTCCTGTCTCCCTACGACCTGTCACCTTCCCTCCTCTCAGCTTCCTCCCAGGCTGCGGTGAGCTCTCCCTAGCATCTCTTGTGTCTTTCCCCACTTTATCATCTACTGTTCCCCCACGGGAACTACTGGCACAACCCCACTGTTCCCTTCCCACCATTGCCACAACGAGCAGCCTCAGCTCTTCCAACTCCACCTCTAGTTCCTTCATCTTCGTACATCCCCTACACTCAAAACTAAAACTATCTGCCTGGACCTCAGCCCAGGACTTCTCGCACCCAGACTTGACGAAGTCCACCCAGTTACTGCAACTGCCACAAATTAAGTGCCTTGTGGCCTTTAACTGCCGTTTGCACGGCGCCATCATACAATTTAGTTTTAATTAGTTTGCTACGTTAGCCTTGAATAAGGCTGTTTTTGTGATCAAAAGAACACTTTAGGCTAATATACTTGCTAACTGTGTCTTCTATTAACCTCGCATGAGAAAAAAACCTGCCACCTAGCGAATACGGAGAACACTGTGTAACAAAACAACGAAGTCAGTGTGTACTAATTTACGCTAAAATCCTGCTGTTAATTCCTTTTTACCGAAAACGTTTACTACCATTATGTCAGATATTACCTTATGTATGTAATTTAAGTAAATAAATCACTATCTTATATATATATTAGCCAATGTAAACGATAGCTCGATGCACGGGTTGAATTCACGACCTGTAAACAAACTCCCTTTTATCACTCGTTGAGTTTGAATCCGGGAAAAATACTACCTCTGTTAACAAAAACGGTTTCTTAATATATGTCTACAAGAAGTTGGTTAACAATATATGTATAATACTAATACTTATTCTAACCAATATTCCAATGTTACTGACTATTCAATATGCTATCTCAATTTTCGGATGGTAAACAACCCTATTATCGCTCGCTGAATTCCCTGACAGATTCCGAAACTAACTTACTCTAAAATACTCCCTCTGACTAATAATTAACAAAACCTGTTTCCTAATATATGTCTACAATACGTTTGTGTATAATATATATGCAATAGTAATACTTATTCAATTTGATATACCGCGTTTTTCTGTAAATGATCTACACCAAATTCAAGTCGCTGCACCAAGTCCAAGTAGCCGGATTGTGAGTCTGGTTAGCCGGGGTCTTTAAATACTCGTGTGTTGGGACTCGAGTGCCTACGGACCATGGCTCAGAAAATGCTGCATATGAAGAGAGAGTTGGACCTGATGCAACTTCAATAGGTAAGATTATAATATTACCGATTAATATTTATATATTCATGTCAGTTTAAAATTCAAATTGGAAATTAGACAGTATGTTATGTTTTTAATATATTTAGTTAATCTATTATATGTGTAGAAAAACCAGTCCGAAGTCACTAGGCGAAATTTCACATAAACGCATCATAATCGTGAATACGCGCGACTCTAACTGACACTGCCTGGGTCCTGGGTCTATTTGATATTTTATTACAATGTTTTAGTTAGCATATTTACGTATACGTGCTCTAAATGGTTTCCTGTTTGTCCAAGTGAAAGTTGTACTTTTTTGTGTTTTTGTAACCGTAGAGTTCATTATAAATTGCTGTATTTTAAAAATACTATTTTGCGAACGCTTACAACCTTGGTCAGTAATTGTCACGTCTACATATAGCATACCATTCGAAAGCTATTTATAAATCACGCAGTTCATAACTGCAGTGCGCAAGAAAGTTGGATTAGAGTGTTTATGTAGATCGATTAGTGATTAGTTTAGTTTGATGCTGCTGTGGTTTATATATGTATATATTACTCAACTGCACATGCAACCTGTTATCGAAGCGGATTTAATTGGAAATGACTAAATAGCATGCGCACCCAACCCTGACCGTTTGACTCCATAGGAGTGTTGGCCAGTATTACTGCAAGACAAGACAAGAATTCCGTTTCGTGTTTACAATTTTCGAAAAATCCAAGATGGCTGCGTCCATGGTTGCGTATGTGGTTGGATCCAGCGAAGTTGCTCGTTGTCTCTACACTTTGATGAACATGCAGAATATCGCAAGCGGAGACTCAGGCTCAATGCATTTGCGAATGATTACTTTGGAACATGACCAATCGGCAATAGTGACGATGACTCTGTCTCTGACTTATATGAGTCGAACGTGGACGACCGTGTGACAGTGTGTCTGTGACCTGTCACCTGGAGGCACTGAGCCACACAACAACGGTACTTTTCAGAGCTAATCACAAGAAGAGATTGCTACCTCTTACTTACTTACTTACTTAGGCCCTTAACTCCTCCTGGAGCATAGGCCATCCACAACATTTCTCCAGCGCCTCCTGTCTTGGGCAATCCTCTCCAGTTGTTGCCAGCCCTTCCCTGTTTGCTTGATGTCTGCCTCGAGGTCACGCCGCCAGGTGTTTTTTTTGGTCTCCCCCTTTTTCTCTTGCCTTGGGGGTTTCATGTCAGGACCTGTCTGGTTATGTTTGTGCTTGGCTTTCTCAAGGTGTGGCCAAGCCATCCCCATCTCCTCTTAAGGATCTCTATCTCTATTTGGGCTTGGTGTGTTCTATCCCAGAGGTCTTTGTTGCTCACCCTGTCCATCCAGTGTATTCGGAGAATTCTTCTCAGGCAATGGTTGACAAATGTCTGGATCCTTATCAGTGTGGTCTTGTTTATTCGCCATGTTTCTGCTCCGTACAGCAACACGGACTTTACATTTGTGTGAAACAAGCGTATTTTTGTGGTTTCTCCAATTACCTTTGACTTCCACACATTTCTCAACAGGTGGAAAGCTACCCTTGCTTTGCTGATCCTTTTCTTTACGTCAGCCTCTGTCCCTCCATGCGTATCCACTATGCTGCCTAGATATCTGAAGTCTTTGACCTCGTCCAGTGTCTCTCCCTCAAGCATGATTGGTGTTTCGCAAGTAGCATTTGTTCTCAGGATCTTTGTTTTCCTTTTGTTGATTTTCAACCCAACCCGCTCTGAAATCAATGCCAGTTCTGTTGTTTTGTCTTGCATCTGCCTATGGCTGTGAGACAGGAGTGCAAGGTCATCCGCAAAGTCCAGGTCATCAAGTTGGGTCAGCATCGTCCACTGGATTCCATTTCGTTTCTCCTTGGTTGCTGTTTTCATGACCCAGTCTATGACTAGAATGAAGAGGAATGGTGACAGTAAGCATCCCTGTCTCACCCCCGTCCTAAACTCAAAGTTCTTTGTAAGTTGACCTTCATGAATGACTCTGCATGACATTCCTTCATAGGAGTTTTTGATCATGTTGACTAGTTTCTTGG
This sequence comes from Lamellibrachia columna, assembly GCA_963662155.1. NCBI lineage: Eukaryota > Metazoa > Annelida > Polychaeta > Sabellida > Siboglinidae > Lamellibrachia > Lamellibrachia columna. The sequence goes on along the minus strand of OY759261.1, from coordinate 30,150,987 downwards.
GCACCCCATAGTGTCTTAGCACTTTCCAGAGTGTCTCCCTGTCCACACTGTCAAAGGCTTTCTCGTAATCAACAAAGTTGATGTATAGGGATGAGTTCCATTCGATGGATTGTTCCACTATGATTCGCAGTGTTGCAATCTGGTCAGTACATGATCTGTCCTGCCTGAAGCCTGCTTGCTGTTCACGCAGAGTTTGGTCCACTTTGCCTTTCATTCTCTCTAGGATTATTCTGTTTAGAATCTTCCCAGGTACTGACAACAACGTGATTCCTCTGTAGTTATCACAGCGGCTCAGGTCTCCTTTCTTGGGAATCTTGATAAGGTAACCTTCCTTCCATTCTGCTGGAATTTCTTCTTTTTCCCAGATCTCCTCAAAAAGACTGTACAGCATTTCTACTGAAGTATTTACATCTGCCTTTAGTGCTTCTGCAGGGATACCATCAGGGCCTGCTACTTTCCCATTTTTCATATGTGCGATTGCCTTTTTTATCTCTTCTCTAGTGGGTTTATTACAGTCTATTGGGAGATCTGTCTCAGCTGGTTGGATGTCTGGTTGATTCTGCGGTACTGGTCTGTTGAGCAGCTCTTCAAAATGCTCTGCCCATCTGTTAAGCTGTTTGTCTGCCCCCATCAGGACGATCCCATTTTTGTCTCTGATTGGCCGCTCTGATTTCTTAAACTTTCCAGCTAACTTCCTTGTTGTATCGTAAAGTTGCTTCATGTTCCTGCTAGCTGCTGCCTTTTCTGCCTCTTGTGCAAGTCCCTCCACGAAGTTCCTTTTGTCTGTTTTGACACTTTTCTTCACCTCTCTATTTGCTGCAGTGTGCTCTTTCTGAGCTGTTACCTTTGCCGCCCTTGTGCGGCTGCTGTTGACTGCTTCTTTCTTGTCTCTTCTGGTCTGTATTTTCCTCATTGTTTCTACTGAAATCCAGTCTTTCTGTTGGGGTTTCCTTCTTCCAATTATCTCTTCGCATGTGGTGTTTACTGCATCTTTGATGTGACTCCATTGGCTGTTGATGTCTACTCCCTCATCTTCATCATACAGTTCTTGCAGGACTTTGAATCTATTAGCTAATGCAACTTTATATTCTTCTGCTGTGCTTGGGTCCTTCAGGAAATCCACATTATATCTTGCCTTTTGTCTTTCTTGTTCTACTCCATTTCTTCTTAGCTTGAGTTTTAGCCTGGCTGTTACTAGGTGGTGATCAGACGCAACGTCAGCACCTCTCTTCACACGCACGTCTTGTAGTGATCTTCTAAACATTTTGTTTATGCCGATGTGGTCTATCTGATTTTCAGTGACTTGGTCAGGAGATACCCATGTCGCCTTATGTATTCTTTTGTGTGTGAACACGCTTCCCCCAATCACAATGTTGTTTATTGCACAGGCATTCACAAACCGCTCCCCATTGTCATTCATCACACCCAGCCCATGAACTCCCATCACATTTTCATATCCTTGGTTGTCCGATCCAATCTTAGCATTGAAATCTCCCATAATCAGGTTGATGTTTTTATCCCCTAAATTGCTCATGATATCAAGGAGTTGGTTGTAGAATTCATCTTTGGTTTCGTCAGTCTTGTCGTTGGTTGGGGCGTAGCACTGCACTATGTTCATTTTAATCCTTTTGTTCTTTGTTCTAAAGGATGCTGTTATGCACCTCGGTCCTCTGGCTTCCCAGCCAATAAGTGCTCTCTGTGCCTCCTTCCCCAATAAGAGGGCAACCCCCTCTGAGTGAGGGGCATCATCTTCCTCGTGTCCGGAGTATAGCATAATCTCTCCTGTTGTTAGTCGCAGTCGTCCTGACTGGGTCCATCGGGTTTCGCAGAGCCCGAGTAGAGCGAGGTTGAATCTCCGCATTTCTGCTGCCACTTGGGCAGTTTTCCCCGCCTCGTACATTGTTCGCACATTCCATGTGCCGATGTTTAAATTTTTCCTGGTCGAAAGAAGAGTAGTCGGCATTGTGGCTTCCTTTCGGCTTTGACCGCAACACTTCATGCGCCCTGGTAAACAAGGCCCTACCTCTTCCAGGACAGACGTCGTAGTTTTATTTGTTGTGAATGTTTCTGTAGCGTTGGGTTTCTTTACAGGGTGGGGGTGCTAGCCCCACGCCCAACCCTCCTCCTTTCTCAGCCGGGCTTGGGACCGTCCATGGAGATTGCTACCTCTTGGGTGTTGCTTATTAATATCAATGTTTTTGCTTTTGCTACAAAAATAATAACTACATTCACTGCACTGGATTGGATGTAATTTTTGTAAATTATTGTAAATGTACCCATCATGATTTAATAATAGTGTTAGTGTACCTAAGCTAACTGACATGAATTGTGATGATTTTTTGAGTCAACTTTACAAGTAATTTTTCCTCCTTAAATAGTTTTTGACGGGTGCCCTCTTTAAATTCTTATAACTTTGATGCTAGTGGGAGCACACTAAACTGTTTTGGAATGAGAAAGGGTGTTACTTTCCATGCATTAAATAAAACAACTTTAATTTTTTTTGGACAATGTGACTGGTTTTCCTATGCTGTCACACATATTAGTCTTTAGAAAAATCGTTGAGTACAACATAAAATAAACAAAAAGTCAATCACTTTTTATTAATTTAACATCAACATTCTTGAAAATGGGAACTATATTGACTTTTTTAGCTGATCTGGAACATATCCATTGTCAAACAGTAAGGTAATAATATGATGGTTCAAGCAAACTGGAATACACTTGTTTAATGATGTTCGGTTTTATCCCATCCCTGACAAAAAATGTTACATGCTCAATACGTTTCTGTATTTCATCTATAGTTGCTTGTATCAGAAACATGGAATTTTATAAACTCCATATAAATAGTCAGCAGGACCCTTTGATACAATTGTTTTCTTTTTGCAATGTTTAAATTCGTAAAATACTCACTCAACTTATTAGCAATATACTTTTGTGTGTGTGTAAATTTATCTTCAATTAAGAACTCATCACTACATGAAAGTGTAGACTTTTTTATGACATATTGTATGACCTTCTTCAAGATCTTTACGAGTAAATTTTATTCCAGCATATTTCATCTATAACAGTTTTGAATGTAATAATAGTCTGTTCATTACATATCCTGGTTTCTAACTTTCCTTTATTATCTAATTTATTGGGAAATGATCCAAAATATATTAATACATTATTCTGTGCATTTGGTAATATTCACCAAGTATAATGTATATTGCTTTGACAGTGGTTGGAGTGATTCTGGTAGGTTTATTGATGATAGGTATAAATGAATGTACAAACATTGTATCTATGTAGGCTATCGTAGTTAAGCAAATTGATGTTGGAGTAGCCTCTAAACACTGTTTGTTCACAACTTTGAGTACTTTCATAATGTTAGTGTTATAATTAGTGAAAGCAGTAATATTTACGTTTAGTGGCTGATAAATAACACCAATTATTAATTTTTTTTTACATTTCTTAGATCAAGTCTTAACTTCAATAAACATACATTCTAAATACGCTGTTATAATGATTAAGTTCTGGTATTTCAAAATATAAATAGATACTCCTCATCAATTCTTTGAGGGCCGTGAAAGATGAATACTTGAGTTCTGTAGTCGATCAACTCATCAATATATGCATTTTCATTTATTAACCATCTTTTTGTTAACCCTATGACAATAAATTTCATATCAATCAGTGATAAATAATTATTCAATTAACTAAGAGTTTTTGACAGACTTCATGTATTTAAAGGAGGAAAACCCACAAGTATAATCATTATTAGATTTAATAATATCAATGCCATGGTAGTATTGTGTAACTCAACTGTTTCCTGCAATAAAAATGTTATAATCTGGATCCAAATTCCTAGTAGCATGACTTTAAAAATCAACTTCTTCACCTCCAGATGTTCAGGTTAAACTGGATCATTTAAATATGTAGTAAATGTATACTTAACTATAATAATAGTACATATGTTGCTTATTAAGCAATAACAATTGTGTGTACGCCTTATGGTGTTTGTTCATTAGACGGTTAAACAAATACAATGTATAATATTTATTAAACACAATGTAAAATACTTATTAAACACAATGTATAATCTTTCATTCTGTTTGGTCCTTTCGATTGAGACATTATAGTGACCTCGTTAGTTCCATTATTAGTCACCAGGGAGTTTATAATATACGTAACTAAATACGATACCTTAACATTAAAAACAACATACTGTCTAATTTCCAATAGTGACCTCGTTTGTTCCTTTCTTGTAGTGGCACCTCTAGTGTGTAAACGCTACCATCGACACTTACATTGTATCCCTTGCGAATTAACGCGTTTTTCCTACCAAAAAATTATCATAAACACACCACCATCACCCTACCTCTGCTCATAAAATACCACCTCGCACAACATATAGATTTTTTTTTTTCCAATTGTAGACGCTGACAAGATGCGAGTACACGTCTGCCACTGTGGTGAGATATTCGAAGATTATGCACTACTACGACGTCACGTGGAAAGTCACGGAACGTCATATGTTGATCAACCCACAAACTCAACGGCACCATCATCTAATGATCGCACAAAAGTACTTAGATACTTTTGCAAGACATGCAGTCGATCGTTTCGGAGACGAGACAGTCTGCTGCGACACGCGAGAACTGCATGCAATAAAGAAAAGAAGGCCTACACATGCGAGAGATGCGACCGATCTTTCAGTTCACCCGCTCATCTGAACAGACACACTCGAACCGCGTGTGATGACGATGACGAACCATCTTTACCGAAGCGGTCGATATGGGAAAGTACTACGACCCTCCCCCCGTTCGTCGAAGATCCCATCGAACCGCCCGATCGACTTCCCTTCCCCGATGCTCTGTCGACGGACTTGTTAGACGTTGTTCGGGAGCACTGGTCTACCATTAGAACACGCGTAGCGAGAGGACATGTTCAGACCAGGTTCAATTACAGATTGACCAGTCTAGACACGACCGCTCTAGAGGAGCCTTTGAAAAGAATGTTCCAGGAGCAGACCACTGCATTCAAAATTAATCTCAGTTACGGGTTCATTCTGAGGAACAAGGACACAGGAAGATATAGGTATTATCACGCGTCTTGTAACTGTTGCGGACGGTACCTGGATAAACCCAGTCTCATCACAAACCGCAGTGACTTTGACGAGTTTCTGGAACACATCCGAGAAACCGACGTCTTGCAGTGGGCCATCGTTGAAAGACCGGATTCGGCATGGGTGTGCGAACTCGTGACAAATGCCACCATCTTCTTCAATCATATCATCGATCATCCCATTGGTTGTGTGGGCTTGACCCTTCCCGCTTATGTGAAGAACAACAAAGCTGTCATCGGTCTGGAAAGGGAACCCAACAATTCCAAAAGCTATGCCGGCAACCTGTGTCTCTTCCGCTGTATGGCCCTGCATCGAGGAAGTGACATATTTCGGTTGGAACCAGCAGTGAAGACACTGTACGAGATGTACGATCGCGATGACGGGGTACCCATGCAAGACTTTACAGGGGTCACACTCGATAACCTCTATCGCGTAGAAACCACGTTCAAAACGAACGTGTGTGTGTACAAGCTTGTCAAGTTGGACAATGATGGAAAGACAACTGCCGAACTCATCAGACGATCGTTGTGTCACTACCCCGAGACGTTGAACGTCAACATGTACGAGACACACTTTTCCTACATCCAAGACGAGCGCATGTACTGTCACTCGTATCGGTGTCGAAAGTGTGGCGACTCTCTGTAGAAAGATGCACATAAACTGTACAGACACGAACGTACATGTGCGGGTGGCGTACGACGAGTCTACCCAGGAGGCGTCTACCACTCCACCCCATCGATATTCCAGCAACTGGACGATGAGAACATTCGTGTCTCCGAATCATTGCGCTATTATCCGTACCGTGCCAATTTTGACTTCGAGTGTTATTTCGACACCGCATAACTTCCGTCGGACAGTGATAAGGTCCACTGGATAGCACGTCACGTCCCGTTGAGCGTCAGCGTGGCGTCGAACGTGCCCGGACACGAAGAAGTGCAATGTCTCATTACAGATGGAAATCCTGACAAGTTGGTGGCCGACACGATGAACATCCTACGAGCAATGAGCGATGCAGCGTACAAAGATCTAAAAGATCCTTATGAGGGCTTGTTGGAACAACTTGCCGAGGCGATAACCGACTGGGACGAACGGGAACAGAGGAGTCGCGACCGAAAAATCCCAACAAAACGCTGATGGGACAAATGTACGGGTGGCTACATCAATTACCCGTGATCGGGTTAATTTCGGGGAAGTACGATCTCAACGCCATAAAAAAGTATCTGATTCCTCACTTCATCACTGAAACAACAGAAGAATGCGCACAAGGTTTTGGTCCGACGGAAAAATCGGAAGAAGAAGACGGTATCGGATCCTTTTTCGTCATCAAACGAAACAACACATTCATGTGCCTATCGTCGAATCAACTTAAATTCCTGGACATGACGAATTACATTGCCCCGGGGTTCAGCTACGATAAGTATCTGAAAGCGTACTGATGCGAGGTCACGAAAGGTCATTTCCCGTACGAGTACATGGACTGTTTGGAGAAGCTCGACGACACTACACTTCCACCGAAAGAGGCTTTCTACAGTCGACTGAAGAACGAAGGTATTTCCGACGAGCATTACGCTAGTTGCGAGAAGGCGTGGCGCGATAATTGCATGACGACTTTACGAGACTTTCGTGTCTGATACAACAACAGAGACGTGGTGCCTTTTTTGTAAGCCATTTACAGGCAATTCGCCTTCTATGAGCAGCGCGGGATCGACATGTTCAAGCAAGGGATCAGCGTACCCGGTCTGACCTTGATCTACCTGTTCAACGACCTACCGGAGAAGACCTACTTTACGACCTTCAACGAGAAGAATAAAGATCTTCATCAACTTGTGAAAGACGGTATTGTAGGCGGTCCATCTATAGTCTTTCAAAGATACCACGAGAAAGGGGTCACCAAGATACGTCAGACCGAGTACGGAGAGACCGCTCGACCGTGTGGATCGATCGTCGGTTACGATGCCAACGTTCTGTACCTGTGGTCTCTGATGCAAGACATGCCGTCTGGATGGTACAAGCGTCGACGCGAAGATAACGAGTTCCGACACGAATCGGCGCAGCTGCACGGGCAGATGGCCGTGGAATGGTTGACGTGGGAATCCTAACGGACGGGACACTCTATCCGACATCAGATCAACGGTCGGGAGAAGAGGATAGGTAAACTTCCGGTGGATGGGTGGTGCAGCACAACAAAGACGGCGTATAGTTCCAAGGATGTTACTTTCATGGCTGTCCGTGTTTGGCTCTAGAAACGAACGCCGTTAACGGAAAACCCATGACACAACTTCTCGTCGAAAGCCGAAAGAACACTGCATACTTACGTCACTTCGTCAATGTCGTCGAGTTGTGGGAATTTCAGTGGAAAAAACATGAGAAAAGATGCGGCCGTGAAAAGGACCGATGTGCGCACCGGTATGATTGAGTGCGACGTTCGCGTACCGGAACAATTGCGCGCGCACTTCGCCGAGATGCAGCCCGTGTTCAAGACCGTCAACATTACCCGCGACGATCTCGGACCATTTATGCGTCGATACGCCAAAGATCACGATATCATGACGCGTCCGAGGCGCATGCTCGTGGGTAGTTTCCGCGGCGATAAGATGATACTCGCCACGCCGCTCCTGAGGTGGTCCTGGACCACGGACTCGAGGTGACGCGTGTTTATCAGGTCATCGAGTACGAACCCAACCCATGCTTCCGTCGGTTCGGCTTGTAGTGTCTACGGCCCGACGCGAGGGAGACGTCCACTCCCACAAGGCCATTATCGCGGACACCATGAAACTCCTGGGGAATTCGGGGTACGGAAAGACCATCACCAACGTAGACCGACATCGCGACGTGAAATATTGCATGGAAGTTGAAGCGTCGCGCATGATCAACGATCGTCGATTCCCTTCAACTCGACGTCGTCGTCGACAACGCGTACGAGATCGGTATGAACAAGAGAACAGTGACGTATGCCTTGCCCATACACGTTGGATTTTTCGTTCTACAGTATGCCAAAATGCGCATGCTGCAGTTCTACTACGACTTTATCGACAGGTACCTGGAACGACCTTTGTTCCAGTACTGCGAGTTGGATACGGATAGCGCCTATTTGGCCTTGGCTGGTGAGACCGTTGATGAGCTCGTAACTCCGGAACTTCGAGAGCATTACTTCCGACACCGATCCCAGTGGCTCCCATCCGAATGTTGCGTCGACCATGAGTCCGAGTACGTGCGGTGTCGACTCGCCGGTCATCCTTGGATCGGCTCTGCATCGTGCGCAAAGCATATGACAAGAGGACGCCCGGTCTGTTCAATGTGGAGTGGTGTGGCGACGGGTTCGTGGGGTTGTGCAGCAAGACATACTATTGCTTCGGAGCCACGGCCAAGTACAGCACGAACGGTCTGAGCAACCACACAACGAGATCAACAAAGACGTGTTCCTCGAAGTGCTCACCAATAGAAGGAGCGGTAGCGGAAAGAATCTCGGGTTCCGAGTGAACCACTCGTCCGTGTTGACGTATGTGAGGAAATGAGCCGCACTCACCTACTTCTATGCAAAACGCGTGGTGCTCGAAGACGGGATGAACACGTGTCCGGTGGACGTGTAGAAAAGGTGTCGCACTACGGAAGACATGCATAAGTGAACATGGACGCGCGATGGAAGCATCCGTCGCCGGACCAACGATAATGGACCCTCCTCCCGAAAAAATGACGTGGTGTTACGGGGAATGGAAATCCGCTTACGTGTCGATGAACATGCCCAACTTGCCGTTCGAGGAAGGCATTCCGAATGCGTCATTGTTCAATCCCAAGACGAGGAACCTCGTCGTCATAGATGATCTTATGGCTGAAACGGACGGTCGGATCACGACCTTGTTCACCAAAAAGAGTCATCACAGTAACACATCCGTCCTCTATCTATGTGGGTACCTACTTCAAATGAACAGCCAAACAAAACACTCAAATAAAAATCCTTGAATGGATAGATGATCCGGTTTCTTGGGTTATTAATATTAAGCATAATTACCTCTCAAGAAACTTAGTGTTCGTTCTGTATATTTCAACTGCATCTCGCAGTCTTCTTCAGCAGACTGAAGTTACGGATGTGTCACATGACCAATGTCATGTGACACAAGCTGGAGTAGAACTGGTGAGAGCTCCTGGCCAACGTTTCGGTTCAGCGTAGGTTTCTCTCTGTGGATGTTAATCGCCTCCTTTATTTTTCTCCTGTGCCAGTTCTCCTCGTGGTCTAGAATATTAACGTCCTTCATAGAGCATTAATGGCCTGTGTTCAGTTTGTTTTCACTTATAGCTGATAGGGGTTGGCGACAAGATAGATGTTCTTTGGAATAAAGGAGACGATTAACATCCACAGAGAGAAACCTACGCTGAACCGAGACGTTGGCCAGGAGCTCCTACTCCAGCTTGTGTCACATGACATTGGTTTGAGGCGAGCGATCGCTCTCGCTCCCTATCGCTCGCGCAAATCAATAATCTAGGGAGCGATTTATCGCTCGCGACAATTGTTAAAATCGCTCGCTGCCTGCACGTCTTCGTCTTGACAAGTACTTTCTTGAGTATTATATTCACTAGGAAAGTGTCTCCTCTTTATAACGCAGTGTTCGGGCTCCAATATTCGTAGTTCACATATCATCCATCACCAGCGATGGCGATCGCAGCCCGCTGCACCAAGATTGCAAGAACGCCACCGAAGCTATGCTGGCCGCACAGTTTATAAAAATGATCAAGTGAGTGGACTAACGTCCATGTGTAAATGTCACATAATGTTGTATGTCGAACTGAATAAAATACATGTATACATGTACAGTTATGGAATAGTTTAGGGATCAATAATATTTCGCTACGATCCGGTTGACCGACTATGCTGTAATCGGAATTGAAAATAATAACCTGGATCTGAACTACCGGAAATGTATGAGTTGACATGGAGTGTAAAAGTTGATCTGACATTGAAAACGATAATTTTAGTAATTGTTCCACTTCGTCTCTTTCAACCGCTCTGAATTCACGACGCACATCTCCGGTACCATTGAACATTGATTCACTGTTTCATGTGCGGATGACAAATTCAAATTTTTTGCGCAATGAGTTTGAGTTGTGCGTTTGGCATTATGATAGGCACTTCAACAAAATACGCTGCCTCGGTCGTTCCGCGCGCACGAAAATCCGTTCACGATTTAACGCTGTTACGATTACCAAAATCTCGTTAACGTTTTGTTTCGCCGCGTGTTTTATCGGCTGCTTCCGTTCATTTTCGTCAGCTTTGACGGCACCTTTGAAAGCGGTAAGTTAACTTTCGTGTCGTGTTTTTCTTATCGAAATTGGACCAAGATAAAGCTTACAAAATGTCAGTTAGACTTCATAGGTATATTTCAAATGCAAGTAGCACAACTTCATCGAATTCCTCAGAATATTTCAATGTTGTGGTTGCCTTCTATAGGTTGAAGTTAGTATGTGGGGGAAATATCTTGTTTCCGCACGAACGCGAAATGTGGTTTTAGTCAACCGCAACATTGTGAAGTTTTACGGATCTGTGACAGTGAGAACGAGTCTCCAGAACGAAATTATTTATGGCTTATTTACATTTCTGTGAATTGAATTCACTACAATTTCAAAGCCAATACAATCTGTTTTACATGATATTATTATTACTGTTTATGTTGTGTGGGCCTGGGATAAAGCCTAGAAAAATAAAAGAATAAAAAATAATAATAAATTTTTTCAATGATTTTAAAATTCGTAAAAAACTTTGTGCAACAGATTTATATTCTCAATTACAAGAACAATTAATTTTATTCATTGAGTGCAAACTGACTGTTATTAATTATTTTATTCATTGAGTGCAAACTAATTGTTAAGCCATTTTTTAGTTAAAATACTTGTAAAACAGTTACAATTAATTATTGAATTACAACAAGACGTTTTGTGACAAGCTGCCAGTGCCGGTGGACAAAATTGCTGAATATAGATACACCTCTCAAGACCAAATTTCAAGATTTTGTTTTCTGACCTAATATATTATGTGAATTTTCACAATTAACTTAATGGGGGAAGACTGTATAAAAAACAATTTAACAATATTTACATGCAGAATCAAGATAATTAGACCAAATCATAACTGCAGCAAGAAATGTATAAATCATTTAGACAAATTTTATTTCAAGATGTTCTGGCTGAAGTTCTTCCGTTGATTTCGGTTATGCTATCTCAGACAGTATAGATCTTTGCTGGTTTTGAAGACGCTTGCTGACTTCCAGCAGATCTTTGTCGAGGGCAGTTGGGAGTGTTGTTCATGGTCGCCCTCGCCAGCCAGAAATGTCAGTGGGTGTGAAATATTTGTCTATGGCCAGCTGTGCAGGGGCTTCAAGTAGCATGCAAAACACATTGTATATATATATATATTTATATTAGTAACATTATATTAACATGTCATTTTTTTAAATATATACTTTATTGGTTGATGATGATTGATGATATAAGACTTTTTATTCCAGGATATATGAGACAGTAAACTGTGAATATTGCTACACTCAGCATACAGCGTACTGTGAACATTGACACGCTTCACCGGTATGGATTTATGAAACAGTGAATATTGCTACACAGCATACAGTGTACTGTGAACAATCATCATGCACTTGGCTCCCAGATGGAATAATGTAGAATCTTGCAGCCGTCGTCCATTCAACACAAGAAATGTCGGATTCAACAGTGAAATACTGTAAAAAAAATTTATAAACATTACATCATGTTGAATTGCACAACGTAAAGTCAGTATACTGTGTAGTCCCAGAATATGTAATACATTGTGTTATATTTATGCAATGGCATTGTTTTTCTTCACAAAAAAACATTTAGCACTCTATGTGGAACACCAATTAGTATATATTTCTCAAATATTTATTTCACCATTGTCACTATGCAAGATTATTTTGGTATTCTTTATGTGTGTGCGTGCGTGCGTGCATGCGTGCATATGTGTGTATATATATATATATATATATATATATATATATATAATATATATATATATATATATATATATATATATATATATATATATATATGCAGGGAATGAAAGTCCAGGCTCTGCCAAAAGTTATACAAATATCTTCATAATCATGGAAGTTATGGCTTTTTATTGAAATGTATTGGTCTGATGAAATAGCATGCTAATTAGCCATTGTTGACTTATTAATTGAGTTACTATTAATGATGACTAATGTATATGTATATTTATGACCCTACTTAATGTGTTTTGAAATTATACAAATATATTCATAATGATGGAAGTTATGGCCTTTTATAAAAAGGTGTTGACCTGTTGCGTTTGCGCATTAATTAGCCAATATTGATTTATTAATTGCATCAATTGAGTTATGTATATTTTATGACCCTGTTTAATGAGTTTGTAAACCCTGAACAAATTATGCAAATATCTTCATAATCATGGAAGTTATGGCCTTTTATTAAAAGGTGTTGGCCTATTGAGGTTGCGCATTAATTAGCCAATATTGACTTATTAATTGCATCAAATGAGTTACAAGTGTGTGTGATGTATATGTATGACCCTTGTTAATGAGTTTGTAAACCCTGAACAAATTATACAAATATCTTCATAATCATGGAAGATATGGCCTTTTATCAAAATGTGTCAGTCAGTTGACTTCACGCACTAATTAGCCAATATTGACTTATTAATTGCATTAACTGAGTTACTATTAATGATACATGACTGGACTATATATATATTTATGACCCTACTTAATGTGCTTGCAACTCCTGAAGAAATTATTAAAATATATATACAAACAAAAAAGTTATGCCATTTTAATCATACATTTATTGAAAAATAACACAAAAATGAGAGACTTTTGCCTGTATACAAGATACACAAAATGTTTGGATTTTAACCGCATTAAAATCGCAATATCTTTGGATCTAACAAAGATATATTGATAAAATAAACAGTTATGGTTTCCTTTACATGTCACCTTTCATTTAAATTAATTGCTAATGTCCTACCATGAGATCTCATTTTTGTTTGAAGTGCCTATAAATTATGATGCAATGGAAGCATGCCATTTCACCCCAGTTTATATTGGTGTTGCCTACTAAGTTGCATTTATGAGTTATGACTATACATCTAATTCTTATACGTGGCGTATTTGTGAATTTCAATTGCAATTTTCAAACTGCCTAAGCTAAGTCGCACAAGAAACCAGTGTCGTGGCCATGGCCCGGGCACAATACACAGCCACGGCACTGCCACTGGCTTTCATAGGGCCAGGCTATGGCCTAAGGTAATCGGTGACATGTTGCAATTCAAAACCGTTTCACCAATTGCAATCAGAATGTATGGGGTTTACTAAAGTAAACATTTATTTCTTTGTACAAAAGTCGGCGCCAACAAGCACCAATTAAAATTTCATGGCGACAACGACAGAATCCGAATGGGAAATGGTGGCGCCACCACACGGTTAAAAAATAACTAACAAATCGCTTGCCTAAATTAATTTGGCATATTTAGGCAAGCGATTTATCGCTCGTCAATTGTTTTCAAATATAAAGCCCTGCTTAATATCAAATAAAGATATTTTAATTATTTAAAGAGAGCGAGAGAGCTAGACGGCCAAAACGTTTGCTTATTCTTGTCACACTTTCAATGTTATAATTTTATGTGATCATTTGTGTTATATAAGTTCGGCTTGAAGTTTAAGTCCATTTTCAATAAAGTGTTGCTTCCCAGCATGCATAGCAAATAATTTTGGTGGCATACTTTGTGCAAAACATTGCTCATAATGACGTATATTGATACTAATTTTCTAGCAATTTATATTGAATGCTTTTGTTTTATACAATAATTGTCAATCATTTACAATATCGACCTCTTGACCAAAATTATTTACTCAGATTTGTAGCCATGCTGCGATTGATAATCGATGCACCTTGAGACGTTGTAAAAATGCACGACCTTCTGTAACAATAGAAGTAGACATTACTTGGTTGTAGCTGGATCACCTTGACCCAGGAACTTCTGCTACAATAATTAATTTTCATGTATTTTTTTATTATGAATATTAATTGACTTCCTGATATTTTGTTGTATTGAGTTCCAAAGCTGTACACCATATAGATAGTTACATATTTCAACTTTAACAACGTTCTGGCATATAGATGTCTTATGTTGTTGATATGACGAATGTTATGATAATATGCATATGTCTTTCACAAAAGAAATAAATATACAGTGTTACATGTCCGGGTTGGGACAGCTTGCCCCTGGGTCAAACGCAAATATAGGCCAAACATCAAAGCATTTTTTATTAATGTTATATACTTATACATCCGGGCGTGCTCTAAATTCATCCAGGCATCAAATAAAGTGTCTGACAGAACCAAAGCCTAAATATACTGTTTAGGCCTTAGTGGATTAATTTTGTTTGAATGAAACTTCTTTATAGGTACCCTGTACTTCATTCATGACATAAGATGTTATTTAGATGAACCAAGTCAAGACAAATGTCTTTTTGTTTGTCTAATGAAATAATAATTTAACTATGTGGGTAATTTTTGTAACACTGTTTTATTGCACCCAATTTTCATTGTTAAATGTTTTCTTTTTGTGTAGAGCTCAAAAAAGGTCACAACTGTTCCTGGACTGGATGCATCAGATAAATAGTACGTATAATCAACAGTCGTACATTTAAACATTAAAGCTGGCTCCACAATTAGATTTTTTGCACATCTCATTACTCAAAAATCGAACCCATCTAGTATCGACTACGACATGCTACTCATTTGTGAATATAGTTGATGAAAGATAGGCTGTTGACACTTTCCCAAACTACCTCATCAAACAATCAAACTGACTTCATTCAATCATTTTAACATAAAGTCACACTCTTATTAAACCACTTTTAATACTTTTAATATACATTATTCACACACTGCAGATACAAACTCAACACGTTTTGTATTGTGCATTCTTTCAAGATATGTATTTAATTTGACCAAATAAGACTAAGACACATGGTCGGTATGTTAAGTTTTGTTATGCTACCTAATGTGGTTAACAACCTTAGAGACAAGACAGTTAAGAGGAGATCAAATTGAAGTTTTTAAGATATTGAATGGGTATGAAAATAGAAATATTTTTTTCTCATTCAAGAAATATAACACAACTAGAGGACATGATGTAACTTTAGTAAAAGATCAGTGTAGATTGGATATCAGAGAGTACTCGTTCTCACAGAGGACAATCGGTGAATGGAACAAATTATCTACAGATTGTGTAACTGCTAGAAGCGTGAATATGTTTAAAAACAAGGTTGACGCATCTCAGGAGGGCGGATTACACATAGATTAAAAATTCTCTCGATAAGCCAATGGCTTCCTTGTCCACTTGCCATCTGGACCTTTGCCTTGGATAGCTATCTTGTTAAATCTTGTTATATCTAAAGCAATTGTCACAATGTTTCAGTAAAGGAAACTTGCCAGACATTCAGAAAGCAGGAAGCCTGCATCAGTTTCTTATGGTTCTTCACAAGAACTATGGTGACATTGCTTCCTTCTGGTTTGGCCAACAACTCGCTGTCAGCATTGCCTCGCCACAGCTATTCAAGGAGCACGCCAAGCCTTTCGACCGCCCTCGTAAGTTTCTGTACGACTATTGAAGTCTTTCTCAATTTGGTTTTTAACTCATCTCATTTCACACATTTATCGCAAAAATCAATTTAAACTTACCTAATATCTAACACGACATGTTAGCTCGCATGTGCACATTTATTATTTAGTTTTGGTGATACATAAATATGTTCCATAATTGTGTTTTCAGTAACTTTTATTGAAAGTCCTTTAAAATGTAGTATCTGACAACACATGTCAATCAAAATAGTGAACACTAGTTTTCATACTCCACAGCAGAAGTACCACAGAATGTCGTAGTATTTATAACATTATTACTTATATATATTTATTTATTTCATCGATTTTATTCCAAATGCTTGAGCCAGTTCTTGGATCCAACAGCATCCAATTTTGTAATGGAGAAGAGGGTCGCAAGAGACATGTCATGTACGCCCGATGCTTCAGTGACCAAGCTCTGAGTACATATTACGACACCATTAACAAAGTATGTTGTAACACAGTTTTACACTTACACTGCAGAGATCTCAGGATGTGCATTAATGTTTAGTATGCAGAATAATATTAATCAAATTAGGAAAACAATCAGCACTATTAAAATATTGCTGGTTTTTTAACCAACTCCAACAAAAAAAAATGTTTAAATTAAAAACGATTCAGCTAATACGTTCATAAATTTTAGTTGTAATGGCTTGCAGTGGTAGAGCCAAGTATGAATATGAATGCTCATGTTCTTGATTCAGACCTGCCATATATTTTTTTTTGACATCCATATTTTTTACTTGAAAATCCGTAGTAACATTATAAATCTATATAACACTTATAATTGGTTAACGAACCTATAACATTCTTATTCCGAGCAAGTGGCGCCATCTATTAGGCTACAAGATATATCAACATTGAACAAAACCCACTAGATTTTGTCGGAAATCTGCCTAGCATCAAAACTATTTGCTCTTCGACCACTATGAGTTTGTTATTTGATTTTCTACTAAAGATGTTAAATGAACACAAGTAAATATACTTAATCAAAAATGTTCCGTTTGCAGCAAACTTGTAAATCTGTACCAGGCCTTGACATTAAGCACTAGTGTAGCCAGTGGCCCGTTGTGCGAGTAGATGTTAAAAGTTACTGGCCCCAAAAAAAGTTACTGGCCTGAAAAAAAATTTTATTGATGAAAAAAACCCACTATTTTTTCAATACATCGCATTACAAATCGAAGGATGCGAGTTTGGCCATTATTTATTTTGCTGTTGGTGATTTACTTTCATGCTTTCAGTCAGTATTCCGTATGGCAAACAATGTTGCTGCAGGAATCGTTTGAGAATCATATGCCCTCTGTCGAAGCTGCATGCGCAGCAGGTCGTGTTTTGAGAATGACGTGTGATGCCGCCACGTGCATACCGAATTACAGCTAGTTATACTCGAAGATACGAACCGGACCTGAAACTGTATATTATATATATATATAACTATGACTGTTACAATTGGGTTTTATCTTTCGAATATAAACTTTTGGACTGAAGTACACAGTTACGGTAAACTTAGCTATCTGCGACTTAGTGGATCCAGGAATGTATGTTAGGTCCTGTCGTGACACCTAGCGGACAGTCCGTGAACCAGTTGGTTTATATTAAAATCACGTATACGTATCGTGCAGAAGAAAATGCTGCGATATACCGATATTATACTGGTAACACGGCGCAACCCTAGTAAAATATAGGCATCAGCAATTCACAAAAAGTCCACACGTCATCGCTAGTAGCGACGTCATGCAGACATTTTTGTGAGGCTCACAAGATGGCAACTTTACAAAGTGGCAACATGGAATCAGATGAGATGAAGATTGTGTTTAATTGTAGCACCGGGGTGGATGGCCAGGAAAACTGATTGAAACAATGACCTGTTGCTGTGACTGATGGGATAAAAAAAATTATCTGAAACTATGTTGGCCCACCTGACCAGTAAAATATGGAAACGTGTGGCCCAAGCTAGCCCAACAGCCCCAAAAAAGGCGCCGGGCCAGTATCAATGTCGAGGCCTATGTACAGTATAGTAGATCTAAAGATAATAGCAACAATAACTCACCAGAACTATTTTCACTACAATAACCAATGGTACTTTCGGGGTTAATACACACAAACACATGCACGCACACACACACGCACGCACGCACGCACGCACGCACGCACGCACACAAACACACACACACAACACACACACACACACACACACATCCTCTTCAAGTGGCCATTTAGCTGGTCTTGACATTATTTATGAGCATGGGTGGGAAGTTGTCGTTTTGTTCAAAACTATAAGCACACCAGAATTTGTCTAGTCTTGATTTGAATATATTTAAGAAGGTGCTGAAACTACATACTCTGTAAGGGTGTTCCACCGGTTCACTACCCTGTGTCTGAAGTAATTCCTTCATTGTCTAGCAGTCACGCATTCCTTCTTGAGCTTCAGGCTGTGTCCCCTGGTTACTGTATTGTTGTCCAGCTCAAGAGGCATTGTATCAACTTTATAGATTCCATGGAGATATTTGTAGGTTTCATTCATGTCTCCTCTTGCTCTTCTGTAGTAGCAGCTTAAACACATTGGTCTTATTACATTTATGTGTACAGTGATTTCCTTGAAGACTGCATTATCAGTGTGAAGCTTCAACTGCGATTGTCTCAGTTTCACTCCAATCAGAGTCCAATGGCAGTTTCAGGGTTATTGTGCACAATTACAATAATGCACTAATGCAATGTTGTAGCTCACTGATGGGTTAGTGCAGAAATGGAGGAACATTCCTGGAGAAGAACACATTGGGCTGTGGGAACAGATGGCTACCATGGGCATCAAGGCCATGCTTCAGTGCTCCTTTGGAAAGTACTTCAATGATGACACTGCTGTAAACAACATAAGAAGAAGCTATGAAGTGGTATGTCTGTGTATTTGTTCAAGAAGAAGCTATGATGTGGTATGCCTGTGTATTTGTTCGTGCCATTCCGATTAATACATTTTGCAATTTCCAATCAAGGAATCGATCACGATCTTGTGTAATCAAGCGATAATTTTTTATTATATTCTTTCTGAATTTCATTCCCTGTCATTCTATGACTTATCTGTCTGACATTGTGAGCTGACAGTGAGTAAGAACACAACAGGAAAAAAGCTTTTGTATTATTAACTCTTCATAATAGCGTCAACAAAGTCAGGCTGAAGACACTTTCTCGAATCCTGTTGGCGCCTCGCTAGGTGGGAGGGAACGAACGAAATAATGAAAGTATTGGCCTGAAGAAGCACCTCTTCCAATCGCCCATCTAGCGAGTGAGCATACCATGCATGTAGGCCTAGATACTGACATACCTCAAGTCTCCAAAATGGTAAAACGCCAAATAAAAATCTTTCATTGTCACATAGATATATGATGTTATTTATATCAAATGTCCACATAGGTTCCTTCATCTAAATACCCCACCCCTGGGGGAATTTTGTTTTTGTTTTAATGTACGAACCAACCCCATGTGCCCCCGGGCACGCCTACAAAGTTTCAAATCCATACATGCCAAACTGACGGATATACGAAGGAACAGACAGACAGATAGACAGGCGTACATACAGAGTCACAAACTACTTCTTTATATAGGTGATGGCTGAGGTGGCAAGAAGGGTTTACGGAAGCGTGCCAGAAGAGGGCAGTGTGAGGGAACAGACGTTTCAGAAGCGTGAGTTGGTTGTGACAATTGATTTAATTAAATCCTATTTGAATGAAAACCATGTGGTGCAGTGGCTCAGTGGTTAGAGTGCTGGACTGTCATTAGAGAGGACCGGGGTTTGTTATGAATCACTGATGAGGTGAGTAATCGCTCTCGCTCCCTATCGCTCGCGCAAATAAAAAATCTAGGGGGCGATTTATCGCTCTCGTCAATTGCTAAAATCGCTCGCTGCATGCAAGTGTTTGTCTTGACAAGGAGTTTCTTGAGTATTATATTCACTAGGAAAGTCTACTCTCTTTATAACGAAGTGTTGGGACTCCAATAGTCAGAGTTCACGTATCATCCGTCACTGGGGATGGCGATCGCAGCCCGCTGCACTAAGATTGCAAAAACGCCATTGAAGCCACGATGTGCTGGCTGCGCGGTTTATAAAGAAGTTATCAAATGAGTGGACCAGCGTCAATGTGTATTATCTTTAAATGTCACATACTGTTGTATGTCGAACTGAATAAAATACATGTATACATTTACAGTTATGGAATAAATAAGGAATCAACAATATTCCGTTACGATCTGATTGACCAACTAGGCTGTAATGGAAATCGAAAATAATAACCTGGATCCGAGCTACCGAACACGCGTATGAGTTGACAAAGAGTGTAAAAGTTTTATTAAGCATAATTACCTCTCAAGAAAGTTAGTGTTCATTCTGTATATTTCAACTGCATCTCGCAGTCTTCTTCAGCAGACATATCATGTGACACATCCGTAACTTTAGTCTGCTGAAGAAGACATCGAGATGCAGTTGAAATATACAGAGCGAACACTAAGTTTCTTGTTTCACCAATTCCAATGAATGGGGTTTACTAAAGCAAGCATTTGTTTCATTGTACAAAAGTCAAAGCGCCAGCAAGTACCAACTATGACAACGACAGAATCCAAATGGGAAATGGTGGTGCCAACACACGGTAAAAAAAACACCTAACAAATCGGTCGCCTAAATTAATTTGGCATTATTATTTAGGCGAGCGATTTATCGCAGTGTTATGACTCACTGACGGGTGCAGTGGCCCAGTGGTTAGAGCACTGGATTGTCAGTCGAGAGGACCAGGGTTTGTTATGACTCACTGATGGGTGCAGTGGCTCAGTGGTTAGAGCACTGGATTGTCAGTCGAGAGGACCAGGGTTTGTTATGACTCACTGACGGGTGCAGTGGCCCAGTGGTTAGAGCACTGGATTGTCAGTCGAGAGGACCAGGGTTTGTTATGACTCACTGATGGGTGCAGTGGCTCAGTGGTTAGAGCACTGGATTGTCAGTCGAGAGGACCAGGGTTTGTTATGACTCACTGATGGGTGCAGTGGCTCAGTGGTTAGAGCACTGGATTGTCAGTCGAGAGGACCGGGGTTCATTATGACTCACTGACGGGTGCAGCGGCTCAGTGGTTAGAGCACTGGACTGTCCGTCGAGAGGACCAGGGTTTGTTATGACTCACTGACGGATGCAGTGACTCAGTGGTTAGAGCACTGGACTGTCAGTAGAGACGCCCAGCAGAGAGGCCCCATAAGTACCACTATTTGGGATGGTACATGAAACAGCCAACGACTAATGAGATGAATGCATGGGGAGGGATTTCGGACAGGCAGCCGGCTCTTTATACCATTATTGCATAGTCACATAAATGACTGCATGGTTTCACACTAGTGTAATATAATATTACTTATTTTGCAGATTATTTTGGAAACATGTCATTAGTAAAATGTAATATGGTTCATTCTCCAAACCTTTTATGTCTTCGCTGTTATTTTATTGTGCTGTGATGCTTCACATTAGGTTCGTGTCATGATTATAGTTGGTATTGTTTTTAGTATAATTGCAAGTTATGATTGCATGTATGTAATGTGCCTGAGAACAATCTCGATTGATTGGGCACTATATAAATACTTTATAATTATTACAGAAAAGGATACTATCCGTGAAATCCTGAAGCATGTGATTGAAAACTACAAGAATAACCTACCATCTGATGCCAGGATGACTTTGATTGATGTTCTGAGTAGGTCAGACATGCCAGACACAAAGGTTTCTGACGACATGGTCACAGTGTTTGTGGCTGGCTTCCATTCATCATCACAGTGTAAGTGACCCTGTAAACACTAATTAAATCATCACATCACCATTTTCGGGGGGGGGGAATACCACTTTTTAATCTTTATCCCACTTTCCTGCTTTTTGGATAAAATGTCCAACTCTTGTAATTTTCAACAACAAGCAGAATTCACAGTAAGATCGACTTATTTGTTACACAGTGAGCTATTCCAGGTGGATGTTATTTCTGTGGTCTCAGATTTTCTTGCACCTCGACCACAAATGACACATCAGAATGTTGTCAAATGATTTGAGTTTAGCAATTAAATCAGGTAAGGCTCAAAATAGAGGATATCCAAAATTGTAAACATTGCGCGTCAATGCCAATCATGGGTGTGACTTCCATCCTCTCACTGTTCACATGACAAAGTAACAACATGTCACCAGGATTGAAATTCGCGACTTTCCGGGTTTCCATTTTTACTGCAATTTAATAGTTTGTATGATGATTTCACAAAAATCACATGTTGCAGTGGATACTAGGTAGGTTTGATATTTCACAAAATAAATTAGAAATGAGACTAGCATAAAAATCTAATTGAGGAGGCACCTTTAAGCATAGTAACTACTGTTTACAATTAAGTAACATTTTGTAATATTTGTTATGGTGAAGTGAAGCCTGGGTTGCCTGGTTCAACCGTGCTGTTGTGTTTACCACATTCATTCATAATCCACTTAACAAGATTATTAAAGGTGCTTAATCAATTCGATTTTTTTGTTAGTCTCATTTCAAATAAATTTGCAAAAAAACAAACCTACCTAGTATCCACTGCAATATGCTAGCTCGTTTATGCAACTTTTGTATATAATTTTTTTTGTGAAACCATCAGACAAACTATTAAATTAGTTAATGCTTGTTAAAGCATTAACTGAAGAGAAAATAGAATTGCTGAAAAATCACGATTTTCTTCCTTGGTGAAATTTCATAACTTTGCTATGTGATCGGCGAGAGGATTTAGGTCACGTGCATGATCAGCATTGACCCACACAGTGTTTACCATTTTGGATATCCACTATTTTGATTCTTTCAAAGATTTGAACAAAAATAGAATTTTTTATTAAATCAACTCCAGAGGTTACATAAACTATTCACACACATATACATATTTGGACACCATTGAACCAGATCTGCGATAGGCTATATCAGTTGAGGAAGCAGTTTTAAGTATAATCATGTTAACTGTTGTTTATGATTTGGTAACTGGTTTACAATTTAAGTTGGGAAAAAAACGGTACTTACCTATATAGCGCGGTATCCTACCTATAGGACTGCTCAAAGTGCTTTACACTTCACCCCTGGCAGATCTGTTCATTCCAACGCCATCTCGACTTCTCAGGGAAGCATTCAGCCATGCTGCAATTAATGCAAGAAGACTATTCGTTCACATATTCACCTCTTTTAATAGTCAGGTACTCTAGCTGTGTTACTGGCAAAGTGGCAGCCCAGTTAGTAGTTACCTATGCTACCAAGTAGGGGTGCAACCCGAAAAGTACGGGAAACATAAAAAAAATTAAACCCAATGGCCCCCCTAAATATGGCACTGGCAATTACGCATAATAAACTATGAAATGGAGATTTGATTTGTCTTCACCTTAACATATCTTTAAAAGGTCTTGAATTTGATATCTCCCTTAGTGTACAGACCCTGCAATATTCTAAGGTAGCAGGCCTTGTTCTGTGCTTCAGTGATGACCTGGGGCTTGTATTTTCTCGCAACCCACCCGGACGTTGAGCTGAAACTATTCAGTGAGATTAAACGAGTTGTTGGCTGCAACGAAGCTGGTGAACAACTCAAGGTCACCCCAGCAAACATCAACAAACTTGTGTATGTATAATTATTGCATGTGAATAAAATAATGTGAAGTGTAATCTCCAGTGAATATAAAATGTGTCGTTTAGGTGATAATTGATACTAGGCAGTCTACTTGCATGTTGGTAGTGTTAAGTGGTGTTTGCACTGATAATTGAAACTAGGTGGTATATAAGTAAGTGGGATGCATTTTACTGAAGTTTGGTTAACAAAAATACCTTGACCTTCATCCCTTGACCAGGACAGTCGTAAGGCTGCCACTTCCACATAATCTTTGCCAGCTTGGTCTGTCTTTTTTATGTGTGTTTCTTCCTTGGCAGAGCAACTGTCCCTCTCCACTCTGGGGGCGGGCGCTGACTCAAGGCACCAAGGAAGGTGATGACTTTTATCTTGAACTTGTCTCTCTCCCTGATTGCAACTGTTTCCTCTGGGAGTTCATTCCAGAGCTGGGAGGCAGTTGGTAAGAATGTCCTCTTGTGGCCAGCAGTGTTTGAGGGTGGAATTGCCACAGCAGCTGTGTGGTGAGATGTTGGCTCTGGTGGATCTTCACACTACTGGAGGAGGTGGTAACATGTTACTGAGTAGCGTTGGTGCATATCTGGTGGAACAAGGTGAGTGCACCAACTTGTCTCTCTTGTGTTTGTAAGGCGTTCCTGTTTGGAGAAGCCTCTGGCATAGCTATAATTTTGACAGCTCGCCTCTCGATGGCATCAAGTCTGCCTAGCGATGTTTCAGAGGCTGCCATCCATACAGATAAGACATATTCCATCTTGGATCTTGCATCTTTGCTTTGCATACCAGGGTCAGCAGGCTTTGCTAGGGCCATTCCTGTACGTTATCCAGCCAGTTTTTATCTGGCGGCCCTGTCTCTCTCGCAGGATGTTTTTTAGAATGTTGTTGTATCGGGTGATGTGCCCAAACCAGGAGAGCTTGTATTGTTTCACCGTTGACAACTTTCCAGCAAGGAATCCACCTGCTGGCTTGTTTAAGCAGCTCTGCTGTAATGCTATCAGTGTCTGGCGATTTCTCTACTTCCAATGTGTCAACCCTCACTTTGTATGTTTCATCAACAAAAATCTTCTCTATAAATGAAAGTGTCTCTTTGTTGATCTGTTGTGTCTTATTCACGGTTAAATTTGTGGGCCAATCCAGACTTTCGATGTGAGCCAGGGGCCCTTCTGATGGACATGGCGGGGGTCGGATGTGGAATCACCCGGGTGGGGGGGGGGGTAACAATTTAGTGGAAGTTGCAATTGTAGAATCATTTTGTTTCCTATGTCATAGTAAACTTAATAATTATGCCTACACATTTGCTGCAGGGTGTTTGCAGAAATGTTTAATACTTTCAAGTTCTCAGAGTTTGTCTGTACCCCATATTGGTGTTTATGGATAGAAAATGTCTCTACATAGTGTAACAAACACTAGCTACATTATAGTAACTTTGCATCTACCCAAAGCCATTGCTTTGTGAAAACGACTTCCTACATTGTAGTAACATTGCTGTGCACAGCTTTAAATAGAACTAGAAAAACACCTATGGCTGCCTTTTCTCCCTGTGCAATGCCGGGTAACTCTGCCAGTACAATATAAAACTAAGTTTATGCCACCCCTGCATACACATGTCAACCTATGTTTGTGATGCAATGATTTATATTTCCTGTGAGTTTTGTATTGGATCGATTTGTCTACAGCTATATGCGCCAAGTACTGGACGAGACACTGAGGCGTGCCTCGATTGGGACATTTGCATCGCGGTACCAGGATGTTGAATCTGAGCTGGGGGGCCATCGCATTCCAGCAGGGGTGAGTGCAGTTGATAGAACAGCCTCAAGATGACCAGGGCAGAACTATAGTGTCCCTTGCTGTCCTAATCAACCAAATGCGGCATTTAATTATTTTTATAGATTATGTTGCATTAAAAAGAGCTTCAAAATTACGTATACCATATTTGATATGTTGGGGTGTAAGGGGTGTTCATACCCTCAACCGTAAAGACACTCAAGTCAACCTCACCTCCCCGTGGTGCACCCTGGTAACCAGTACATTGTATTGGGCTAACGAGGCTAAGGGAAGGAAAACCTCGAAAATAAACCTACTGCGGAGGGCCAACAACCCTCCCAGCTCAAACGATGCTACGGAAACTAGAAGTGAATCTCAAAAGCCAGCTTGTGCTGGAAATGGCTACAAGAAGGCGACGGCCCAGATACCAGCAGATGATGACATCATTTATTTGGACAGTATGACGCTTCCGGATCAAAGCCAAATGGAAGTTTGGATTCTGACAATGTCATTAACCAAGCCAAACGTTAATGTAAGTATAGGATGTTGGAATGTAAGAACGTTGTACTCTATGGGGAAATCAGCCCAGCTTGCAAGAGAAATGGATAAATATAAAATAGATGTCATTGGCATTAGTGAATGCAGATGGATGGGACAAGGAAAAGTCAAGTTGAACACCAGAGAGAGTCTAATTTTTTCAGGGAGAGAAGACAACATACACAGACACGGAGTTGCATTAATGACGACAATGAAAGCAGAAAAAGCATTGCTGGAATGGAAACCTATCTGATAGAATTATTTATGCTAGATTCTTCTCCAAGTATGTAAAGCTATCGATCATACAATCTACGCATCAAAGAATGAAGCCAACGTCGAAGAAAAAGTTTCTATGAACAGCTTCAGACAGTTGTGGACAGTGTTCATAAGCATGACATACTCCTAGTAATGGGGGATTTAAATGCCAAAGTTGGAGCAGACAACGAAGGATATGAAAACATATTAGGAACCCATGGAGTGGGTGAAAGAAACGACAACAGAGAAAGACTTTTTGACCTCTGCGGACTCAATAACATTGTGGTAACAGGTACCATTTTTTCCCCACACAAATTGATACATAAACAGACATGGACTTCTCCTGGAGGAAAGACAAAGGATCAAATAGACCACGTGTTAGTGAGCAGGCAACACCGGACATCAGTAATAGACACTAGGGCCATGAGAGGAGCAGACATTGCGAGTGACCACCAATTAGTGCGATCAAAAATCAAGCTGAAACTAAAGAGAAAACAAAAGAACAAGGCGATCATTTACAGCAACCAGCTATTAAAGCCAAATTCTCACTGAAATTGCGCAACAAATATGATATATTACAAGAATACGTCGAAACAGATGAAGAAGTTGAGAAACAATGGCAGAACTTTGAGGATGCATACAAACAAACAGGTCAAGAAGTACTGGGGTACAAAAAGAAAGGGCAAAAACTATAGATCAGCAAGGAGTCGTGGGAGCTAGTAGAAGAGTGAAAACAACTGAAGAACAACATCGAGCAGACAAAGTCAGACAGGTTTAAGCAGAATTACATGGATAAATATAGGAGTAAAGACAAAGAAGTGAAGAAGAGCATGAGGCAAAACAAGAGGAAGTGGGTTGACCACCTTGCCATGGAAGCAGAGGAAGCAGCACGTAATGGAAGAATGAAAGAAGTGTATGCTATTACAAAAACCCTAAGTAATGACAAACGTAAGACAACAAATGCAGTGAAAGACAAATGTGGAAATTTAATAACGGAAGGATTGGCCAGAAGGAAGCGATGGAAAGAACACTTTGAGGAAATCCTTAATAGACCTATCCCTGATGATCATGTAACAGATGTGGAGATAGATCCCATCACAAGAGGAATGAGGAATAACGGGAAAGCAGGGGGCAAGGACGAAATTACAGCAGAATTATTAAAAGACATGAATACAACAGAGAAATAGCTTGTAAACTTATTCAGAACATTTTGGGAACAAGAGAAAGTGCCAAAAACATGGAAGCAGGGACTGATCGTTAAAATACCAAAAAAGGTTACCTTACAGAGCGCGGGAATTGGAGAAGAATTACTTTGACATCTGTTCCTAGTAAAGTATTCGGAAGAGTACTCATTGGCAGAACAAGAGATGGAGTTAACAGCAAGTTGAGAGATGAACAAGCAGATTTCAGAAGTGGGAGAGGCACAGTAGAACAGATATTTATTTTGCAAAATATTATAGAACAGATAGTGGAATGGCAGGCAACTCTATACGTCACGTTTGTGGACTTAAAAAAAAACGTTTGACTCGGTGCACCAAGAGACTCTATGGAAAATTATGGAGAGCTATGGAATTCCACTCAAGATAATCCACATGGTTCAGATGTTGTACGAAGATAGTGAATGTGCAGTATTAGACGAAGGTGAAGAATCTGAGTGGTTCAAGGTCAAAACCGGAGTTAAACAAGGAGATGTAATGTCTGGATTTATTTTCTTGGTGGTAGTGGACTGGATAATGAGAAACACAACAGCAGGAAATAAAACGGATAAGATGGAACTTCACTTCAAAACTAGAAGACCTGGACTTTGCCGACGACATAGCACTCATGTCATCATGCGACACACACATGCAAACAAAGGCAAGACAACTGAATCAATTTGCAGCAAGGACAGGACTAAGAATAAATAAAAAGAAAACTCAAGTATTGAGGATAAACAGCAAATGCGAAAACAGAATACTAATTGATGATCAAGAACTAAAGGATGTGGACAAGTATAACTACCTGGATGCTAACGTCGGTAAGCAAGGAAGAGGCGGCGATGACATTGTTAACAGAATTCGTAAAGCTAGAGTATCCTTCATGAAACTAAAGCAAATATGGAGTTCAAATATATACACACTTAGATCAAAATTGAGGCTTTTTAACACACTTGTTAATCCAGTGTTGTTGTATGGAAGTGAAACATGAAAAAGAAACGAAGGAGACAACAGAAAGTTAGATACATTTTTTTCAAGTTTTTAAGACGAATCCTACAAATTCGATGGCCATATGTTGTATCAAATTGAGATATTCAGACAATCAGCACCGATGTCAAGTTAAGAAAATGGAACTTGGTAGGACATATCCTACGAATGGACAAGAACAGCAAATGTGAGAGGGTGTTGACTTGGATGCCCAAAGGTAGAAGAAAGGTTGGTCGACCAAAGACAATGTGACGATCAACTATTGAAAACGAAAGACGTATACTGGGGTGGAATAGCTGGAACGAAGCCAGACGTGTAGCAGCTGACAGAGCGAGCTGGAGGAGATGCACTTCGGCTTTATGGGCCACTGGGCCCGAAGAGGATAGGTGAGGTATTTGACCTATTAAGCATACATGCCCTAATTAACATACACCCCCTTTTTTAATCAGCAGGATCCATAATTATTGTAATTTGACTAGTGTGGAACAGCTGAATAGTGTCGTCATGTGATGTTAAACAGTTGGCACCACTTTTTAGTTATACTCACCCTAGTCACCAAATGACACCACTAGTGTTAAACAGTTACCTTATTGTCTAGAAATTTTTTTGAACGCTTATCAGAACAGATACTTTGACATTTTTCCAAGTCCCAATTTTTTTCAAACATGCTATGCTTTTTTAGGTCATATACGGTAACTTAGCATTGTGCAATAATTAAGCCAATCACATTTGCAGTTTTCCTGGAGGCCGTGTTTCTTAATCTGATAATTGTATTACCAAGATAATCTTCATTTTTACTTTTCGATAGATACTGGTGCATCATAGGTCATATAGGTCAAAAACTCATCATTTACAACCAGATAAATCATCATTTACAACCAGATAAATCATCATTTACAACCAGATAAATCATCATTTACACTGCTGCTTTCTCCCTCCCTCCCTATTGCCTCTATTGTCAATGAAACGATCATTAAAACTGCTGCCAAATTCCCAAGACCGCCCTTTTGAATTCCAAATTCTCCTTAGCAACAAGCTGTTTTGTGAAAATATAAATAGAACGAACATCCTCATTGACATAAAAACACAACCATCAGAAAGAGCGATGTTAATTTAACAAAGTAGTATATTATATTAAAAATGGAAATGTTCATCCAATTGGTAATATTTGTTACTGTGGCATGAATTGAAATTCGAAATTTCGTCGATTACAACAGTAGGGGACATATATATTGAAGTTATATCATGTGAAGCATAAAAACATCATCCTTAAATTATCCATCTCTAAAATGCATAAAATATGCTAGAGTATTTGGCAATATTCTTTAGCTTGTTCGCATTGTGTGATGGCTACCAAGCTTCCTGCAGATATTGTCAAAATGCACAATATCCGATAAAGGTCACCTTATTAAAAACATACTGTCTAATGAGTGAGGTCCCTTGCCAAGGGTTCAGAACATGAACGTTTGAGCCCCTCTGCCTAAAAATGTGCGTACTAGAATATTTTACTCGGATGCTATATGTGGTCTGCCGGTGTGAGATAGTAAAGTGACCCCCATAGAAAAGTGTTAAAATAGGTTTAATGCATGCACGATAATGGCTCGACTTTGTAATAAAACACATCATTTATTTGGCCCATTTCAGTTCTCTGCTACATCAGACTTGCGTTGGTTGTTGCATAAAAGGAAGTTCTGCAAAGAGCAGAACAACAAAGACAATTACTGGAAATTATAAGACAGACACAGTAGCAATTTCTAGGAGAAAATATTATTATATTGAGAAACAGCCAGATTGAGAAAACTTATTGAAGGAAAAATTTAATGACAGGCAATAAACAGAATACAGCAGAATAAAATAATTAAAAATCTAACCATATGGCCTGAAAGATGATGACACGCAGCTGACAACGGCACGGGAGAAAAAACCGCCACTGGAAGAGCTTATGGCTCCGTGCACTACCCAGTCAAGGTTTGGTATGGCGATTGCAATGGCACCTTTATGCCCTCAAAATAGTGTGCAACTGCTGGAATCACAATGTGTGTATCTTGTGAAGGAACTTACGTGGACGTTTGACGTTGATCACGTAACTCAGAACTCCAATTGTTCTGATTTACGTAATCTACCTCAAATGTCCACATAGGTTCCTTCATAATATCCGTAGCCCGTGGGGGATATTTTTTTATTTTTGCAAAAAAATTTCAGCCACATACATGCAAAACTGATGGAGGTATAAGGGAACAGATATAAACAGTCAGAAACTACTTTATAGTATAGATGTGTGATGATACATTTAACGTTTGTTGAAGTTTTGAAAACTTCAACCTCAACTGGTTTAGCCTATCGCAAATCCAGTTCAATGGTGTCCAAATATGTAGTGTGTGAAGAATAGTTGATGTAACAACCGCAGTCGATTTAATAAAAAAATGCCTATTTTTTTTTAAATCTTTGAAAGAATTAACTTTATTCGTTAGATCTGGTAAGGATCAACATAGTGGATATCCAAAATGGTAAACACTGTGTAGGTCAATGCTGATCATGGGTGTGACCTCCATTCTTTCGACGATCACATGACAGAGTTACGAAATTTCACCAAGGAACGAAATCGTGATTTTTCAGCATTTCGATTTTCACTTCAGTAAATGCTTAAACAAGCATTAACTAATTTAATAGTTTGTCTGATGATTTCACAAAAAACTTAATGCAAAGGTTGCACAAATGAGCTAGCATGTTGCAGTGGATACTAGGTACGTTTAGTTTTTCGCAAACTTAATTCGAAATGAGACTAGCAAAAAAATCGAATTGATTAAGCATTTTTAAGCATGAACTGTTTTGAGTGAGGTGCATGTTCACGTCTAAGAACTCTTGTTGCAGACTCCTGTGATCCACGCCCTTGGGGTCGCCCATCAGAACCAAGACCTCTACCCTGACCCAACCAAGTAAGGTTGCTCTATGCTTGTCGACCTATGTTAATTGTTCGATGCATAGTTCAATAATTCATCATCATTTTGTGCCACCTCCTCTCAGAAGGTCGGCTGTCATTTAATGTTGTCTGTCCACGTGACTCCTGGTCTTCCTTCACGTTATAAATAAAAGTAAAAATGATGATAATTTTGTTTCAGTCATGTGATTGAATTAAAGTACATGAGTAAGATATGCATTTGCAAAAAATTATCTGCTTGCGTTTTAAGTTATAAAATATTTTAATGGAGCTAAAAAGCAATGTATATACCTATATCATAAAAGGATTACTATTAGAAAAAAGGTACACATAAAACGGTTATTAAAATGTATAATAGCTAATTATAGTATTATCTACATTATAAAATAATGTCACTCTGAGCAGACAGATTAAATGTTATATGTGTGTTTACTGTAAGATGTACATATGTACTTTATTTGTTTTTCATCAGGTTTGACCCGGACCGCTTCAACCCAGAAAACAGGAAGAAACTGCCAGCGTTTGCATTCGAGCCATTTGGGTTTGCTGGGAAACGCAAATGTATGGGTTGGAAGTTCTCCATCACCGAGGCCACGATTGTCTTTGCTGCAATTGTTGGTAGCTTCAAGTTATCCATGGTTCCGGACCAGGTCGTAGTGCCACACTACGGATTTGGGACGATACCATCTGAAGAAATATGGGTCACTGTCTCCAAGAGAAGTTAGATGGAACACTGTTTAATGCATAGTTCAGTTATACAGAGATGGGGTCTGGTTTGACTGTTGTTCAACTGTCTATGTCCTGTGATATCTTTGTAGTGGTGTTATCTGTTGGGCGATTCCAATGTTACGTGTGACATTCAGATAATATTTTTCATCTTTAGATCTTTGCAGATCCATGTTAATTTGTTGCTGATTGTTTTGATTTTGTTGTTTAATAATTAAGGTACACAAAATAGTTGTCATCATTAATGGAGGGTTACGTGTGTGGCTCACAACAACCTACATTCAGATGGATGCATTACTAATGGCCACAAGTCTGAAGTCATGGAAGTATGTTAACAAGTTACTTGATCATAATTAACATCATGGAATTGTATTCTATGATACAACATGACGTTTACACCGGAATTGGTGTGTAGTGAAAACAATTACCAAATCTTTAAAAAGGCAGCAAGTGTGTTTGCATCCAGGTCCACTCGATTAAAAGTCCACATTATTACTGAGCCTTGCTATCAATAACCCTATGTGTTGATCCACTGTGCCTTCCTGACCCTTGCTATCAATAACCCTGTGTTGATCCACTGTGCCTTCCTGAGCCTTGCTATCAATAACCCTATGTGTTGATCCACTTTGCCTTCCTGAGCAGGCAGCATACGTATGTCTGCAATACAGGTTTTGTAACGGATTATCTTGGCAGTGTGATGATAATATTGCTTTGATTTCTTCGTTTAACACCAGTTATGTCCGTAGTCTTCCCTGTGCTTATATCTAATCCGCCTGCGAACATATAATATGTGTAACTAGAATCAGGAATATTACTAAACACTGCTATATTTCAGATGTTTTTTGGGAAGAATTGTGCTAAACACCATATTATATTCAATTTAGATTTTCACTTGGCCAGTTGCATGACTGTCATATTGAAATTGAAGTATGATTTCACGTCATATAGCTATGTTTAATTCTAGCTAAAGTGGCTTGCGATAAAACGTTCTAGTTAAAGTGGCTTGCGATAAAACGCTCTAGTTAAAGTAGCTTGCAATTAAAACAAGCTTTCCTGGCCCGCCGGTAATATAACCGATAATGCCTTGTGAAAACTTAAGCTGCATTCGTTAGCCGCAAATATTTCCTTGCAAAGGGCTATATCACTAATTCTTTATTGCATCAATTCGATACATTAGCATTAGTTATTTAATAGATCAACATCTTACCCAAATATATTGATTGATGTCAATTATTTGTTGGTAGCAAATCAATTCACCCTACCTGTCTATATATTTGTAACAGAGTTGGTACAATGATGCGGAGTATACATGACAATTTTAATAATGTATTGCATGTTTTTTTAAATATATGTACTTAAGTGGCATATGTAGAATCTCACAAAGGGGTGCTAAGTGTAGTCATCCATGCTACCATGTAGCGGCCCAACGGAAACAGTTTAAGCCCAGTGGCCTCTCCCCTAAATACGCAGTTTTTAGTTTATATGCTTATTAGTCTGAATGCGCTTTAACACCCAGTTGTAAACAGGGATTATATGAGCAATGATAATTACAGTTCGTAAAAGCTTAATTGTGTTAATTTTCAAAACATTTATTTCCTTGCATGCGTACATTAATATTAGTATTCAATATTAAATGTCGCAAACTGTTGTAATGATATAAGCTTTGCAATAATTACAACATTATAGTATTGTAATATATTTTATATTACATAGTTTTATAAATATATATTTATACGGATAGTGTATATTTTGTTAGCTATATGTCGGAATACCTTGAACAACTGACACTAATAATCGTATATGTTGAAAATGCGTGTCATGCTTGTAAGCTTTTGGGGAAATAAAACGGTGAATTTATGATTTTTTGTGTGTGCTTCACTGGAAAATGCTGATAAACTACTGGCAGCTGGTTCATTTATTTAATTAGACAATTATTTTGGTTAGTGAGTTAAATTTGCCATAATACTTTTATTTGATTGTGTGTATATTGAGGTGACAGTATCTCATGACAAAATGCTATGCTGCCAAGATTCCATGACAACACAACAACCTGACTACATGGATCTTACAACAGCGTGACATGTTGACAGGATCCTACAACAGCGTGACATGCTGACAGGATCCCACAATATGACATGCTGACAGGATTCCACAACATGACATGCTGACAGGATTCCACAACATGACATGCTGACAGGATTCTACAACATGACATGCTGACAGGATTCCACAACATGACATGCTGACAGGATTCTACAACAGCATGACATGCTGACAGGATCCCACAACATGACATACTGACAGGATACCATATGACATGCTGACAGGATCCTTGAACAGCATGACGTGCTGAAAAGGTCCCATGATAACTTGTTGAGTTGATGGTATTTTTGAGCAACATTCATACAGTCTTCATATTTATCACTTGATATTAATTAGCCATATTTTGTCTACTTTCATGCAATAAAGAAAATATAAGTTAGCATGCACAAAACATTCAAACACCACCTCCTGAATATTTATCTGCCAAAACATCTTATAGTCCCACGCACCCACACACGAAACAGCGATCCTGATAAATATATACAAATACAAGCACTCATCAACACATGCATACTGTTTCTGTCCTAGAGTCATATGAGCCTGGATTCTACTCCCCACTGAAATAACGACTCCCTCCATTCAACCCTTCCAACCAGCTGTGATCACAGTCTGTCTAGCTGTGAGCGCTTTCTATCTAGCTGTGAGCACTGTCTATCTAGCTGTGAGCACTGTCTATCTAGTTGTGAGCGCTTTCTATCTAGCTGTGAGCACTGTCTATCTAGCTATCCAGCTCACCTCATTCGTCTATAAGAAAGATATCTGATTTTCATCCACTTTTCAATTGCACTATTTTTTTTTTATTTATTATTTCCCACAATTATATGCACCTTTTTCATGTGCATCACACTCTTATGTTAGCAACAGAAGGGGCTGTTTGGAGTAAGCAATTTGAAGACTATGATTTGGTGGGATATATTACCTACAAACGGTCACAAACTACAATCGAACAAAATGTTCTGTTTGTTTCCACCCTAATGGCGTACTGAGGATTGTCGGCGCCCGGGTACGCAATTTGGCGCCCCCCAACATATTTTACATGTTTCTTCTCGAAGCCAACTGAACCGCGGTCATGCTACTGGGCAGCTTGAAACTGACTTGCATGTAATATATGTGTGTATATATATATATATATATATATATATATATATATATATATATATATATATATATATATATATATATATATATATATATATATAAATATATATATATATATATATACATACAAACATATGTATATATAGATATACATATATATACATATATACATACATATATATGTATACGTATGTAATATATATATATATATATATATATATATATATATGTACATATATTACATACGTACGTAAGTACGTACATACATACATATACATATATCTTGTCACGAAATGTTCTGCATACATATATATATACATACATATATATATATATATATATATATATATATATATATATATATATATATATATATATATATATATATGCAGACAATTTCGTTACATACGTATGTAATATATGTACATATATATATATATATATATATAGAGAGAGAGAGAGAGAGAGAGAGAGAGAGAGAGAGAGAGAGAGAGAGAGAGAGAGAGAGAGAGAGAGAATTTTTTTCATTTTACCAGTTTGTTTAAATTATTTAAACTTTTTATAACAAAACCAGGCTTGACATAGTGCTTTATAAAACACATACATATACTTGTATTGAATATATAGCGTTAATGTAGTAAATTTGTTCTCGTATATTTAACACATTTTAATTATTCCTACGTTTATGACAAAACTGGCTTACCATACATCTACCACAAAAAGGGCTATTATTGTCACGTGGCCAAGAACTAGACACGCGTCAGCAGACGCTCAATAATAATGTCCGGTAAGCATGCAAAGTCGGTTTTTATCAAGGTATGTATATCATAAACGTGTTCCATGTTATAGTATATATCAAAATATATTTTGTTCAGACAAGACTGTATCGTTATTGTCGTAACCAGACGCCGTGACGTCTCTAACTCGATATCTAGCGAGATTTCAATGCCAATGGGTCGAAGACTGTGGCGTGGCTCGAAAACTGCACCGATAATTATACGATGATTGCAGCATAGTTTCACTGAATTTCACTTGGCTGAGTGATAATTGAAGGAACTTATGTTGATTCATTGCAAACATGAACGATTCTACTGAAATAATCGTTCAGCCAGCCAGTAGGCGTCATGTGACATGTCTGCTAGTGAATTAAACCTTGGACGGGAGTGTGCTGACCCGCTGACGCAGCACCCGAACAAAATAAAGAAAATAGCCTGATAAATATTACAACAGAACTAGTTTCTAAGAATCTAACTATGGGTTTGACCACGCAACAAAAGCTGTGCAGACAATGTCGTGACAAGATTGAATCACTTCATAAAGTAATTCCTCCATCACCCACCTCGTCAATTGCACTAATGTCTGACCCAGAATCTGACCAAGAAAGTGAAGAGCACGAACTGTCTATACACAACAAATCATTGAACATTATTGTTGTAGTTCTGAGGCTGTTCTACCAACTGCACTCACCCCTGCTGGAATGCGATGTCCCATCAGCTCAGATTCGATATCCTCGTACCGAGTTGCAAATGTCGCAAGCGCGGAGCACCTCAGTGTTTTGTTCAGTACTGATCAGCGCATATAGAACACTAATTCAATACAACACTCAGTGAAAAAAGCTATTGTCAAATCTTTCAAAGGCGCACGTCCCACCAAACCAGCTAACGACGCCGTTGCCATATTGTAAAGTCATGTACCCCTCTAGTTATAGCAGGGAGACAAGTTGTGTGTAAACAGATTGATGAAGGAAAACAACTAAGTAAGTGAGAGCGGACGAATAGGTCAGCCTCCTAGAAAATGCTATATCAAGACTGCCCCAGTAGAAAACTACAGCTATATTAAAAGAACATTTATGTCTAGATAACGGACGCTGACCCGTCCAAGGACAGACTAGCCAAGATTAGAAGCGCACTCAAAGTTGTTGTTCTAGAAAACAGGGGAGTGTCCAGATATATATATTTATGTGGGTTAGCCTAGGATATCCAGAATAGTGGTCCACGGCTGAGACTGCTCTGTTGACTTATAAAGATATGCCCTCCCTTCCGGGAGGACTC
Organism: Lamellibrachia columna; assembly: GCA_963662155.1. Lineage (NCBI taxonomy): Eukaryota > Metazoa > Annelida > Polychaeta > Sabellida > Siboglinidae > Lamellibrachia > Lamellibrachia columna. The sequence goes on along the minus strand of OY759261.1, from coordinate 30,113,895 downwards.
ATCGTGACTGTGTCTGACGCAAGAAAGCGTATAAATGGATGCCAAAAATACAGATAGTCAGTTTTAGTTCTGGTCTTGGTGGAAGAGTGTTTAGTTTTAGTTATAGCCTTGGTGGAAGAGTGTTTAGTTTTAGTTCTAGCATTGGTGGAAGAGCGTTAGAATGAGTTTTAGTTTAGTCTTGGTGGAAGAATGTGATAATGAGTTTTAGTTAGTCAGTTCTGGTGGGCGTAAGTAGTTAGTGGAAGTTTCTGAGACATCAAATTTTGCGTAAAGTCACGTGACCCAAACATCAAAGGCAAAACACCCTAATATCGCCCACCGCTAATGAGTGCGCGCAGCCAATCAGAGCGCCCCCTGGCGGTGGTAGCCGAGCGTGCGTGACGTAAGCGCCCCTAGCGACTGGAGGAGGAACGAACAGTGACCAGTAGTCATCGATGGTGGACATAGGAACAAAGAAAATACACGTAATATCACCCACCCACCCACGTAAACACGTGACCGTGACCTTGACCCTGACGGAGTGACCAGTCCGAGTGGCTAGCTAATGTCAACTGGACGTCCGAACGACTGGAGTTAACTGTAAGCCGAAGCGTTTATCCAGCTGTGAGCCATAGCGCGAGATCAAAGGACGCTAATCTGTACAATGTAGCAAGTTAGCCGAGCTAATCAGTGATAAACAGCAACTATGTTGCAGTGACGACATTGATGTGGGACCGAGGCGTGTTATAGCCGGTTATATGGAGTGAACATAAGACGTAATAAAATTAAAACCGATAAAGATAAGGCGAATGTGTAATAGTGATTAATTAGCCGACATGCATGGCTACAATATAACCGCTGGACGGCGGAAATCGGACCGTTCGTTAAATAAAATGTAGCAGGACGAAAATGGACTATGTGTAAAATATAATATGCCAACACGCAGTTGGAACAAGAACGCAATACAAGACGGGAATATAAGGTGATGCAAAATTTAATACATGAAAAAAGCACAAGTACAATAGAAAGTAAACGGTATTAGGTATAATAATAATAATAATAAGATAAATGTTCGTGGGGAGAAGTGTTCATGGAGTGGTATTGAACGCGTGCAATAGCGATCGGCGCACGCAACGATTAGTCATCTTGCGTGCTAACGCTATTCGAAGGGGTACCGATCTACGGCGACGGAACAGTGCCTGGTGATCGATGGGACCTCGGTGAAGTCGACGGAGAATAGGTGTGGGTGATGGGGCGTGTATTAGGAGCAATTGATTCATGACAAGCTCCCAACGCGTCATATGGGCACGGAATGATAGACGTAAAGCGACTCCGTCGGCGTCGGTGTCGTCGGCGTCGTTGGCGGCGGCGTTGTCATCCCACGACTCCTGCGTGGTCGGGGGGACGCGAAAGCCAGGGCCGTAATGGAAGCAAATGTCCGACATTACGTGTCGCCAACGGCTGACATGTTCGGCGAATGCGGTTACGAGATCGCTGTCGCACAGGTCCTCTCGAAAGAGCACGACCGCTTGACAGCTCCGGCGCTGTACGGTGACGTCCATCAGCTCCATGAGCACGCACGCCCAGTAAAAGCGAGGTATGCTGTAAGTAAAGGACACAATCAGAGTGAGAACATGCATAGGCATCTATATATAACAGACGTAACCAAGCAACGAGAGAGAGATAGGTAATACGAAACCGATCGACTGGCAGACGTTATCGCTAGGCAAGCCGCTACATATGGAACTTGGAACGTGGACTCGACGAACACTTAGCGAGACATGTATACACAGGAACGATAGAACAGTATGTAAAGCGAAAACAGGTATGAGCTATGTAGAACTATGTAGAGCTATGAAAGTATAATATTAATAAATAAATAAATAAAAGACATACTCACACACTACGCATTAGAGGGAGCCCTTCCATAATAACCAAAAAATTTGCAAAGTCGCGGACTTGAAGCACAGGCATGGTGAACTGAAGGTCGTCGTCGAAGGCAATGGCGGTTGTGATGACGACACGACGATCTCAGCCGACTTATATAGCATGCTAGAAATAAGCCAGACAACTGACGTCAGCCGCGGAACAATACCACACTAATCAGAAAACAGATAAGCGGCCGGCAACTGTCAGCTTACCGACACCGGGCATCCATCACGCAAGGAAAAAGTGGGGGTTATGTACTCGACAGTGCTAGAACGGCGTGTAGTTAAGACAGTAACTGTACATTTTAACGTCATAAAGTCACCATGAACCGTCCTATAAAGTTTAGAGGCGCTAAACATCATTTGTCCAATTTCTACGCGTGCAGGATACACGTGTGGAATAGAGAATTTACCAGTGTCGAAAGTGCCTACCAATGGCGGAAATGCATGCATCATGGTGACATGCAGACTGCAGAAAAAATGCTGTCCACGCGCACGGGTCTACAGGCGAAACACCTCAGCAAGAGCATACGAGAAAAGGAACAGTTACGCGCAGAATGGAACCAACAACGATATTCACTAATGTATGCGTTAGTTGCTGTTAAATATCGCGATCCAACCCTACGTAAACGACTGTTAGACACTGGGTATTCCCAGTTGAATGAATGGGTCAAGAGTCGGGAAGGATACTGGGGCGCACTGACATACAGTGGTCAAGCCGGTCAGAACATGCTAGGGCATATATTAATGCGAGTACGCGAGGTCATTCGATTGCGCAATACTCCCGCCAGACGATCACAAGACCGATGAACAGAGTACAACGAGATAGCAGACATCCAGCATCAGCATCACGCGCTCGACCAAGGGTTGGTGATAAGACAGCGCGCCATAGACAGTGGGAGGTGTATATAAACCCACCGCAGAGTGAACGAGGCACACAACCGCACTCCGATCCACAGCACACGTCGAGACTTACTACCAGCATCAGCAGAGAACGAAATGGCCACTCAACAAGCCGATATGATGTCAGTCAGCCAACTCGAGAAGGAGGTATGTAACGGTACTTATATATTTAGACGGCCGTTAACCATAGTACAATATGCTGTTCAAGATAAATATATAGTATATCCATCATGTCAGCAGTGTAACAAACGTGTGAGTCCTGAAAACAATGGCTTTGTGTGTCCTATCCATCGATGGCAGCGTGGTGTAGTGTATCAGTTCGCTATGCGTATCCTCCTACAAGACGCCATCGGCAGTGAAGTGTGGGCAACGTTATTTAATGTCAAGGCTGTCCAGGTGTTGGGATTCACGGCTAACGAATACATGACCATGAAGACAGATGCCGAGCGGTATGCAGCACTGGACATTTTGCGGGGGGCCCAAGTCATGGTGACCATTCGGAAACGCGAGGCGGGACAGTATGTAAATTACACGGTGTCAGACTTGGAAGTAGTCACAGTGTGAATCATTCTGTTGACAGGCTGTCGCTACCGTCGCTGCTGTAGCTACTGCAGTTGCTACCGGAAGTAGTAGTGACGTCATCGACGTTGAGAGCCACTCTAAGGTAATGGAATGGTTACATGCTAATAGTTCGGAGATACTATTCTCCTCCTCTGCGGACAGCTGTTCACCGCCATCATTAATTATAATATTAGATGACGAGGGGGAGGATAGCATTAGCAGTAGCAGTAGCGATGATATGGAGGCCACGGTGAGTGGTTTAGATAGGATACGGGATCGATCCGAAGCCATGACGAATGAAAATAATTTCTATAAGGCACTAGAGGTCGCCAGCGTGCGATATGCCAGTGACGAGGTGGAACGCATAATGAATTTAAATGACGATAAGGATCGTTACGTACCATCGTCCAGCATGGTCATGCACGTCTTGCGGTGGTTATCTATAGATGTCATCGCAACGTGTGGGAATATGAAATGGCGTAACCAAGTGACAGAATTGGTTAGAAAGAGTATGTACGAAAGATACAACGATATACAGGGCTACGCGGATGAAAATATGCCGAATGTAACTGGTTCTTTCTGTTCAATAGACGGGTCTGACGCAGCTGCAGAGAGCCTACAAGCGTCAGTTGACGGACCTGTATGATGCCGATGACGAGGATGAGGTGACGCCATCGCGGAAACGACAGAAAACAGCCCCAGCAGATGGCGACACCAGAGTGGTGGAGTACCGCTGCGACTCGCCACCAGCAAACCAGGAGGCGTTGGCGGAGCTACCGTGGGGACCGCTATATCAATCCTCGTCGGAGTCGGAGTGTGAAATTATCACCAGAACCCGCCCTCAGTACCATCATGAAGTGGATGAGGATGCTATCGTCTCATCCCCCGCTCACGAGGACGATGATTCCATCCTCAACACCCCCCCCTCATTACTACAATGACGTCGACGAGGATGCTATCGCCTCATCCCCCGCTCACGAGAATGAGGACGATGACGCTTTCGAGTTCAGTCCTGCTTCACCACCACCACTCACGCAAAGCACACAAGAAGATATGGCATCAATACCGAGACTTTATGTATTCCCGGACGAAACCGTCGTTGTGACAGCAGACGGCGAACACATCCGCATACCGGATCAACACACGATAACCCACCCGAAGCCATCGACGTCGACCATCGAGGATCCGAAGCCGTCGACGTCGGCGTCGTCCTCGATTATCACTCACCCAAAGACGTCGACCATCGAGGACCCGAAGCCGTCGACGTCGACCATGGAGGACGACGACACTGATGAAGATCCGAGAAAGGTGTGTTTTCTCGCAATGCAAACGCACATAGCATACTTAATAGCGCACCAGTGGCGGATATCCGCCCCATCGACGGTAGAAGAAGTAACTGTGGACGTGTGCCGATCAATGGCAGTCACGGTGCTGTCGGCACCGTACCAAGAAATATTAATGAAATACGTGCGTTGTGCTATCCGTCAACCACGGTGAACAGTAGTATGTGATGAACAGTAGTCGGGAGTGAGTTAGTTAGGTAGTATGCAGTAGGTAGTTTGTATGCACTTATAACCACGGTATATGAACATTAGTAGTAGTAGTAGTAGTAGTAGTAGTAGTAGTAGTAGTAGTAGTATTGTTGTTGTTGTTGTTGTTGTTATGTAGATTGAAGTGTACGACGAGGCACCCGTACTAACAGCCAGCATTCGGAAGCGATCTGGAGTATTGAACGCCACGTATATGACGGCGTCAACAGAATATTATTATTAGTAAACATAACCGAGTTAGTAGGTAGTATTAAGTAATATGGAGGGAAATATGAGTATCTTTTAATTTGTTCTGTAGGATGATGATGATGACGTACCTGTGCTACCGATTGAAGCGCGTAGGCGAGCAAGCCGTGAATTAATAGTGCTACTACTAGAATATATCATATCGACACACGATGAACAATAGGTATATTTCTTTATGTAGGAGGAGGTGAAGGAGGAGGTGAAAGAGGAGGAGGAGGCACCCGTACTAGCACGAGACGAGAGGACACGCGCATTACATAGATTACTACAGATAATTGTTGATTTTATGATTGAAACCCCCGCATTTTAAGAAGCACCGTTTGCAACGGAATAACAGTAGTTAGTCGCTCTCTCTCTTTTATTGTATGATTGTAGTTGCATGACATAGAGTAATGTCTATATATATATATACCTACAGACTTATATAGTATTCATCATCATTGTACGTAACCTCTGTCGTGGTGTAAAAGCCCACAAGTTAATAACCATGGAACTAGCCACTGGCGTATCGATAACCGATCGTAAGCTAGAGGTCACTGTCGCGGATGTAACAATCCCACAAACCTTAAAGTCGTCATAGTAATTATATAAGTCTAACCGTGTATATATGTATATGTATATTATGTATATGTCTATGTCAGTATATACTCAATAAAACGTCATACAATGAATGAAACGTGTTGTCAGTGGTGTTGAAAGAGAACCCGTAGCCATCGATAGTGGACACACAGTAGCCAATACCACAGGATCACACCGTAGGTCATACACCCTTCACCAACCACCACCACCACCACGAGAGCACGTGTACGGGGGGTGTGCGCCGAGTCTATCCTGGTGGCGTGTACCATTCGACTCCATCGGTGTTCGAACGTCTGGCAGACGAGAACATCCGAGTGGCCGAAGCGTTGCAGTACTATCCGTACCGAGCCACCTTCGACTTCGAGTGTTGGTTCGACACCGAACACCTTCCGTCTGACAGTGCCCAGGTTCACTGGGTTGCGCGTCACGTCCCGCTGAGCGTCAGAGTGGCATCCAACGTACCCGGACACGAACAGGTGACATGCATCGTCACGGACGGAGACAACAACAAGTTGGTGAGCACCATGATGACTATCCTGCAATCGATGAGTGAGGCCGCGTACGACAAGATCAAAGACTCATACGATCATGTGTTGGAACAACTCGCAGAAGAGCTGACGAAATGGGACGCACGGGAGGAGGCTGCACGGGAGGCAGCTGCACGGGAGGCCACCGAGAAGAAAGCTCGACCGGCAACCAATCCGTACAAAACGCTGATGGGACAACTGTATGGATGGATGCGTCAGTTACCTGTCATCGGGTTCAATTCGGGGAAGTATGATCTCAATGCCATCAAACAGTTCCTCATACCGTACTTCCTGACGACTTCAAAACCGTGGAACAAGACGAGGCCGAGGACGAGGACGAGAGGGAGCACGAGGGCAACAAGAAAGACGAGAACGACGGCGTCGGGTCAATGTTCGTCATCAAACGCAACAACACTTTCATGTGTCTTTCGACGGATCAGCTGAAATTCCTAGACATGATCAACTACATAGCCCCCGGGTTCAGCTACGACAAGTATCTGAAAGCGTACGGATGCGAAGTGACGAAAGGTCATTTCCCGTACGAGTACATGGACCGTCTGGAGAGACTCGACGACACCGCACTTCCACCGAAAGAGGCCTTCTTCAGTCGACTGAAGAACGAAGGTATTTCAGACGAGGATTACGCCGGTTGTCAGGAGGCCTGGCGCGTCAATGGCATGACGACGTTGCGCGACTTTCTCGTCTGGTACAACAACAGGAACGTGGTTCCCTTTCTACAGGCCATCGACAGACAGTTCGCGTTCTATCGACAACGGGGAATAGACATGTTCAAGCAAGGTATCAGCGTACCTGGTCTGACCCTGCTGTACCTGTTCAACGACCTCCCAGAGAAGACCTACTTTACCATCTTCAACGAGAAGAATAAAGACCTGCACGACCTCGTCAAAGCGAACATTGTAGGCGGGCCTTCGATCATCTTTCATCGCTATCACGAGAAAGGGGTCACCACGCTACGTCAGAACGAGTACGGAGAGGCGGCTCGTCCTTGTCGAGCGATCGTCGGATACGATGCGAACGCACTGTACCTGTGGTCGCTCATGCAAGACATGCCTATGGGATGGTACACGCGACGACGAGCAGAGAAGGACTTCCGCCCCGAATCGGCGCAGCTGTACGGACAGATGGCTGGAGAATGGTTGACGTGGGAATCCGAACGCACGGGACGTTCCATACGGCATCAGATCAACGGACGAGAGAAGAGAATAGGCAAACATCGGGTGGATGGATGGTGCAGCGAGACGAAGACGGCTTATCAGTTCCAAGGGTGCTTTTGTCACGGTTGCTCGTGCAACCGTGACGAGGTGAACGCCGTCAACGGGAGACCAATGGCGGAACTGCTCGCCGAGACCCGAAAGACCACCGCCTACCTACGACACTTTGTCACAGTCGTCGAGTTGTGGGAATGCGAGTGGAAAGAGATGAGACGAACCCCGGCCGTACGCAAGTGTGTGGATGCAGCATTTCCCCGACGTCGACACGTGCGATGGACGATGACGTCACAACAGATCCTGAACGGAGTGCGTGCAGGAACCGTGTTCGGCATGATCGAGTGCGACATACGCGTACCGGAAGAATTGCGCGCGCACTTTGCCGAGATGCAGCCCGTGTTCAAGAACATCAGTCTGATACGCGAGGATCTCGGTCCGTTCATGCGCCGATACGCCGAAGAACACGACATCATGAAGACTCCGCGACGCATGCTCGTGGGTAGTTATTGCGGCGATAAGATACTGCTCGCAACGCCACTGCTGCGATGGTATCTGGACCACGGTCTCGAGGTACTGCACGTGTACCAGGTCATCGAATACGATCCTATTCCGTGTTTCCGGCGGTTCGGCGATGCAGTGTCCACGGCCCGACGCGAGGGCGACGTTCACCAAGACAGGACCATCATCGCGGACACCATGAAGTTGCTGGGGAACTCGGGCTACGGCAAGACCATCACCAACGTTGACCGACATCGTGACGTCAGCTACTGCACGGAGAAGGCGGCATCGCTCCTGGTCAACGATAAACGGTTCCGACAACTCGAGATCGTCGTCGACGATGCGTACGAGATAGAGTTGAACAAGAAAACCGTCAAGTACACCCTACCCGTACACGTGGGATTCTTCGTTCTGCAGTACGCCAAGATGCGCATGTTGCAGTTCTATTACGACTTCATCATCAGATACGTGGAGTGCCCTCTGTTCGAGTACTGCGAGATGGATACAGATTCCGCCTATTTGGCCTTGGCCGGCGAGTCCGTCGACGACCTCGTGACCCCGGAACTACGAGAACATTATTTCCGACATCGTTCCGAATGGCTCCCATCGGAATGTTGCGACGACCATCGGAACGACTACGTGCGCTGTCGTCTCGCCAATCGACCGGGGGTCGGAGACGAGGCGTGCTGTAAGGCGCGAAGAGCGTTCGACAAGAGGACACCGGGTCTGTTCAAGGTCGAGTGGTCCGGTGCCGGGTTCGTGGGGTTGTGTAGCAAGACGTACTATTGTTTCGGAGCCACCGACAAGTACAGCACCAAAGGACTGAGCAAACGGCACAACACCATCGACAAGGACGCGTTCCTGGCGGTGCTCACCAACCGTCGGAGCGGAGGTGGATCGAACCGTGGTTTCCGGGTGCATAAATCTACCGTGATGACGTACGTGCAGGCACGGGATGCACTCACCTTCTTTTACGCCAAACGCGTGGTGCACGAGGATGGGGTGACCACGGGTCCGGTGGACGTGTAGAAAAGGCGATGCACGCTGCACTCGTTTCATACGCAATCATGGATGCACGATGGAAACACCCCTTCACGTGCATCGTCGCCGGACCGACGGGGTGCGGCAAGAGTACTTTCGTGACGCGTATGTTGCGTCACGCCGCTGCGATGATCGATCCACCGCCCGAACAAATAACGTGGTGTTACGGAGAATGGCAAGAGGCTTACGCAACGACGAACTTAGGTCACGTGCGATTCGAGGAAGGGTTACCGACGGCGGCCACGTTCGATCCGACAACGAGGAACCTCATCGTCATAGACGATCTCATGGCAGAAACGGACGAACGGGTCACGACCTTGTTCACTAAAAAAAGTCACCACAGGAACACGTCCGTGCTGTATCTCGTACAGAACCTGTTCCCTAAAAACAAAGAGAGTCGCACCATCAGTCTGAATTCGCAGTACATGGTGGTGTTCAAGAATCCACGTGACGCATCGCAGATGGCGACCTTGGCTCGGCAGATGTATCCGGGACGCGGCACGTTCGTGCAAGAGGCGTTTAAAGACGCCACGGCGGTACCGTACGGTTATCTATTGGTCGATCTCAAACAGGACACGCCCGAGGACATGCGTCTGCGCACGGCCATCTTTCCAGACGACGGTGTTCAGTACGGGTACCTGCCGAAGGTATAAAACGACCGAGTGTGTGGATAGTCTCTTCATTCGCATCATGTCTACCCTGGTGAAGAGACACATCGTGTGCATACAGGCCCTGGCCAGAGTCAAGAACAACAAAATTAAAAAGGCCATCATCGCCAACGCCGACGCCGATCTGCTGTGTGCACTAACCGAGTGTGCCTACAACATACTAACAAAAAAACATTCCATTGACCGCTTTACAGAGGCGACGATTGCATAAATACAGGACGAAGTTACGCGAGTTGGCTAATAGACGAACGCTCGCTGCCAGAAGAAGACGCATCTTGCTGCAACCGCAGGTTGGCGAGGGACAGAGCGGCGGTTTCCTATCGGCCTTCCTAGCACCGTTGGCAAGTTCGGTCTTGATACCCTTGCTCCAACAGGTGCTGACCAAAAGGTAGATACATGGAACACGCACGCAAGATGGCCTTGGTGGACCCGCGCCTGTTGGACACGCTTCGGTCACCCCCACCCCCACTCGCGACCGACACCTTAGGCAAGAAGGTGCAAGCCCTCGATGACGAGATGAAGACCATCCTAGATAGAAAGGACCTAGACGACGGGACCAAGGTGACCCTGTATAATCAGGTGTTGCAGCGGTACAACGTCTTGGCCACTAAACGCATCAAGGAACCGCTACGCGTGATCACGGTGAACGAGTCGGAGGTGGCGTCGGAGTCGGGGTCGGAGGGTGCAGTCCGCGCTCCTATTAGCGGACTGGAGGCCACCGTCTTGGCCACCGTACCCAGGACCATGCAGGCCAAAGCCAGCCGTTTGATGGAGCATCTCAAGAGAGACATCACGTGGACCGCTCGCGGTGAACGAGGGCGTGCCGGTTGTCGGAAGTAACGTGGTGGATCTCGTTAATGATCTGTTGCGTAAGAGCAAGACCGCTCCGACGGGTTGGCAGCCATTCGCACGACAACTCCGTGCCATCAACCTACCCATGACGTTGGTCGGTAACGTCGCCAGAAGAGCCTACATACGTCCGGAGCCATCGATCACTCCCTCTCGTCGATCCAGTCCTACTCCGCGTGCTGCATCAGGTAGTGCACGAAGATCGCTAAGTTGGACACCCCTCGCCCGTCAGAGTCGTCGAATGGAACATACCATGCCCACCCCACCCCCCGAAAGACGCAAGGCTTTGACGTCATTGGCTGGTTGGGACAACCTATAGGATGGTACGATGCGTGTCCGTAGCACAGTGTTCGTCATGTCGCCCGATCCACAGGACCTCGTTTACCGTTCCATCGTCGGTGCGATATGTATCAGTGGACTTTACATGATTGCTCACGGTTTAGTGCTAAGTTTTATGCCACAGACGTTATTCGAACCCCCCACGCTCGTCGAATGGACCAATCCTTGTCCACCCACACACCCTCCCCCCGCATCACGCAAGGCCTCGTCGTCATTGGCTGGATGGAACACCGTATAAGGTGGTACGACGCGTATCCGTAGCAGCCATGCTCATCGATCCACAGGACGCGTATCGTTCCGTCGTCGCTGCGCTATTGTTCGAAGGACTTACCTTGCTGGGAGACGTTGCAGCCGGCGTTCTTATACAACAGGTGTTATTCCGACTATGGTTACTCCGCTAGACCGTTGTTGTTCCACCGCTGTCATTGTGGGTGCCATAGTGTGTGTCCTACTTCACGTCGGCGTGCTCCTCGTCATTCGTCAGCAGTGGGACTCCGGAGTCAACGGCACCGCCCCCGTCAACACATCGATCCTCCACCTCTTTTGATGGCTCAGAGGGGAGAACGCTCCATGAGCGAGGTCTACTTCGATCCCACGAAGGTAGGCAGTTATGGCGGCGTCGCTGGCTTGCGACGCGTCACGCGCCTGCCACAGAAGGCCGTCACGTCATGGTTGTCGGCACAGGACGCCTACACCTTACACAAACCAGCGAGACGTCATTTCAAGAGACGACGCGTCATCGTGGGTGGTATGCTTCAGCAGTGGCAGGCCGATCTCGTAGACATGACGAAGGTCAAAGACGTCAACGACGGTATGGCCTTTCTCCTCACGTTGATCGACGTCTTCTCGAAAGTGGCCTGGTGTGTTCCCATGAAGAACAAGTCCGCGGCGTCGTTGGTAAAAGCGCTGCAATCCACGTTCGTCGACGTTTGCCCCCAGACCTTGCAGACGGATCAAGGCACAGAATTCCGGAACAAATCCGTTCAGGAGCTATTGAAGCGTTACGACATCCATTACTTCTACACGCACAACACGGAGACGAAGGCAGCCGTCGTGGAACGGTTCAACCGAACGTTGAAGACGCGCATGTGGCGCTACTTCACGAAACACCAGACGTGGCGGTACGTCGACATCCTTCCGGACTTGATGCGATCGTATAACAATGCCCGCCACCGCATGATCGGTATGGCGCCGTCACAGGTGAATGCACAGAACCAAGAACAGGTGTGGCAACGTCTGTACGGTCACGATGGTAAGGGCGTGCCCAAGTTGCGCGTGTCGGATCGCGTGCGTGTCAGCAAGTACAAACGCACGTTCGAAAAGGGCTACGAGACGAACTGGAGCGAAGAGTTGTTCACGGTACACGAGGTTCACCCCTCCGACCCACCCGTGTATCGCTTGCGGGACGATCTCGGCGAAGTGCTGGAGGGTACCTTCTACGAACTGGAGCTGCAGAAGGTGACGGTACCCTTTGATAAAGTGTACCGTGTTGAAGCGGTACTGAAACGCCGTACGGTTGGTAAACGTAAGGAAGCTTTGGTGAAATGGTTCGGCTATTCCTCCTACTTCAACAGCTGGATCGATGCCAAGGGACTCGTCAACTATAAAGCCTAGCCGCGCACATGACGACACTGCATTCGAGGAATGACACACGACGCGACACCACCACCGACCTGCCTCACCACCATACACGAGGAGGAGACGGAGGTGGACGAACACGAGGATTGTACTGACGCTGCACCGAACGAGCCAGACAGCACTCCCTGGCATCTGTTCGGTACCGCGTGTCCCAAAGAGGAGATCGTGTTTCTGTGTCAGGTCGTCGTCTTGTACACGGTCATTCTGATAAGCATTTACAACCTGACGACAGGTCACGGCGATTCTAATCTGTGGACGGCTCTGTTGAGTAGTTCGTTGGGTTACCTACTGCCCAATCCCACGTTGAGACGCAATGGCGACTGATTTCTACATGACGCTGCCCAGCAACGCTTCCATGGAGATGCACCCCGACAACACCTTGACCCATTACGTCACGCACTTACCTCAACGCATCGATCTGACCGGCGAGTGGGAGTGTGGATTGGCTGAAGTCCAGTATCCGCACACTTGGTACAACGTCACAGAGAACGATGCCTGGTTATTCCTCAGCCCGGTCGATACTCCGCACACGTACCGACGTACGAAGTTGTCGTGTGGGTATTACGACGATCCGTTAACATTGATGTATCACGTCAACAAGGGACTGTACACTCTGAGGACGTCGAATACGCAGGCGCAAATGAGCTATAGTTCCGTCACTCAGAAAATGACGTTACACATGACAGCGAACACCCTGTTCACCATACCGCACCACACGACGGCGTCCATGTTAGGATTCCGTAAACCCGTAGCCAGCGACTCGGCTACGGCGTCATCCTCCACCACCATGGACTCCCACCCTTCCGACTCGTCGTATCCCTTCCACTTCGAGGCCGAAGATGTGGTGAACTTGACACGGGGTTCGACACCCTATACGTCTACACGAACATCGTGGAGTCTCGCATAGTGGGTGACACTCTCGCACCTCTGTTGCGACCCCTTCCGATTAGCGGACGTAACGGTGACAGGATGTCCGCTCGTTTCACTAACGTGCACTACGTGCCTCTGTTGTACTCGCACTTCGATTCGATCGAGGTGGATATAAGGGACGACATGGGTCGGCGCGTGCCATTCGAATACGGTAGAGTGACGGTGACGCTTCATTTTCGTCGACGCAGGTCCGGACTGTTCTGATGAATTACAACGATTATCACGCACGCCAGGCTGGCGGTGCGCTGCCCTACTTCGCCGGTGCGCAATACCAGCGAGGTCACGGACTGGGCAGTCTGTTCGGCAGTCTGTTGCGCAGCTTCATGCCGCTCTTCAAGAGAGGTGCCGTGGCGTTGGGCAAGGGAGCGTTGAAGACCGGCGTTCGCATAGCCGACGACGTCTTATCAGGACAGAACATAAAAACGGCTGCCAAACGACGCGTCACCGATGCCGTGCTCAGCAGTATTCGGAGCCCCCCTGGTAAACGTATAAAACGAGCGGCCGCAAGGCCGACCGTCACTGCAGTAAAGAGACGCCGCAAGAAACGGACGTCCCAGAAACGCGTGGCCGACATATTCGACAACAGAGATGGCGTTCGTGCATAGACAGTCGTGCGAGGGAGTCAAGACCGAGCTGGATCTCTTTACCGTACCCCCCACTCAGAACTGCATCGTCGACAGTCATGTGGTGGAACATCAACCCACGGCCTCTCTGGACTCTGGAGGACCGATCGAATTCTTCATCCCCGGATCGGGAGACGATTACATAGATCTCGCCAACACGATGCTCCACTTGCAGGTGAAGGTGACGCGCGCCGACGGTAACCCTCTCGATGCGGGCGACCCCGTGGGACCGGTGAACAACTTCTTGCATTCGCTGTTCAGCCACATCGACCTCTCTCTGAACGACACGCTCGTGACCTCTTCGGCCTCCAACTCGTACCCGTATCGATCCTACATAGAGACGCTGCTGAGTTACGGATTCGATGCCAAGTCGACGCAGCTGACGAATCAGCTGTGGTACAAGGACAAGGCTAGTCGCATGCACGCCTCCGAGCTAGCCGCCGGACCCGATCCTAACCCCGGGTTCGTGACTCGACGAGACTACATAGCCGGCAGTCGCGTGGTCGACATGATAGGTCGTCTCCACGTGGATATGTTTCTCCAGGATAAATTCCTGATCAACGGTGTCGACGTCAAGTTGCGACTGGTGCGCAGCACGCCCGCGTTTGCGCTGATAGCCGGTGGAGCGAACGAGTACAAGATAGTCGTCGTCAACGCGTCCTTGTTCGTGAAGAAGGCCACCATCAATCCAGCCGTGCAGAAGGCTCACATCATGGCTCTCGATCGGACCACGGTCAAGTATGCGTTACGACCCGTCGAATGCAAGGTGTACTCCATTCCCACGGGCGCTCTGTCGCACACGCACGAGAACCTGTTCCTCGGCTCCCTGCCGAAACGTCTCGTACTGTGCTGCATCGACAACGACGCCTACAACGGCACGTACCTAACAAACCCGTTTCACGCCAAGAACAACGCCATCAGCTTCGTCTCCGTGTACGTGGACGGTCGTCAGATACCCGCCAAACCCTTCCAGCCCAACTTCGCTGAAAACCTCTTCGCCAGGAGCTACGCGAGCATGTTCACCTCGACCAGCAAGATATGGCAGGACGAGGGGAACGGTCTGACTCGCGACGAGTACCGAGACGGCTACACCTTCTTCTGTTTCGACCTTACCCCCGACCAGTGCGACGGTCCCTGCTTTAATCTGGTACAAAAGGGCAACCTGCGCTTAGAATTTCATTTCCGAGAAGCGCTTCGGACCACCGTGAACGTCGTCGCCTACGCCGAATTCGAGTCCGTGCTGGAAATCGACAAGAACCGCAACGTCATCTACGACTACTGAGATGGACACCCTGCAGATCGCCCGTCTACTGGCGATGGATCCGAACACCGCGTCCGTCTTTGGCGGTGTCGTACCCCGAGATGGACTGCCTGCAACAATTGACGCTTTGCCGATCGCCTTCGTGTGCAACACCGACGACGGCGACGAACCGGGCGAACATTGGATAGCGCTGTACCTGTCCTCCGACGGGCGCGGCGAATACTTCTGTTCGTACGGTCTGCCGCCTCGCCACGCGGCGTTCCGCACCTTCTTGAACAAACACTGTTCCGAGTGGACTCATAATAGCAAGAGACTTCAGAGTGGTGTGTCTAACGTTTGCGGACAATATTGCGTCACTTATATCATGCTTCGTTGTAACGGCGCTCCTATGAGAACTTTCGTCAACGCTTTCCACACCGATCTGGTCGCTAACGATTGTCGCGTGTTCGATTGGATTAAGCTGCTAAAAAAGGGTATACCGTACTATCACGTATCATACTGAGCCTCTGGCGCGGTGGTCGCTCCACCCGTAAGCTCGCCCTCGAACCTCTGGCGCGGTGGAGACACCCGTAAGTTCGCGACCTCTGGCGCGATGGTCACCATTCGCAAGTCGCCTCGACTTCATCTTCATCTTCGTCATACCCGACTCGTTGTATCCAATCGCATACGATCGCCTCGTTTGTACTGCTGCCGCTTTGTTGTATTCAATAAAATACGTGTGCACCGTTCGATTGTGTTCGTCTCCTTACTGGGTTAACGACCCTTCGGTAAAAACGTAACTAGGTCCATGTTCGTTCCTCCTCCAGTCGCTAGGGGAGCTTACGTCACGCACGCTCGGCTACCACCGCCAGGGGGCGCTCTGACGCGCTCTGATTGGCTGCGCGCACTCATTAGCGGTGGGCGATATTAGGGTGTTTTGCCTTTGATGTTTGGGTCACGTGACTACGCAAAATTTGATGTCTCAGAAACTTCCACTAACTACTGGCGTACGACTACGCATAGATCTGTCATCATGTAGTCTTAGACAACAGAAATGATTGTCTATGTATGTAACTGTATCATCTTTTGTCTGATTAAACTCATAACGATCTTACCTGGAATCTTCTGAGTGAAGTGAGTTTTCTAATACCGTGGTTATTGATGTCATTAAGCTAACCCTGAACGCAGTAGGGGGGACGCTTGTGACTAGGTAACTAACGGTATAGACGTAAGAAATGAGACATTCACTTATGTAAAATCAGCTTGTTTGTATAACAACATCAGAAAGACAGCTGGATTTTGTAATATTGCCAACGCAGTATGGCAACGGATTTTTTAAACAACAGCGGATCATTCCGATGCTGATGACATGAAACGATCACCGACATACCATACTCACACCAAACTCGAACGACATTGAGACGATTCCACCTTTGGCACAATAATAATTAAATAACAGTGAAGATAGATATCACTGTAAACCGTAAAGAAAATGACTTGCTGTTGTGCATTCGGATGCTCAAATCGATCATCTGCAAAACTACGCAAGGACTATGGTATCTCTTTCCATTCGTAAGTATTTTCTGACTTGTACGTTTCGTACATTGTCTTTTATGTTACGTTTTGTGATGGGCACCGTTTAAATGCTTTGTCTAGGCTACGCCTACGGCCTGTCCTTGTAGCACTTTGGGCCTAGCCTAGGCTACGCTACTATTACTGCTTGTGATGCCATTTATCAGTCTGACTATGCACATTAATATCAGTTTGACTAATTGTATTGCAAGAATATTGTGTGTTGATTTGCTTATTCACACACTTATTTATTTTGCCCTTTAATGGCAATAGCGCATTTTATCGCTCAAAACTCTGGGGACTGAGCCCAGTCAATTGTATGTTATACTACAATGAATTAATATTTCTGAATGCTGGATAGCATAGTGCTGAATTAATTATGTAATTTAAGTATTAACATTTCGATGTTCTTGGCCACACGCCTTACGTAACTGTGACCTACTATGAATAGGGTCGCCATCCTACATCACAATTCATCTTTCATTTTTAGTCACCAGTTCGTTTTCATTTCATATTATATTCCTCCTCCGTGTCCTTTCAGGTTTCCCGATGTGACCACAGCACCTGAACAACACCGCAGATGGTTGGTCAATTTGCGGCGTGAAGGTTTCAAGCCAACCAAATTTAGCAAAATTTGTTCAGCACATTTTGAGGATAGTTTTATCGATAGAACTGGTCAAATTGTGCATCTTCGAGCAGGTGCAATTCCAACAAAATTTGATTTTCCAGCATATCTTCTTCCAAAGACAGGTACAAAGCGAAAGCCTTCTTTGAAGAGAACAACCCCAGTAAGTATTGCATCTGTTGGAATACCCGTCCCAGAATGTGGACCATCTACAGGTGATCACCCATTGTCCACTGTCATCTGTGACCATCCTTATGATATTCAGAAAAGCCCCTGTAAGTTAGAGAGAGCTAGATGATGCTTTGCTTGCAGTAGATAGGTACAAAAAGAAAGTCAAGGTGTCTCAACGGAAGACTTCGCGCTACAAAAAAAAAGTAAAAAATTTGACTACAGTGGTAGAATCCATAAAAAGAAACCATTTCGTGTCTGGTGATTGTGCAGATGTATTGGAAAAAACATTTTCAGGTGCATCTGAGAAGTTGATGCAGAGACGCTGGGGAGTGACGGTGTGGTTACCGGCTCCTTGCTAGTGACGCAAGTGTCTGACCAGTACTCGGTGATGTATCGATTTGACAGGACAGTAATATACATGATACATGTACTTTTATTTAAATAAGTTTTAGTTAAGAATTTAAGATAAGTGTTAGTCGGGATAAGTGTTAGTTGAGACACGTGTTTCGCTATTCTTGTTCTTGTTTGTTCACATTTATACCACTCAGTTTTCTTACATGCATGGGGCATTGGACTGTCCCATGTATGGTTCTTCCTGGGTTGAATGCGGATGTCACATATAATAACAATGATTTACCCTTGGGCAGGCATGGGTATATTACATTGAGAATTTTGGTGTTTTTGCCTGCCCATAGGGTACACCAACAAGTGATGTAATTTTGGGATCCTAGGTAGTACATCTACAGAACGCATTAAGCCAGCGGTCCGCAAACTCTGGCCCGCGGCCCGCTTTCAACTGGCCCGCGTAACCGTGCCAGCAATATAATTTTTTTCAGTACCAATTTTCCAGTTGTTCTATGAGCACTAAATAACGTGTTTCCTGATGGTTTTCAAAACAATTATGCCGACTGTTTCAACTTTACAAAACAACCATAGAGCTTACACAAATTTTAAATATTATGAAGCATTCATTTTGTTGTTCACGTAATATCAATTCGCCAGAGTAAACGTCGTACACATTTAATGGCAACAACTTTCACCTTTGCAGTGATGTTCGCCAGGCGGCGCTACTGTTAATATAACAGAAGCTAACGCTCGATTCCCAGAAACCTGGATGAAACATCGCTCAGTAACAAGTCATCTTCGACACAGCTAACAATGAGTTTGTGAATGTCAGGACTATGGCGTATATCGAAAAAAAACTTCGGTTTGATTATTCCGGAAAGAGAGCGTTTGACGCTGCCTGGGAGCATGAGTACTTATTATGCTACCGCGAACATGACCAAAAAGCGATGTGTTTGATTTGTATAGAAAGCGTTGCTGATTTGAAACGCTATAACGTGAAACGGCATTACGATTCGAATCCTAAAAAGTGCTTTGACGGTGCATATGTGGGAAAAGACGAACGCATGGAGGAGTTCAAGAAACGATTTGATGCATACTTGGACGAGATGAAGAGAGTATCTATGTTTACAAACACTTCAAGCCATCTTAATGAAGCCAGCTATCACATATGTTACTTACTCGCTCAAAACCAGGTGCCGCTTACTCACGCAGAATTGATTAAGAAGGCTTTCATGGCCAGTGTCGAAGTTCTGTTCGCTGGTTTTCAGAACAAAGATAAGATCGTGCAACAGATTGGGAAACTGCCACTTTCACCCGACATGTGCCCGTCGATGTGATGAGTTGAGTGGTGACATTTTCACGCAGCTGGTGACTAAGTTGCGAGCCTATCCTGATTTTTCACTTGCTCTCGACGAAAGCACTGACAAAAGTGACATGGCACAGCTGATGGTATCTGTGCGGTATTTCAACGAAGGTGTATCAGAAGACTTCCTATGCCTGATCCCATTGAATGGCACAACGACAGCGCGGGACGTTTGCAGTGCGCTATTGAAGTTGAACTTTGGCAAAGAAAATGATTTAACGTGGGAAAATTTGGTTTCTCTGTGTACAGACGGCGCGCCCAGCATGCTTGGTCGTCAAGCTGGATTCGTTGCGTTGTTCCATCAAGAAATCGGAAAGCCGAATCTCATATCGTCCCACTGCATAATTCACCAGCAAGCATTGTGCGCGAAAGAAGGCTGTGGTCTGCAGGATACGATGAAAACTGTTGTAGAGAGCGTGAACCTTATCCGTGCACGTTCTCTCCACCATAGGTGGTTCCAAAATCACTTGGCTGCACTTGATGATGCAGAATTCGTGTCCGTTGGCTGAGTCGAGGCGCATTTCTTGAGAGATTTGCTGCACTGCTTCCTCACATCGTGAGTCTTCTCAAAGAAATTGATCACCCAATTGCCCATTTGGAAGATGACAAGTTTCGGGTGCGACTTCAAGTTCACCAGAGAATTCTGTGGCGGAGACGATGAACGTATCGCAAACGCAAAGCGGTTACTTGCTGATGTGCTTAACAGCCTGGATACCGCATTCAGCGGACGATTCGCTGACTTCGCTGCTATCGACGATGTTTACTGCTTCTTTGCAAGCCCTTTTACTGCGGAGCCAGCTATTTGCCAAACATTGACGCAAACGTTTGCAGTCGACGAAGCAGCGTTGCAGGACAATTTCATCGAAAGACGATCTGGTGCTTTTCGGCAGCACATGGTCATGTAAATCAGGATTCTCAGCCATGAATCACATCAAGAACTACCTCCGGTGCCGACTTAAGGACACACGTTTGAGGGATCTTCTGCGACTCCCAATCTCTCCGCTCTGCCCACAGTTCGGTCAGTTGTCGAAGAATATGCAGCACCATCCTTCGTATTGACTGCATTCATTAGATGTGCTGACTTCTCTTGCGTTGTTTTGAAAATGTTTCCATGTTCTACTTGTACAGTACCATATTTTTAGCCTGGCAAAGCAAATAATAAAAGCAATATTTGTACACTGTATTTTTCCGTGCTTAAAAGCTTTGGCCCGCCTTAACATAGCACTCCAAATTTTGGCCCTCGTCCCAAAACGTTTGCTGATCCCTGCATTAAGCATATGTCTGTATTACAGCATTATGTTGATAGCATTTATGCCATTCATGATTTCTAAAGCCCGTTATATGCAACAAATTAAAAACATACACTGACTGTCATCTATCTTCATGACTATTTATTAAATATTGGTCTAAAATACATAACCAAAGTCTTCAAATTTCTGATCCAACATTTGTGATGTGACATTAGCATGTAATTAAGTGTTAGAAGAAACTGTGCATCAGGTTTCCATGTTGACGTCACTGCACAGCTTTTACCAAGAGAAACCATGTCCAAAAACCTAATATGCTACTCATGAGAGACAGAAAGATAGAGAGAGTAGTATGAGGATTAATTATTAAGACAATTTATTATATCATTCCAGCCTTGCAGCAACCGTCAAACTTTCATGGAAGATAACGATCAGAAGTCCATACTGGTGTTCATGCAGGTATATTGTATAAATGTTCGTAACTCCATGTAAGCACAGTGTAACAATGTTCGTAAGGTCCTGCAGATATATAGAGTAGTAATTATTGCAGGTACAGCAATGTTTGTAATTCCACACGAGTGCTATATATATATATATATATATATATATATATATATATATATATATATATATATATATATATATAGCAGATTCCCATCAAGGGCACAGTCTCATGAGTAGATGATTCAGTATTTTGAAAATATTTTTTTTACAAGAATAGTAATTTGTAGTAAATGATTCATAGCTGTTAAAATAGAATGGCATTTTCTAGATGATTCAGTATTTTTAAAAGTAACTTTTAAAAAAGAATAGCAATTTCGAGTTGTCATATATGATTGAAAATGTTATCTGCCAAGGAAGATAAAGACTTACCATGGATAGTGTATTACATGGAATTTAAGTTATGTTTTGACGATCTACGGACTCTCGCCCAAACTGCTGACGAACTCTGGCAAGTTAGGGAACAACCGGTTGTTGTTTTCTACTCAGACATCCGTCGACCGAGAAACACGAGAACAACACCCGTCGCGACACCGAGAACAAACGAACCCGTAGCGCATGACGAAGATGTGTGCTACTACCATCGGCGATACGGCAACGCGGCCAGAAAGTGCAACACCCCGTGTGCATTTGCGGGAAACGACCGAGCCGGTCGTCATTAGTCGCTTCGGCGGCCGGCCAACTTAACAGCCTACTGTTCCTCGTGGACGGTTACTCTGCAAAACGATTCTTGGTTGACACGGGAGCAGCAGGCAGTGTTTTCCCCGCCTCCCATCAAGACATCGACAGTGGCTCACGCACACTCTCTCTGGTCGCCGCTAACGGGTCAAAAATTGCAACTTACGGGACACGAAAGATGAAACTACGTCTGGAGAACCAGGACTACACATGGCCCTTCATTCTTGCTGAGGTAAAAACACCGCTTCTCGGAGCTGATTTCCTGCAGACACATGGATTGTTAGTTGATCTCCAAAGCCAACGTTTAGTCAACACCACTTCGTTCACAAGTTCTACTCTCAAGCAATCCAACCAACCGGCACTGTGTCTGCACCACGTCGCATCGGACGACCCATACAAGCGGATACTAGATGAGTTCCCTGCTATCACTCGTCCAGAATTTTCCAGTCCTTATGTTCGTCATGGTGTTGAACATTTCATCCCCACAACCGGCCCGCCTGTGCACGCTAGAGCTCGCAGGCTACCACCAGATAAACTTGCTGTTGCTAAGGAGGAGTTCAGAACGATGGAAGAAATGGGGATCATACGACGATCAGATAGCCCGTGGGCGTCTCCCTTACACATGGTGCGTAAAAACGCCAGTGGTTGGAGGCCGTGCGGTGATTATCGAAGACTCAACGATATGACAATAGCCGACCGATATCCGGTGCCACACATTCAGGACTTCTCTTCACAACTTGCAGGCGCTACCATGTTCTCCAAGTTCGACCTGGTACGTGGCTACCATCAGATTCCGGTAGCTACAGATGACATCAGCAAAACTGCCGTAATCACGCTTTTCGGCCTGTTTGAGTTCCTACGAACACCGTTCGGTCTCAAAAACGCAGCGCAAGCATTTCAGCGCCTCATGGACACTGTCTGTAGCGGACTCAGTTTCGTTTTTGTCGACCTAGATGACATTTTGGTGAGCAGTGCATCTGCAGAACAACACAAACACCACCTACGAACAGTTTTCCAACGTCTGGCCTACCATGGTTTAGTGATCAACGTGAGCAAATGCAAATTTGGAACAACTACCATCGACTACCTGGGCCACCGGATCACAAGTCAAGGAGCTGTTCCATTGCTGCGAAGGTAGAAGCCATCCGGATGTTCACTGCGATCACCTCGCCCCATCCTACAATGCCATGGCAGCAACCCAGCGAACAGACGAATGTATCACTTCCGTCCGAACAGCCACCACTAGCCTCGTCATCCGTGACGTTCCACTCTGCAACAATGGCGAATTGATCTGCTGTGATATCTCCACTGGACGACCCAGACCTCTCGTCCCCGACACATGGCAACGCACAGTTTTCGATGCAGTCCACGGCCTCTCACACCCGTCAATCCGGACAACAAAGAAGATGGTCGCGGCTAAGTTTGTGTGGCCAGGTCTTCAAAAACAAGTCGGCATCTGGGCAAAAGCGTGTCTCCGTTGTCAAGCAGCTAAAGTGCATTGGCATACCACCGCCCCGTTGGAACAGTTTACGCCAGCGACCCGCCGTTTTGATCACATCCACGTGGACATCGTTGGCCCTCTTCCACCGTCAGAGAATTATCGCTACCTGCTCACAGTGGTAGACAGATTCACCAGATGGTCTGAAGCAATACCACTGGTGGATGCACAGACTATCACGTGCACGAAGGCTTTTGCATTCCATTGGATCGCCCGTTTTGGTGTTCCGGTAGATCTGACGTCGGACAGAGGGTCACAGTTTACTTCAGAATTGTGGGCGATTTTGTCTCAACTACACGGCACCCGTCTGCACAGGACAACCGCGTAGCATCCCCAGTCTAACGGAATTGTGGAACGTTTTCATCGTCATCTCAAGTCCGCTTTGATAGCTCGCCTCAATGGTCCCAACTGGATTGACGAACTGCCATGGGTTCTGCTTGGCATCCGCACCGTACCCAAAGAAGACCTAGATTGTTCCTCAGCAGAGATGGTATATGGAGCCACACGAACCGTTCCGGGTGATTTCTTACCACGTGGTCAGGAAACGCAGGAGGCAGCGCAATTCCTTCCTCGACTCCGCGAGACAGTTCGCGGGCTAGCACCGCGGCCTCCCGTTCCACACGGTACCAGACCGTCGTCAGTGCCAGCTACACTCGCAAACAGTTCTTACGTGTTCGTCCGCCGTGATAGTCACCGCCCGCCTCTCACACCGCCATACGAAGGACCTTACAAGGTTTTGACGCTCGGCGATAAGACGTTCGTACTCGACAACGGCAATCGACAGGACAGCGTCAGCATCGATCGCCTCAAACCTGCATTCCTTGACCCGGTGAAACCTGTTGAGGCTGCCAAACGAGCTCCTCGTGGTCGTCCAGCTACAAACGTGGAGACGAGATCCGGCCGCCTAGTCAAGCATCCTGTACGCTATACTCCCCTAGGGGGCTGTGTAGCGGTTTAGTCAGTGGCCTTGACCTGTTACGATGATCGCACCCTGACGGAGTTATATGAACTAGAGTGATCGACTAACACGTATAGTGCTCTGACGTAATAAAAGTTGTATTCTTGTCAGCGTGTGTTCACTACAGGCTCACGTATTGATCACTACACGCTAATATAACAATAATTTCATAAAATAACAGAATGCGTACTTCATTTTGGGTCATTATTTTATTATGTGTGTGTATATATATATAATATATATATATATATATATATATATATGTATATATATATATATGTATATATATATATATATATATATATTACTACTACTACTACTACACGATATATATATCGTGTAGTAGTAGTAGTATATATATACATATATATATATATATATACATATATATATATATATACATATATATATATATATATATATATATATATATATATATATATATATATATATACATATATATATATATATACATATATATATATATATATATATATATATATATATATATATATATATATATATATATATATATATATATATATATATATATATATATATATGAGTATAACTTATATAGATCTTTATATATTTATATATATATAAGTTTGAGAAATTAAGTTTATGGTACCAGTATGTTAATGCATGTGTAACTGTCGCCCGTCCTAAGTGATTATGATGATATGTTATAGGAACAGCCAGAAGAAACCAACGAGATGGACATGGGTGTGTCTGCACGCTACGGTGATGAGAACCCCGATGGTGATGAGAACCCTCATGGTGATGACAACCCTGACGGTGATGATAAACCTACCAGGTGTCGAGGTTCGAGGCTGCCACTTTCACTGGACGCAGGCTGTCTTCCGGCGAATGCAGGAGCTCGGCCTGCAGACGGCCTACCGCCGGGACCATGGCCTTCGTGCCTACTGTCGGCAGATTCTCGCTCTGCCGCTCATGCCACACGACCACATCGACTTGCTCCTGCAACAACTGACGACCGAGGCTGTTACAGACGCCCAGACATAGTTGTGCCGATACATCAAGGAGACGTGGGTAGAGAGCGTCGTCTTGCCGACAAGCACATGGTAAGTACACAGATATTATTTTACATTGTCGGCGGCACATTCGTTCCCCAAACATTAGGCTAGTATCAACCACGTTGTTTGGTCCTTTCCTGTTGTGTGCCTAACCTTGTCAGACCATTTAAAAAGAATAGTTGTGTCTATCATTTTCACTGTTTGCTGCATCATTCTCCATGTGTCAACGCCGTATAAACAATATAATGTTATTCTCTTTATGCTTCCGTCATAGGTCCGTCTTCTTCCGCTGTATTCGGACAAACAACGATGTTGAGGGCTGGCATCGGCGTCTGAACAGCAAGGCAACTCGAGGCAACCTCGAGTTGTACTTGCTTATGAACTTGCTGGGTGTCGAGGCAAAGGTCGCCGACGACAGACTAACAGTGCTACGGGATAACACGCTAGCCACAATGCGGAGAAGAAGCCACGACAGGACGAACGCTTTATTTACAATCTGGGAGCGTCTCGTAAAGGGTGAACGAAACGAAAGGGAAACGCTGCGTTATTTGAGCCGACTGACACCAACCTAAGAATGTCATGTCATCCTGTTTCTTTTTTTCCTACTGACATTCTTTGATTTGGCCTCTGACCACGAATTTTTATTTTATTTTCATTATAGTGAATGAATATGCTGCATATAATTTTACATATAGCCTCTGTATTGTTTGTATTTCAATTATATATTTCAATTAATAGTGATTGCCTTTTAAATTGAAGATTATCAACCAACTGTGTATAACAGTGTCTTTGACATCTAAACATTCCACGAATATTGATTTGGTATCATAAACGTAACATAAAATACAATGTACGAAATGTACAAGTCAGAAAATACTTACGAATGGAAGGAGATACCATAGACATAGTCCTTGCGTAGTTTTACAGATGATCGATTTGAGCATCCGAATGCACAACAGCATGTCATTTTCTCTGGTTATCCGGCCGAAACACACGTTAATCTATAGCGATTCAGCGTTTAGGTGATCTATCCAATATGGCGGTTTTGTACTTCCGCCGGCGTCACCTGGCGCCATACAAATGAATACGGCGTGCGCCATCCAGTTATATATAGATCAGTGGCCCAACCACTAACGTCCAATCAGGTACTTGCACTTTCACATCCGTTGTTTTAAGCGCACAAATATGGACGAGAGCGTCTTAGCCGAACTGCGGAACGGCGCTGAATATGATTGTTATGCTGATTTTGAGGCTGCCGTTAGTGAGTATTCAGAAAATAAATGTATGTTATTTGTTCGTAGTAATAGTAGGACAGTTGAAAATGCGAACAAAAAGATTGTATCAACTGCTAAATCGTATTCATCAAAATGTGTGTATACATTCATCGAGCTAACGTGCAAGCACTATCTATGGCAAACCACGAGTGGATGGCAAGGGACACCGTCCAAACCAAAGGTACATGTCACAAGCGCACTCACTGATAAAATTACGTAGTATGGTGTGATTGGGCGAAAAGCCTTTGTATTAAAAATAGTTAATATTTCCTCGCTAGTGTCGGGCGTCATCAGCTATTTATCTTGATAGAAAAATGGCTGACGAACACGAACATTGAGTTCTTGCTGAATATAGACATATACTAGTCATCTTTAAAAAATCACGAATGACAGGGATATCAGAGGACAATTAATGGTTAAAAAAAAAAATTATTTCTTGTTCAACAACAAAATATTTTGCTATCTCCCAGGTCTTTCAAGACAGGATGCCGGTGCATTCTGAAAGCATCGGTCAACAGGAAGAAAGACATGTTTGTTGTCTTTGAATTTAAGGAAGAGCACCGTGGGCATGAAGTCAACAGGGACATGTACTACTTACATTACCCCGAGGTAGACATAAATGTTCCAAGTCATAACATGACTTACTCATCTGAAAGCGTTAATATATTCACCTTCCTGACATTATGTGTAGGTGCATTTCATCCAGTAAATGTCCCACGATAAATAGCTTGTGCGTGCAAGACTCTTTCCTCTCTCTCTCTCTCTCTCTCTCTCTCTCTCTCTCTCTCTCTCTCTCTCTCTCTCTCTCTCTCTCTCTCTCTCTCTCTCTCTCTCTCTCTCTCTCTCTCTCTCTCTCTCTCTCTCTCTCTCTCTCTCTCTCTCTCTCTCTCTCTCTCTCTCTCTCTCTCTCTCTCTCTCTCTCTCTCTCTCTCTCTCTCTCTCTCTCTCTCTCTCTCTCTCTCTCTCTCTATATATATATATATATATAAACAGTTGGATAACTTGACAGCATTTATAATGCCTCTATATATGTTAAGGTTGCAATGAGGAGGTTTTTTCTTAGACAATACTTAAATGCAATGATATTCATTAATCTAATTACATTTAATTAATTGAAGAATTATTGTTGCAGGTCATCCATGCATACCTTGGAGTGTTGTCATGGGAAAACCCTGGTATATACATACTACCCTGTTTCCTAGCAGTGCTACTAGACAGAAGCCAGGTTGCAAAGGTTAGTAGAACACAAGCAATATTAATAAAATTCAGAGTTGCCAAAAATACCAATGTGGCCATGGATGTCATACAAGTGGCATAACTGTCTGTCCCCAAAAAAATCCTCTCACGAATTTAGTGCATTTTAAGGATTGGCAGCTCTGTCCTTTTGTGACAGACACCAATAATTATGTTACGTTGTTTTTATTGCCATGTTACTAAGTTGTAATACATGGAATAAGTCTGATCATTTTAGAATTAAAAAATCATGTTCTGAAATAGCTGTAAATAGAGAAAACTTGTTAATCTATTTTTAAGACTGGTGTTGACCACTTTTTAAGCCGGTTTTAACAAGGTAAAACAAGGATGTTTTTAGCTGATCAACCTTGCTGTGTAGTAAAAACTTTTGTCTACTTTTCAACAACATTTAACAAGATTGTCATCCAAGGCAAAGACCCAGATAGCAAGAGGACAAGAAAGCCATTGGCTTATCGAGAGTCCAACATTTTTAATCTGTGTAATCCGAACTCCTGATATGTGTCAGCCTTGTTTTTAAACATATTCACGCTGCTAGCAGTTACACAAGCTGTAGATAATTTGTACCATTCATTGATTGTCCTCTGTGAAAACGATTGATTCCTGATTTCCAATCAAACTGATCCTTTATTAATGTCACCTCATGTCCTCTAGTTATATTGTCTTTCTTGTACACATTACTCTAAATGAGGCCTAACTATTGCTTTATACATAGGTATAATTACCTTTTTTATCTTTATATGTTATATATATATATATATATATATATATATATATATTAAGAATAATAAAGGTACTAATACTGATCCTTGTGGTACCCCACTCAAAACTGATTTCCAGTTTGAAACCTCCCCATCAACTACAAAAATGTCTTGCCAAGTACCGTTGGATCTTGATGCCCATTTGCTGTGACAATCACGTTGCAGACAGTACTGTGACGGTAATCGACTCACTTGAGGACGGGAAAAGAAGACGCAAGTACATCACCCTCTGGCAGTAAGTGTCCGCTTGATCGAAACACATTCTCCATCATCCGCATATATATATATATATATATATATATATATATATATATATATATATATATTACCTGTTAATCATGCAGTCACACATTCATGTCATTTGTCAAGTGATATGTTTTATACATGGGTGTGCAGGTCCTGGCCGTCTTTAACACTGTGCGTATTTAACTTTTGTTGTTCGGCAATAATATAGATACAGGTTCAGAAGTCCTTACGTCGTAATGTTTGACGAAAAGCCTTAAGCAACATGACTGATAAATGTGAACTGATAGCTAGCCTATATCGGGTTATTGGGAATATTGGCTGTAATATAATATATATGCAAGCTTACCGATTCCTTAACTTCAAGGCTCAATGATGAGAACATCGTCTTCAGTATCTAACAATACTCAAGAAGTTCCATTTTGTATATTCTAAATATTGCTTAATGTTGTAAAGTTGAGTGATTTGCGCCGTCATTTCAAAGTCTCCGAAAATGTGAAGGAGTATACTGCCACGCACTGGTTGCGGCAATTATTGCTATACTTACGAGGATATGCCTTTTTTGACGAACATCTTAAGGAACATTTTTACAATGCCATGATCTATATATTATAGATGAGTCAACATTATTTCATCGATTGAATGCAAACAAATTGTTACCATTTTTTGGTCATGCACTTACTATTACAGAACAACGAAAAGACGTGTTATTCCCTAAAAGACGCCACGGCGTTGGCACTGCACAAAAATGCCATAGCAAGGCATTTATTCCTATACTGTAGATCCAAGTACAAGGAAAAACAGTCTTTTTTACCTGGTCTCATATATCTAGCTATCTGAATAACGAAAGTATTATCCAAATGTTGTGTTTATTTTTTATAAACTGCTATCATTATATATCAAATAATTGTACTAGATTCTGAGTGAACTTATGCCATTGTCTTCCTTACGTTACACTAGTCACTACTGTTGTTCTAAAGTTGAATTTAGTTCTCTATCTCCCTATCTCTCTTGTTATCTCCCTCCCCATCAAACACGCGCACCCACGCACACTCACCCTCCCTCCTTTCTCCCTCAGGGAATATTCAGAAAATGTATTGTTATGCATTATATTTTCAGAATGGTTACTTACAGAGACAGCACTAGCATGAGTACTAATAGGCTCACATTGTTACTAGTTTGGCACAGTTTCGTGCATCGTATGCAACAGCAAGTGTGCTGGAAATACAAACATTGGTGTGTTGCTGTACCTGCTGGACCTTACAAACATTGCTGCACTGCTGAAAATATGACTGAACAGGGCCAAACCTGCGGCTGCCCACCAACTGACCATGTCGCAGATACCAGTGAGATATTGGCAAATGTCCTGAACAGTTTGGCAGATAGGCTCTCGAACCGTGAATGATGCCTGAGAAATTCAGTGGTGACCTGCTCCAATACCCATACTGGAATCAGTCGTTCGAGACGATAGTGGAGCAGCACACCAATGTTGTGAGCCAAAGAATGTTTTTCCTTGGAAAGTGCACCGTCGGGGAGGCACACATGGCCATTCAAGGATATCTCGCACTGAACACCGAGGAGGTCTATCATAAGGCTAGGGCCATCCTACGCAGGCGATATGGCGACAAGTACACTTTGGCAAAGGAGTGCAAGAGGAAGATCAGAGACTGGCCATTCGTGAAGCATGGTGACGGCAAGGGACTTCGCGTGTTCTCTGACTTCCTACTGCACTGCAATACGGCTATGCAGTCAACTAATCACCTATACTCGTTGGATTCGGAGGAGGAAATCACAAGGATGTTGGAGAAATTGCCGAAGAACCTAAATGATCGGTGGAGCCGCATTGTGGACAAATGGCTGAATAGGGAGGACGAGGAAACACAATGCTACCCTCCTTTCGAGCCATTCAGTGACTTCTTGGAGCAAGAAGCACGCATCGCGTGCAACAATGTCTACTTTAAACAGAATAGCACAGGGATGAAAGAGGAGAAAAGGGTGGTGAGAGGTTTTCGCCAGAAGATGACGGCGTGTTCATTTTCGACTGATGTTCGGGAAGAAGAGAACCTCTCAGGCTGCAATGAGGTGACTGTCCTCGCCACTGCCCATGCACCGGTGCAGACCAAAGGACAGGAGCTGTGGGCGATCGCACATTTTGGAGTCTTGCGGACAGTTTCAGAAAAGGAAACTCGCTGAACGCAAGGTGTTTCTAAGGAAGAAAGGATTTTGTTACGGGTGTATGGATGGAAGACATCTGTTAAGGACATGCAGCAAGAGAAAGGTATGTCAGACCTGTGGCAGCCTCCACCCAACTTTACTGCATTATGATACTAGACAGGAAGGAAAGGAAACTACAAAAGCAGACACCAACGTGACTGCACACTGCACTAAGGCCAGTGCTGCGAGTGTCATATCACACCAGACTGACATTTTCGATATGGTAGGCCACTACAACTCGCTGATTGTGCCAGTGATGTTGTATCACAAGGATGCACCAGATGAGTCCATCATGGTGTACGCACTGTTGGATGATCAATCCAACTCGACCTTCATCGCCCAACAGACCATGGACAAACTGAAGGCTACTGGACAACCAGTCAAGATAAAAGTTTGCGACAATGTTGGCAGAAGAAACAATCAATAGTGAAGTGGTGCATGGTCTGTCTGTATGTAATGTCAGTGAAGGCACCCCTATTCCTTTGCCGGGAGCGTACTTCAGGGAATCAATTTCAGCAAACAGGAGCTTGATCCCACGGCCGGAGACAGCTATGCAGTGGCGCCATCTCGCCTCTGTAGCAGAGCAGTTACTTCCATACGAGGAAAATGTAGAGATTGGACTGCTCATTGGACTGGACTGTCCTCGAGCCATTAAGCCCAGAGAGCTGATACCAGGAACTGGCGACGATCCATGGGCGGTGCGCACGTCACTTGGTTGGGGAATTGCTGGGGCATAGTGGACCCCACTCATTCTCAGCTGGTGAGTGTAGCCAATGACAAGCCTTGTCACTTGGCATTTCGCACCCACGTTACGGAGATCAGCCCCTTGACTGTGTGCAATATGTTCGACCTTGACTTCAATGAGAGAAAGTCAGAAGAAAGGATATATGTTGAAGACCGTCGTTTTCTGAACAAACTCTCCAATGGAATACATAGGAGATCTGATGGACACTTTGAAACGCCATTGCCTTTCAAGGACGATGTTAAACTACCGAATAACAGAGCAGTGACACTCAAGAGACTTTCCGGCCTGAAGAGTAAATTTCTACGCGACAGCCAGTACAGGGAAGGCTACTCAAGGTTCATGACAGAGATAATCACCCATGGATATGCGGAACCTATTTTATCTTTATGGACACAACACAAAACAAACAATTAAATCCTAAAACAACTAAGATACACATGGAACTAATGAAGCCTTATTAAAAGTTAAACATGACATTCATGCAGCAGACATTTATAGCAAAATGGACAAGAGTCCTAATGCTGATACAAATTTCAATTATAACCTTATAGATCAAATAATAGAAACGACTAAAAATAAACACATACAAACCAAAGTTGTCAAATTCCACAAATACAGACATAAAAAATCGAACTGGATAACGAAAGGTATATTAAGATCAATTAAATATAGAGATAAATTATACAAACAACTGAAGATGTTAGATCCTGATTGTGCACAATATAACACGTTGCACTAATCTAAAAACATACAACGTAATACTTAAGAAGAACATTCGTGAAGCAAAGAGATTACACTATGCACAACTTTTCGACAAATTCAAATTTAATGCAGCAAATACATGGAAAGCAATTAATGAAATGATATCAAGACACAAATCTAGTACGCAATTTCCAACATATTTTAAACAAAATAACAAGACATATACTAATAAGATTGACATAGCTAATGAATTTAATCATATCTTTACGGAAACAGGCCCTAATCTTGCGGAAAACATACCATGTACAACTGCAAATAATTTCATTAAATTTCTCAAAAACAAGAATACAAATGGTTTCAGATTCACAGAAATACAAGAGGAATCCGTATCACAAATAATCAACAACCTTCCAAATAAAAATAGCTATGGTTGTGATGGAATAGCCAGCAAATTATTAAAACTTATTGAACCAGACATAGTGAAACCTTTAACATTATTAATAAATCAAGTGCTGAACACAGGACAATTTCCTGACAAACTTAAAGTAGCAAAAGTTATTCCTATATTTAAGAAAAATGATCCCACATTATTCACAAATTATAGACCAATATCCCTTCTGCCTGTTATTTCTAAAGTATTGGAAAGAATTATGAATAATCAATTACTTATGTATTTTACTAATACAAAACTACTGTCTGATAATCAATATGGATTCAGACCCCACCATTCAACTGAATATGCAGCTCTAGAAATAGCCGATAGGATCACTACACACTTGGATAACAACCAATTACCCATCAGTATATTTCTTGATTTATCGAAAGCATTTGATACACTTGACCACACAATCCTCTTAAAAAAATTAGAACATTATGGGTTGGAACCAACAGCATTACAATTACTAAAGAGTTACTTAACAAACCGTGAGCAATTTGTAAAAATTGATGACATAAAATCAAATGTCTTACCTATAAACACGGGAGTCCCACAAGGCTCAATACTAGGTCCTCTGTTATTCATTATATATATTAACGATTTCTCACAAGCCAGTAATGTCTTTAAATTCATTACATATGCCGATGATACTTCTCTAGTAAGTACGCTCGGGTCTTTTACAAATGGTACAAACAATCCAAATACTGAACATATGATAAATACAGAACTACATAACATAGCAGAATGGCTAAAATTAAATAAATTAACATTAAATATCAACAAAACTAAATATATGATTTTTCAAATGCCAAACAAAAAGGTAACAGTACCAACAGTAACAATAGATGGTGTAAACATTGAAAGAGTCCAACATTTCAACTTCTTAGGTTTAATATTAGACACACATTTAAATTGGCATAAACACATTGAGAAAATAGCAAATAAGTGTTCTAGGACAATCGGAATTATAAACAAATTGAAGCATGTCTTACCAAAAAGTATCAGAATTATACTGTATAATTCATTAATATTACCCCACATAAATTACTGCCTAATGATATGGGGCTACCAGTGTAATAGGATAATAAAATTACAGAAGAAAGCAATTAGAATAATATCTGTAACCAAATATAACTCACATACGGAACCATTATTTAAAAGCATTGGTTGAAGACTTACTTAAAGTACAGATACTACGATCTTATTATAAATTCATACACAAACAATTACCAGCATACTTACAAAACTGGCCGATAAACCAGAATACACACATACATAATCATCTCACGCGTAAACACAACAAAATACACACATTTAGAACACAACACGAATTTGCAAAAAAGTGTCTGAAATATAATTTACCACATATCATCAACAATACTCCAGACATATTAAAAGATAAGGTGACCACACACAGCTTACAGGGATATATATCTTATGCTAAAAAATTTATTATAAAAAGCTATCTATGCATATGCACCGAAGTTAACTGCTACACTTGCACGCATGGTCAATAATAAATAATTAATCTAGCTGTACGTGTTAACGTTAATCTACACAAGCGGAAATATACAATAAATTCAATGAAAACGTACCAGGGTGGCTCCTACGAGAGCGACTTCTTTAGTCTTAATAGGAGTCTCCCAAATCCACGTTGTACGAAATATATTAATTAATATGAATTACTGTTACTGTAATACTATGTACAAATGGATAAATAAACGATTTTGTCTGTCTGTCTGTCTGTGCCGGCTGAGGAATTGACCATCGCTGATGGAAGGACCTGGTACATTCCACACCATGGAGTGTACCACCCCAAGAAGCCAGGAAAGATACGAGTGGTTTTTTGATTGCAGCGCGGAATATAGGGGTGAGGTACTGAACCGTCACCTACTTCAAGGCCCAGACTTAACTAATAATTTGACTGGCGTCTTGTGCAGGTTCCGTAAGGATGAAAAGTATTGTCTGAATATCTCATGTAATGCAGGAATTGCCCAACAGATAACACCACTACAATGATATCACAGGACATAGACAGTTGAACTACAGTCAAACCAGACCCCATCTCTGTATAACTGAACTATGTATGAAACAGTGTTCCATCTAACTTCTCTTGCTGACAGTGATCCATATTTCTTCAGATGGCTTCGTAACAACTCCGTAGTCCTGCACCACAACTTGATCCGGAACCATGGATAACTTGAAGCTACCAACAATCGCAGCAAAGACAATCGTGGCCTCGGTGATGGAGAACTTCCAACCCATACATTTGCGTTTCCCAGCAAACCCAAATGGCTCAAACGCAAACGCTGGCAGTTGCTTCTTGTTTTCTGGGCTGAAACGGTCCGGGTCAAACCTTACGAAAAACAAATAACACACATATGTACATCTTACAGTAAACACACCTACAACATTTAATCTGTCTGCTCAGAGTAACATTATTTTATAATGTAATGTTAATACTACATTTAAGTCATACATTTTAAGAATTGTTTTATGTGTACCTTTTTTCTGGCAGTAATCCTTTATGATATAGGTATATACACTGGTTTTTAGTTCCATAAAAAATATTTTCTAACCTAACACGTAAGGATATAATAATAATCTTCTACCTGTACTTTTATTGAATCTCATGGCGGGAAAAAATATAATCATTATTACTATTATTTATCAGTATTCATCAACTGGTAAATGCAATCAGCTGAAAGATCTAATTAAAACACATGGGAGGGTAAAAAATACTCAATAAAATATTATGTTTATATGAGAACGAAACTACAGAGTATAACTTTTGTGGGGAAAATGGCAAACAAGACTGCATCGATACTAAATACTGAATTAAAAAAGCATGTGTGCATATCTGAAGATATTGGAAGTTTAATTGGAACATTATTAGTATTATCTCAGTCAAAATTATATTTAGTTAAAGTTAGTATTGAATTGGAAGCAGTTGAGGTGAAGAAGATTGCAATGTATCAGCTGGACTGACTATGTCAAGAACATAGAAGTAATAAATCGGGCTGGAATAAAAAAAAACAGTTTTTCAACAAAATACAGAAATACAAACTAACATTTCTTGGGTACATCATAAGACAGGATGGAATATAGCGAGAAATATTAGAGGGTGAAAGAAGCAGTGGAAGACCAAGAGCCACATGCACAGACAACATCAAGGAGTGGACAGGGATGACAAAGAGCCATATGTACAGACAACATCAAGGAGTGGACAGGGAAGACCAAGAGCCACAGGCACATACAACATCTAGGAGTGGACAGGGAAGACCAAGAGCCACATGTACAGACAACATCAAGGAGTGGACAGGGAAGACCAAGAGCCACAGGCACAGACAACATCATGGAGTGGACAAGGAAGACCAAGAGTCACATGTACAGACAACATCAAGGAGTGGACAGGGAAGACCAAGAGCCACATGTACAGACAACATCAAGGAGTGGACAGGGAAGACCAAGAGCCACAGGCACAGACAACATCAAGGAGTGGACAGGGAAGACCAAGAGCCACAGGCACAGACAACATCAAGGTGTGGACAGGGAAGACCAAGAGCCACATGTACAGACAACATCAAAGAGTGGACAGGGAAGACCAAGAGCCACAGGCACAGACAACATCAAGGAGTGGACAGGGAAGACCAAGAGCCACAGGCACAGACAACATCAAGGTGTGGACTGGGAAGACCAAGAGCCACATGTACACACAACATCTAGGAGTGGACAGGGAAGACCAAGAGCCACATGTACAGACAACATCAAGGAGTGGACAGGGAAGACCAAGAGCCACAGGCACAGACAACATCAAGGTGTGGACTGGGAAGACCAAGAGCCACATGTACACACAACATCTAGGAGTGGACAGGGAAGACCAAGAGCCACATGGACAGACAACATCAAGGAGTGGACAGGGAAGACCAAGAGCCACAGGCACAGACAACATCATGGAGTGGACAGGGAAGACCAAGAGCCACATGTACAGACAACATCAAGGAGTGGACAGGGAAGACCAAGAGCCACAGGCACAGACAACATCATGGAGTGGACAAGGAAGACCAAGAGCCACATGTACAGACAACATCAAGGAGTGGACAGGGAAGACCAAGTGCCACGTGTACAGACAACATCAAGGAGTGGACAGGGAAGACCAAGAGCCACAGGCACAGACAACATCAAGGAGTGGACAGGGAAGACCAAGAGCCACAGGCACAGACACCATCAAGGTGTGGACAGGGAAGACCAAGAGCCACATGTACAGACAACATCAAGGCATGGACCGGGAAGACCAAGAGCCACATGTACAGACAACATCAAGGTGTGGACAGGGAAGACCAAGAGCCACATGGACAGACAACATCAAGGAGTGGACAGGGAAGACCAAGAGCCACATGTACACACAACATCTAGGAGTGGACAGGGAAGACAAAGAGCCGCATGGACAGACAACATCAAAAAGTGTTGACGGGAAAAGGAAGTATGAAGATCTGATAAGAACAGCACAGAGCAGACATGAGCAGTGATCCATGATAGCGGACCTTCTGTGAGAAGGTGGCACAACATGATGATGAATTATTGAACTATGCATCAAACAATCACTGTATGTTGACAAACATATAGCATCCTTACGTGGTTGGGTCAGGGTAGAGGTCCTGGTTCTGAAGGACAACCCCAAGGGCGTGGACCACAGGAGTCTACAACAAGAGTTCTTAGTTGTGAACATGCGCCTCACTCACAATCCTTTATGCTTAAAAAGTTCTACAAACATTAAATGTATCACCACACATCTATAACCATGTTTCTCCACCTCACTCTCTTCTGGGCTATAGCTTTGGCCTCTTGCCAGGTGACCCCCACTTTTTCAAGATCTTGTAGTGTGGAGGGTCTCCAGTTGATTTTT
This sequence comes from Lamellibrachia columna, assembly GCA_963662155.1. Taxonomy (NCBI): domain Eukaryota; kingdom Metazoa; phylum Annelida; class Polychaeta; order Sabellida; family Siboglinidae; genus Lamellibrachia; species Lamellibrachia columna. Next base: position 30,076,040 of record OY759261.1, on the reverse strand, counting down.
GGCCTTCCTTGTCTTCTCTTTCCTTGTGGGTTATAGTCCAGTGCTTGTTTGGTTGTATTTGTTGAATCTTTTCTGAGTGTGTGGCCAATCCAGCTCGATTTTCTCATCTTGATTGTAGTGCTTATTTCTTTCTGTTCACACTAGTTAATTTACAATAATTATGGATCCTGCTAATAAAAAATGGGGTATACGCTAATTAGAGCATGTATGCTTTATAAGTCGAATAGGGCACATGTAATTTTGAAGCTCTTTTTAGTGCAACATCTGTTAATACAAACAACCCCAAATTTTCGATTGCAACATTTGGTCGATCATGACTGTTCCATCAACTGCACTCACCCCTGCTGGAATGCGATGTCCCCCCAACTCAGATTCGACATCCTGGTACCGAGATGCATATGTCCCAAGCACGGAACACCTCAGTGTCTCGTCCAGCACTTGGCGCATATAGCTATAGACAAACCAGTCCAATACAACACTCACAGGAAACAGAAATCATTGTATAACAAACACGGGTTGACATGTGTATGCATGGATGGCATAAAGTTAGTTTTATATTGTACTGGGGTATTGAGTTACCCGGCATTGCAGAGGGAAAAAAGTATTTTCCACTGATCTACCGTATGATATAGGTCAGTGGTCTTGTCTAGTTCTATTCGAAGCTGTGCACAGCAATGTTACTACAATGTATAACGTGTTTTTCACAAAGCAGTATCTCTGGGTAGATACAATATTACTATAAATATAATGTAGCTAGTGTTTGTTATACTATTTATAGACGTTTTCTATCCATAAACACCAATATGGGGTACAGACAAACTTTAATGACTTGAAAAGTATTAAATATTTCTGCATACATCCGGCGGCATAATTATTATGTTTACGATGGCATAGGAAACAAAATAATTCTACAGTTGCAACTTCCGCTAAATTGTGACCCCCGGGGTGATGATTCCACATCCGACCCCCGCCGTGTCCTTCAGAAGACAACATCCACTGGTGACCCGTCATCTACCCATTTTGTAATTTCTTCCAAAAAACATAAGAGATTAACGTTGCTTTTAGGAACCCATGTTGAGATGTATTTATTAATTTATGTTTTACAAGGAATTCCACCATGTGGTCTCTAATTAATGTTTCGAGTAATTTATGTACAACTGATGTTAAACTCACTGGTCTGTAAGGGAGAGAGACAAGTTCAAGACAGAAGTCAATGCATTCCTTGGTGCCTTGAGTCAGCGCCCGCCCCCAGAGTGGAGAGGGACAGTTGCTGTGCCAAGGAAGAAGCACACATAGAAAAGACAGACCAAGCTGGCAAAGATTATGTGGAAGTGGCAGCCCTACGACTGTCCCGGTCATGGGATAAAGGTCAAGGTATTTTTGTAAACCAAACTTCAGTAAAATCCATCCCATATACCTACATGCAAGCAGACTGCAATTATCAGTGCAAACATCACCTAAATAAAAAATTTATATTCACTGGAGATTACACTTCACATAATTTTATTCATACACAATAATTATACATACACAAGTTTGTTGATGTTTGCTGGGGTGACCTTGAGCTGTTCATCAGCTTCGTTGCAGCCAACAACTTGTTGAATCTCGTTGAATAGTTTCAGCTGAACGTCCGGGCGGGTCGCGAGAAAATACAAGCCCCAGGTCATCACTGAAGCACAGAACAAGAAAATTGCAGGGTCCGTACACTAAGGGAGATATCAAATTTAAGACCATTTAAAGATATGTTAAGGTGAAGACAAATCAAATCTCCTTTTCATAGTTTATTATGGCATGCAATCGTCATTAGCACATTTAGGGGGGGGATTGGGCCATGGTCCCCTTGGGCTTAAATTTGTTCATGTTTTTCATACCTTCTGGGTTGCACCGTTACATAGTAGCATGGGTAACTAGGCTTTGTCCTCTCCCCTTTGCCAGTTACTCAGCTTGAGTACCTGACAATAGAAAGAGGTGAATATGTGAACGAATAGTCTTCGTGCATTAACTGCAGCATGGCTGAATGCTTCCCAGAGATGTCAAGATGGTGTTGGAATGAACAGGTTTGCCATGGGTGAAGCCTAAAGCACTTTGAGCGATCATATAGATAGGATTATATTTAAAACTGCTTTCTCAACTGATTTAGCCTATCGCAAATCTGGTTCAGCAGTTCAGTGTTGTCAAAATATGTAGTGTGTGAATAGTTTATGTAACATCTGCAGTCGATTTAATTTTTTAAATGCCTATTTTTGCTAAAATCTTCGAAAGAATCGGCTTTAATCGATAGATCTGGAAAAGGTCAAAATAGTGGATATCTAAAATGGTAAGCACTGTAAAAAAGAAAAAGTGGCATGCCGAAAACAACATGGCGATAAACAATGGAAGAATAACTGAAGGCTGCTGGGTTAACATGGGGCACAGCAGCAAGGAGAGCCCAATACAGAGGGGTCTGGCGAGATCTTATGCGCCACACGGTATGAAGAGTATAAGGAGTAAACACTGCGTGGGTCAATGCTGATCATGGGCTTAACTCCATCCTCTCGTCGATCACATAACAATGTTATTTCACCAAGGAAGAAAATCGTGATTTTTCAGCAATTCTATTTTCACTTCAGTTAATGCTTGAACAAGCATTAACTGTAGTTTTTGTGAAATCATCATACAAACTATTAAATTACTAATGTTTTGTGAAACATCAAGTGCAGTGAAAATGGAAATCCTGAAAGTCGCGAATTTCACTCCTGGTGACATTTTGTAACTTTGTCACGTGAACAGTGAGAGGATGGAAGTCACACCCATGATTGGCATTGATAGGTATAGTGTATAAAAAATTCAAATCGATCAGATGATCATATAAATGGTTCCACAAGATACAGTGTCCTATGAAGTTTATAACACTTTTGTTGATATCTACATTATTTCCAAAGTTATTCCACTTTTTGATCTCTGAAAATTAGCATTGTTGTCTATTCAATTTGATTACATTTTTTTGATATGAAAATAGCAATAGTTTTTAATGTATTGAACATATTGATGTGAAATAAAAAGGTGTGTGACCTAGAAAGGAATGTTAATAATATATGACTGACATGACCTAATTAATTGACCTACATTTAACCTTTGGCCTATTTACATGGAGTAAAGGCATTATTTGGTTGTAATTAATTAGTAAATGGGTTTATTAAACCTTTATGGGATGGAAATTGTCAATGTATCGACTTCAATGTCATGTTGTAAGATATATGCCTCCCTCTTATTGTCTTCTTCGGGGCCGCAATGGTCCGGAAGGCATTTCTCACAGATGTAAATATATGTTAATTGTCCGTCTTCTTTGCGCTCGCCAGGTCGATTTTCATAACTGAATTTATACTCATTCGACCAATGAGTACATACAGATTACTACAGAAGAGTAGTCAACGCATTGTTCTCCAGGTTCGAAGCAATATTAATCTTGTACATCAGATGGCTACGTATACAGTAGCAACATAATCACTCACGATGACAATAAAAATAACAGTGAAGATATCTATCACTGTAAACCGTAAAGAAAAGTAGTGAATGTAAACATCACTTAAAATGTATACAGACTCTTAAAGTCTAGAAGATTTGACAAGAAAATTCTGACTGGAAATTGTTATATCTAATGCTAAAGCAGGTATGGTCCGCCAGGTCCACCCTTACTGAAAATTTAGATGCCTAAAATTCAGCATGACTACACACCTCAGTGTGAATTTAAAATAGTCTTGCCGCCCCCTTGTAAATGCTCCTCCGGGGTATTTATATTCCCAGTTTTCCAAAATCAGATGCCGTCACTAGATGCGCTGTGATTGCTTAAATACCCAATACTCTTTACTATTGGTCAACTTGTTAAATTCACCCACCCTCTCAACCGCTGGACAATGACGTCTGCCAGTCTTCCTTGCCCAGTTTTGCATGTTAAATTTTTTAACTCTTGGAGATGGGCCAAATCCAGGGTTCCCAGGGCTCCCCCTCATTTCCCAATTACGTTGGCGACCCAGGTCTGAGGAATTTAGGAAATGTCAGGATTAAAGGGAAGACGGAAGCGTCTAAACAGTACCATCAATCTTACGCACCATATAGATTTTTTCCATATCCACTTGGGTGGTTTAACTATAAACTTTTTGACACCTGTTTGTCTGTTGCTAACTTAGGCTTAATACATCGAATAAACCTCCAAATGACTTACTAACATTAGCTATTAAAAACTAATTAAATTAAACTGGCATATACTTTACAATGTGACTTGGTAAATCCATATTTTTTATGACCTAATTAATTCACCTACATTGCACATTTGACCTACTTACATGGATTAATTGGCTAATTTAGCTACTATTTAATAGGTAATAGGCTTATTCAACTTTTAATGGATGCAAAATGTAAATTTATCAACTTGAAAACTATGTGACTTGTAATTTTTACTTTACCTAATTAGTTTACCTGCATTTCACACTTGACCTATTTACAGGGAGTAATAGCATGGTAATAAGTTGGTCCACCCATACAGGGCTAGGGGCATAAAAATAATTGTATGTGTTTAGATTATACTACAGTTAATTGTAAATATTTCACATATTTCGATATGTACATACTTTTCCTCAGACAATGTCAATGCCTATCTACGTTCATCATGTTTTTATTTCTTGCAGGCAAATGCAATTGTTGTTTATGTTCCACAAGCACACTGTCTCAGCATCAAGCTCATGATTTTGTTTATCATGTTAGATGAGTGTATGGCAATAATTTCCATGTGTAAGAGTGTATGGCTATCGTAGACGCCAGCACATTTGTCAAAACCAGAATTGATCACTTTGATGTCGCTCATCTATGGACGATGAATCTATCTCAAATTGTCACTGAATAATGGAACAGTTCTCCAGAGATGAAGTCTTATATGATGTTGCAACAGTGCATACAGTGTTATCGAAGGTGTTCATAACTTCATTCATTGGTATAACAGCCGATTGTAATCCATATGAATCACAAACTAGCTGAAGCCTGTACACACAAGTTGCTGTTGTATACCTTTACCTGTAACACAAAATACATTTGATTAATTAAATATATATATATATATATATCAGATGAAAAAAATTAAAAATATCAAAAGTACATTGTATAACAGTAAATCTTGCACACAAAAAAACTGGATCTCTAAAATCTAAGATGTCAAATAATAATGTGTAAAATAAAATAACGATAATTAAGAATATATTCAAGTTGGCATAAATGATCACTGCATACTAAAATAAACAAAACACAAATAGTGGCAGATATTAAGTATAAAATATGCATAATCAAATATTAAAGTGAAAAGTATCTGCAGCTTAAAATAATTATTACTTGGTTTTTAACAGTGCGCACTGGATGGCGACCGAACACATAGCCATTATAGGTACACCTGTATATACAAATACAAATTTTTTTATTCATAATAAACTATTCATTATCATTGCATACCTTAGAAACACTACACAACCCACACCAGTTATTACAATTTACAAATTATATAATCAGTAAAAAAGGTATGCAGTAAAACGCAACCAAAAAAACCCTAATAAAACATAATTTCTGACATAACAAATAGTAAATACTGCTGCACAAACTACAGAAATACATATATAGCAAATGTTATAAACAAAATGTGCCAGCAGTTAATTGTTGGAATGTGGACTGCTCAGATTCTTCATATTCGCGTATTGCAAAAGACACCATGACGCTGTCAAATCACCTTGCTTTTTAACATAAAAACATTGACGCATAGACAAAAATAATACATTTATAATAACTTTTATCAACAAAACATGCAATTATTTAATTGCAGAAATACGGATATCAATGGATTACGATGCGTCGAAGGGTTTTTAAAATATACGTTCACACGAAGCCCCCAACCGTGGCTTCCAAAAGACAAAACATAACAAATTAGCGCGCACCGGGTCATTCTGACCACGTTTTTTGGAGCTGTGCACTACAATAATATGCACATCATTTTAAAGCTAAGTAATTATTGTACTGTTCTTTTTTATTAATATAAAATTCTTCTTTCTATTATATCTACTTTTTAACAAGTATTCGCAAAACAAAACTTACTCACCTTCGTAGAGTCACGAAAGCGTCGGAATGAAAAAATTTCCATGCCCATAATGTAAAGAAAACATTCATTGGTCGATATGAAGGTAAACAAACTCGGCCACATCAGTTGCATACGAAGTATTTTGGCTTTTCCCATGACCATGTGACCCGAGAGTCATGCGTTTGTACCAAATATGGGACACAAAAAACGATGCTATTTTTGTCGATTAAAAAAAGTGACGCAATCTAGCGGAACTTTATATACCTAGCATTGACACGCAATGTTTACAATTTTGGATATCCTCTATTTTGAGCCTTACCTGATTTAATGACTAAACTCAATTCATTTGACACCATTCTGATGTGCCATTTGCATTTGAGGTGAAAGCACGTGCAAGAAAATGTGAAATCACCAAAGCAATAACATCTACTTGGAATAGTTCACTGTGTAACAAATAGGTTGATTTTACTGTGAATTCTGCTTGTTGTTGACAATTACAAGAGTCGGACATTTTGTCCGAAAAGCATGAAAGTGGGACTAAGATTAAAAAGTGGTATTCCCCCCAAAAAAACGGTGATGTGATGATTTAATTAGTATTGAAGGGGTCACTTACGCAGTGCCGACGTATGGAAGCCAGCCACAAACACTGTGAGCATGTCGTCAGACACCGTTGTGTCTGGCATGTCCGACCTACTCAGAACATCAATCAAAGTCATCCTGGCATCAGATCTTGTAGATTTCCATATTACGATTCAGTATTTCACGGATAATGTCCTTTTCTGTAATAATAATAATAAAAGTAATTATATAGCACCCAATTAATCGAGATTGTTCTCAGGCACTTTACATACATCCAATTGTAACAATTATATTCAAAACAATACCAACAGTAATCATTCTAAAATATAGTCCATGGATTTTTTTTATAATATTCCTACCATAAATGACAAGGATAAGAAATGCTCCCGATTTTACTGAAGCTCTGAATAACACCAGTGATTTAAACTTACAAGACATTGATTCCTGACAAAATATCTGCTCAGTAATTCAAAATAACTTGTCATATGCTATTTGGAGAATGACCCATATTACATTTTACAAATGACGATTCCAAAATAATTTGCAAAATAAGTAATATTATATTACACTAGTCTAAACCCATGCAGTCATTTATGCGACTATACTATAACGGTATAAATAGCCGGCTGCATGTTCGAAATCCCTCCCTATGCTCTATCGCATTAGTCGTTCACCGTTTCATGTACCACTCCCAAATAGTTGTACCAATGGAGCCTTAACCGAAAATAAAAGTGTTAAGGCTGGTTCCTGGAGATGCAGATGAACCTTGCAAGCAGTTAGAAGGAGCAGCATTATGTATGTATGTATGTATGTATGTATGTATGTATGTATGTATGCATATATATATATCACTGTTGAAGAGTCAAAGCAATAGAAGTCCATTTTAATTTCCACTGTGTGGTTGGTTGGATACAGTCTATTAGACTAACTTCTAACACATAAAATGGACTATCTTTATTTTGATTCTTCACCAACAAATCTGTTGAGGAATCGAAATAGCGACAGCCCATTTGAGATGTTAGAAGTTAGTGTAACAGTCACATATCCAACCAACCACGTGGTGCAGATCAACCTGGACTTCCATAGTTTTGAGTCTTCAACAGCGATATACTCTGTTACAGTAATATGGCTTCGATGCCATTCAGTTGAATCCTTATGCAGTTGGCAGAACTGACTGAGCAGAATCATGGATGCTCCTGCCTTGATTCATATAGTTTAGATATGGTTTCCTTGACAGGTTACACATTTACCCCGTGTTGGATCTTTTACTTCCCGTGACACCAGGTAGAAGGGACCAACAGCGTTCAGTGTCTCTTCAGAAAGACACAAGCAATGTGGGGTGAACAAAGTTGCTTAAGCTTCGAAACAGCAGCAGGTGGACTCATACCCTGGTCCTCTCTACTGACAGTCCAGTGTTCTAACCACTGAGCCACTGCACCCATCAGTGAGTCATAACAAACCCTGGTCCTCTGTACTGACAGTCCAGTGTTCTAACCACTGAGCCACTGCACCAATCAGTGAGTCATAACAAACCCTGGTCCTCTCTACTGACAGTCCAGTGTTCAAACCACTGAGCCACTGCACCCATCAGTGAGTCATAACAAACCTTGGTCCTCTCTACTGACAGTCCAGTGTTCTAACCACTGAGCCACTGCACCACGTGGTTTGTATTTTAAAAGGATTTGCATCAATTGTCACAACCAACTCACGCTTCTGAAACGTCTGTTCCCTCACACTGCCCTCTTCTGGTACACTTCCATCCAGCCTTCTTTCCATATCAGCCATCACCTGTATAAAGAAGTAGTTTGTGACTCTGCATGTCTGCCTGTCTGTTCCCTCATATCTCCATTTCGTATGTATGGATCTGAAACTTTGTAGGTGTGTCCGGGAACCATGGATATGGTTTGTACATTAAGACAAATAAAAAATTCTCCACTGGTGGGGTATTTCAACAAACAAACCAATGCGGACGTTTGATATAAATAACATCATATATATCTATGTGACAATGAAAGATTTTTATTTGCTGTTTTACCATTTTGGAGACTTCAGGTATGTACGTATCTAGGCATACATGCATGGTATGCGAGTTCACCAGAAGAGGTACTGCGTTGGGCCAATTCCTTCATTATTTCGTTCGTTCCCTGCCACCTAGCGAAGCGCCAACAGGATTCAAGAAAGTGACTTCAGCCCGACTTTGTTGACGCTATTATCAAGAGTTAATAATACAAAGGTTCTTTTCCTGTTGTGTTTTTCCTCAGAATCAGGTCAGAATGCCGGACAGGTAAGTCATAGAATGACAGGGAATGAAATTCAGAATGAATATAATCAAAAACAATCACTCAATTACACAAGACTGTGATCGATTCCGTGATCGGAAGCATGAACCAATTAATCTTTGACGAAATTGATTAATTGGAATGGCTTGAACAAATACACAGACATACCACTTCATAGCTTCTTCTCATGTTGTTTACGGCAGTGTCATCATTGAAGTATTTTCCAAAGGAGCACTGAAGCATGGCATTGATGCACATGGCAGCCATCTGTTCCCACAGCCCAATGTGTTCTTCTCCAGGGACGTTCCTCCATTTCTGCACCAACCCATCAGTGAGCTACAACATTGCATTAGTGCATTATTGCATACCCCCGGGTAATTGTAAGTGTGCACAATAACCCTGAAACCGCCATTTGAGTTGAAATGAGGAAATCATACTTGAAGATTGACAATGAGTCTGCTTTTCAAGGACATTACTGTGCGCATCAATGCAATAAGCCCAACATGCTTAAGCTGTCTCTACTACAGAAAAGCAAGAGCAGACATGAATGAAACCTACAAATATCTCCATGGAATCTATAAAGTTGATAGAATGCCACCTGAGCTGGACAACAATACAGTAACCAGGGGACACAGCCTGAAGCTCAAGAAGGAACGTGTGACTGCAAGACAACGAAGGAGTTACTTCAGGCACAGGGAAGTGAACTAGTGGAACACCCTCACAGAGTATGTAGTTTCAGCGGCCTCATTAAATACATTCAAATCAAGACTACACAAATTCTGGTGCGCTTACAGTTTTGAACAAAATGACAATTTTCCACCCACGCGCATAAACAATACTGGTAGTCAACACCAGCTAAAAGGCCATTAGCCTTCAAGAGGGTGTGTGTGCATGCGTATTAACCCCAAAAGTGCCATTGGTGACTGGAGTGAAAGTAGAGACAATTAAATCGTTCTGGTGAGTTTTTTGCTGTCATTATCTCCAGACCTAATACACTGTATAGATTTACCAGATTTTGGTAGGAACATCGACATATCCCGTTTTAATAAGGATTTGCTTCAAATGGAAAAATTGTGATAACGTATGTTTTCTTGTGTTCATCTCACAGATATAAATCAAACAACAAACTCATAGTGGTTGAAGAGCAAATAGTTTTAATGCTAGGCAAATTTCCAACAAAATCTAGCTGATTTTGTTTGATGCAGGTATATTTTGTAGCCTAATAGATGGCAACACTTGATCCAAATAGAATTGTTATAGGTTGGTTAACCAATTATAAGTGCTATATGGACTTATAATGTTAATATGGATTTTCAAGCCAAAAATATAGATGTAAAACTAAAAAATATATGGCTGGTCTGAAGTACTGAATCATGTTGGATCATTGTGAGTGTTAATACATACATGTTTGTGTCTACTCGATCATAACCAAGACACGTTTGTTACAGAAACTTCATTACACATAAAACACGCCAGGCTCTAATATTGCGAGCCATTACAACTAAAATTCAGGGGTGAGATCTAGCAAGTCATGGAAGGTAGCCAGTCGGGCTACCAACCTTGCAAAGTGAAGTAGCCCGACAGCTTCTTAGGTAGCCCACTTGCTACTCAATACTTTGATGATAGAAAGTAAATACTTTGAAGATAAAATGTATGAACAATATCAACGACAAATAAAAAACATCAAAAACAAACAGTTTTGAAACATTTATTTTTTAATTAAGGCAGGTTCAGTAGAATGTAATACATAATACTGAATAAAATACAGTCTACGCGAAAAGTCTCCAAGCATCACAGTACTTAAGGTCCTGTGAACAGTTTTGCTGATTTTTACGGGACCTGATTTTACCCTAGCCTAGAGAAACTTTAGCCAGGCTCCCGATTAATTCATCAGAAGCGCTCCACACACCATGGAGATAATTAAATCTAACTATAATCGAGATAGCGTATATTTTTATTTATGTACGTTTATATGTGGTTATGTTCATGTTTTTCTTCTAGACGGCTTGCACCTCGGGCGCCAAACTATCAGGGATTGATCTACGACCCCACTAATGAAATGTAACGCCTTTATTTTTTCGAAATAACCCATATATCAAGGATTCTTAGTGGTTTTTATGGTAAATCAAATGTTCACTGCGTAAACCGTTAACTTCCAACAATCACAGAAACCATGCGTGCCGCGGCGAATACTTCGGTACGTAAATCGTTTCAGAGTATGTAGCGCCATATAGGCGGTTTATATTATTATAGTAGAAAGCACGCACCCACGTATTGGCCCGAGGTCGCAGACCAATGCACAATAAAAAGACAGTAGAAAGCAGATATTCTACTATTCATCAACCAACACAAGTATCCACGCGATCTTCTATATTTTGAACATTCAACGAGTATTGCATCACGTGTGTGACGAGGTTGTTTCGGTAATACGTTTGAGCGTATTGCTGGCATATTGGCCTGAGGCATTTGGTAAACATTGCTATCATGACTGACACGTATAAACTAACATGTAATCCCGTCCTGGGGACAGGCATTTTTCTCGTATATATAAAAGTGGCGCCACGTGGCACCAAGACTATTAACATGACCGGTTATCATTTCACTGTAGAATAACCGTTCAGTTACACGTTGAGCGTCGATGTGGTTGATTAAAAATACAATGAATGATCCCTATTGATATCGCTTCGGCTAGGGTTTGGCAACATTTCTTGCAATGTCAAACGTGTCACAAACACACGATTTATGGTTAACATATATCCAGGACTACACTTCTGAGATGTTTATTGACATTCTGTTTATTTTTGCTGGGTCCAAAATATTGCAGCTCCGTAAATATTTCGAGTCGCCATCCGGGCTACTGTAGTAAAAAATTTAAGTTGCCCGAAGCCAGTTTTGGGCACCATTGACGACCGGGCAACTGCTAAATCTCACCCCTGAAATTCATATAAAATATAAAAATTTTATTAGCTAGACCATTTTTAATTACAAAAAACTTTTATTAAACGTTTATTATTGTTGGAGTTGGTTAAAAAATCAGCAATGATATTTTAATAGTGCAGATTTCTCTAATTCAATTAATATTATTCTGCATACTAAACTTTAAATGAAATCCTGACATCTCTACGGATCGCCAAAAATCTATGAATTGTGTAAAATTGTGTTACAACATACTTTATCAATGGTGTCGTAATATGTACTCAGAGCTTGGTCACTGAAGCACCGGGCGTACATGACATGTCGGTTGCGACCCTCTTCTCCATTACAATATTGGATGCTGTTGGATCCAATAAAGGGCTCAAACATTTGGAAGAAAATCGCTGAAATAAATTAATATATATGTATAAGTAATAATGTAAAAAATACTACCAGCAGCTTTGTACGAGTCTCAGCCACACCCACAGGCTTGGCATATGTTACGGAGTCCACATTTCATGTTCTTAATCGTAATAGTATGCCATCAGGCATACCCTTAATACATGTAATTCATTTGGCCTTTTCACATCTTTACATCTGGCTTGAGTTGTTAATGGCACAAAATTAATAAAGTTAAAAATACTACATGGACATTCTGTGGTACGTGTGCTGTAGACTATGAAAACTAGTGTTCACACAGCTACAACCAAGTAATACTGCATATTTACTTCTATTGTTTTAGACGGTTGATGATGACGATGATGTATTTTATTTATAACAAATTACAGTACATATACATGTAAAAATTCCATAAAAAGGAGCACTAATTTCGATTAGATAAGATATTTATTTATTAAGTATTTATTAATATAAACAAATTGTTGCAGACAAGATCATCTTTGGCAGGGGTCTTTCTTTATAAAACTCACTGATAACATAATTATGGAACATATTTATGTATCACCAAAACTAAATAAAAAATTTGCACAAGCGAGCTAACATGTTGTATTAGATACTAGGTAGGCTTAATTAGATTTTTGCGATAAATGTCTGAAATGAGACGAGTTAAAAACTGAATTGAGAAGGACTTCAAGAGTGGTGCTGCTCTATACAGAAACTTACGTGGACGGTCAAAAAGCTTGGCGTGTTCCTTGAATAGCTGTGGCGAGGCAATGCTGACATCGAGTTGTTGGCCAAACCAGAAGGAAGCAATGTCACCATAGTTCTTGTGAAGAATCATAAGGAACTCATGCAGACTTCCAGCTTTCTGAATGTCTGGCAAGTTTCCTTCACTGAAACATTGTGACAATTGCATTAGGTAGCATAACATTGTGACAATTGCATTAGGTAGCATAACATTGTGACAATTGCATTAGGTAGCATAACATTGTGACAATTGCATTAGGTAGCATAACATTGTGACAATTGCATTAGGTAGCATAGCAAAAGTTAACATGTGTCATAATTTATACTTATTTGGTCAAATTAAATATATATCTTGAAAGAATGCACAATACAAAACATATTGAGTTTATAAATGTAGTGTGTGAATAATACATATTAATATAATTAATAGGCACAACTGGTTTAATAATGAAATGACTTTGATTGTTTGATGAGGTAGATTCTGAAAGTGTCAATCTAGCCTATGTTTCATCAACTATATTCACAAATGAGCTAGCATGTCATAGTCGATACTAGATTGGTTAGATTTTTGCTCAATTATATGTGCAAACAATCTAATTGTGGAGCCAGCTTTAATGTTTAAATGTATGACTGTTGATTATACGTACTATTCATCCAATGCATCCAGTCCAGGAACAGTGGTCACCTTTTTTGAGCCCTACACAAAAAGAAAACATTTAACAATATGAAAATCGGGTGAAATAAAACAGTGTTACAATAATTACCTAGGTAGTTAAATTATTATTTCATTAGACATACAAAAAGACATTTGTCCAGACTTGGTTCATCTAAATAACATCTTATGTCATGAATAAAAAAGTTTCATTCAAACAAAATTAATCCACTAAAGCGTAAATAGTATATATTTAGGCTTTGCTTCTGTCAGACACTTTATTTGATGCCCGGATGCATCTATTACAGATGAAACACAAATCCAGCAGATCTAATTACTGCCCTTGGATGGCCAACCCTCAAACGAAGACGTATCATTAAACAAGCCACAACCTTCTACAAAATTTTAAATAACATTATTGAGATCACCCCCCCCCCCCTCCAGGCCTACTAACCCGCTCTCGAACCCGTGGACAATACGTAGCCCCCAGGTGTCGTATAAATGCAATGGCCAATGCCAATGGCAATGGTCTTTTCATTTTATCCCCGAGCCATTCGCATATGGAATATGATTCCACCAAAAATGACCAACATAAAAAACAAAAATCATTTCAAGAAGCTATTATGGAACTCCCTTTCACCACACCCGTCACCTAAACTGTCTTTAAAACACAGTGCTCAGCGTAATCTTATCCATGCCCATGCCCATGCCCATGGTGTGGGTATGGAGGCTGTCTGTGACTATGTGTGCATTTGGCCAGGGTTGGCATGTAACTAAGTAAAAGTACTTCGTTACAATACTTGAGTAGTTATTTCAAGTAATTGGCATGTAACGAAGTAGAATTTTGACTAAATAATTTTACTTGTAACGACGTAGTTTTATCTAAAGTAACGCGACTTTTTACTCCGTTACTTTTATTTACTTTGCAATATATTTTCGTTACATTTTTTTGCGAAACCGCTGCTGCCGGCGGTGGCGCTCCACCGTCAACGACATTTCAAGAACTGTTCATAGTCGCCAGACCAAAAGCTATTATTATTAATATCATGCAATCGCATGCCAGTTCGCGATCATATTTGCATGCATACCTCTCTTCGGGAAATCGACGCAGCCACTGTTTTATATCTAAGTCAGTGAACGAAGTCTGCCAAATATTGGAATAGGTCAGGTCAAGGCCGTTGACATGAAATGTTACTTTGTGCACACAACGCTTGAACGCCATCTCAAACCACGATGCAAATGTCTCCGTTGCACCAAATAACAACTAAGCAGTAAGTTTCCAATACGTATTATAAATATTCAAATTTGCAATTTCGACAATGCATTGATAATCCCCATACACTGACACAATTCTGATATTCGTGAGCGAACGCGCATCGTGGATCGAAAACGAGAACCGATTTTCGTCCATTGGCATTGTCAGCAACGGCCTTACCGGCTTACGTCAGCATTAAACATCATTTTACTTTCACGAATAAAATTCATATTGAGATGTTTAATAAATTCATAATAATGATTACTCTACAAAACTAAACAGTAAAGAATTGATACTCTGCCATTTGGCAGCATCCTTTCCCAGCAATGGCATATTCAAGCTGACCCATAAATAATATCAAGGACAGGGACAGGGGCCCTGACAAGTCACTTTTAATTGCAATTAGCAACAGCATTCCTCTGTTGCACTGGTCAGTCTTCTTATCAATTCTAGCCACAGCTGGTACCAGGTAACCAACACAGCTAGCTGCTAAAGTGTGTTGTTTCAATGTTTGTGTGAGCTGATAAGACATGTCTGGGAAGACATGAGAAGGTGGGGGAACACAAGTCAGATGGCTTGATCAGCTATGCATCAAATGTCTTTGTTAATTTTACTATGGGCAGTGCTAGGTTGTATTAACTCTGACCAGTTTCCCTGAGAGGCTACTAAGTACAAAATAAAAGTAATTCAGTCAACCCTGCATGTGGCAAGGCAGCGACAGTATCCATACACATAACCAACCTATTCAAAATTTTCGTTTAACATCCTATACATAAAATAAATAAAACTATCAGATAAAAACCATTTCAGCAACATTAAAGATACTAGTCTTTTAGTTGTATGTACCACCCACAGCGCATGCTCACAATCTACCACAAACTCCTGCGTTAGCCCAAGTTTGGGCTGTTTGGAGTATAACCACTTGAGAGCTCACCGCTCCAATGTATAAGTATAACATTAATACATTTTTTTTATTTGACCTATACCAGGAGTAAGAAAAAAAATGGTGCATGCAGGGTTGTTTGACTTAAATCATGATTTAAATCACTTCAAAAAATTATTGTTTTATGATTTTTTTACTTCCGATTTTTTTAATCGCTGATTTATATGAATTTAACACAAATAATTGTTTACAAGCATCAAGATCAACAAAGTTTTGTATGTTTTTTAATAAAAAAACACAAAGTGTGCACACTTGTGTAGTTGTATTGTCACCAGATAGCCTGATAGTTAAATATTTTATGACATTGTGTATGTTTGAGCTATTCCCTTTCTGAATGCAGTGAAAGCCATATAAACTTGTCTTCAAGTCAGAAGCCCTGAGTTAAAGTCCACTTAGAGCTTGTGCTAGTTGTTACCAATTCAGTATGTTGACTCAAGTGAGACAGTCTGGGCTCCAATTGTTTAATACTGTACCAGTTTGCAGTACACAGAGCCCTGGACATATGCTAATGCACTCACTCAGCAAACAATAATTATCACTGCTACAGCCACAGACACACAGCATGCTTTCATTTCCAAAACAGATTATGCAACTACAGGGGGTGAGGCCTTGTGGACATTGTCTAATGTCTTTATATAAGCAAAAATCATGTACCCTCTGTTAAGACAAGTACCCAAATAAATTTGAATAGAACACATTTAAAAGAGTTTATAAATATAAACTTCTATATAAATGTCTATATACCAGATAAAAAAAAAAAAACCTGATTTAAATTTTTTTTTTTTAAATCATGATGTTTTTTCAACCCTGGGTGCATGTACATTTAAAAGGTATATTCTTATATATGGCGGTATCCAATCTTCTTGAAAGCATTCAGCCATGTTGGAGTTGCACGAAGACTATTTGTTCACATTTCCACCACTGTCTGTATTGTCAGGTACTCATTTATACATCTGAGTGAACTGTGGGGTGATCAAACTTGCCAAAGGTTCGAAGCGACCGCAGTGGGATTTGAAACCAGGTTCTCTCGGTTGACAGTCCGGCCTTCTAACCGTTATGCCATCGCACCCCACATTTACATGTAAAGCACAGTACATAGCTCAGTGTACTGTACATGCAAATTACAAAATCTCAGAATATATATTAAATTGTGTTATATTTATGCAATGATATTTTTTTCTATACATTTCTCCAACAGTTATTTCACCATAGTCAGCATGTAAAAATATTTTGGTGTTCTTTGTATATATTATTTGGCAAAAAAATAAAGCCCAGACTCTGCAAACAATTATTATACAAATATTTTCAAAATCATGTTATGCCCTTTATTGAAATGTGTTGGTCTGTTTACTTGGCATGCCAGTGTTGATTTATTTACAATATAATAAATTTTATTCAAACAACAAACATAGTATTGGCTGCATTAGCAGTGACTATATATATATTTTTCTTTCAGTGACATAAAGAGATGTTTGAAAGGAATACACAAGAAGTTAAAAAAAACTTGCATATAATGTATCCCCTACATAGCTATTCGTTTAATAACACTTGAGTAATCAGAATATGTGCAATTAGAAAATACTGAATCACATGCAATTCAAATGCATACATTTATAAGGAATAGAGTCCTATTATCTACATACTCAATAAACATGATACAAAAATTATTAAAATATATGTTCTGTTAATTCAGAACTAGCAACAGCAACTAGTAACAGTAACATAGATTATGTTATACAGGCTAATTATGTATATTCACTTATGATTGCTTTCTTATACCTGTGTTTGAATGACCTTACTGTTTTAATGTTAGTGAGCTCAGTATTTAGGGAATTACAGAGACTTATACCATATACAGAAAGAGTCATAGCTCTAATATTTGTGGTAACACAACATCTCACAAGTTGATTTGTTTGAAGTGTTATTGTTGAAATATCTTTTTCACAAAGTGTTGTTGTATGTTAACTGGTAACTTGCACTGGTGTGTTTTAAACATAAAAACAGCTGTTTTGAACTTTACCAGGTCTACAAATTTTAATGCACGTGACCTGTAGAATAGAGGGGTTGTGTGGTCAATACGATCCGCACCATACAATAGTCTCATTGTTCTCTTTTGGAGTATGACAATACCACTGATATTGGTAGGATAAGTGTTTCCCCATATTTCAGAACAGTAATTAATATATAGTAAGAACACATAGCAGTACAAGATGTAAGTATGTCTACTAGCTGACTACACTTATACAATATGGCTGTACTCTTTGAGAGTTTAGATTTAACACTTGCTATATGGTCTTTCCAATTCAGCTTCTCATCAATTAGTACACCAAGAAACTTGGCAACCCATACTCTATCAATGTTTACACCATTGATTGTTATGTCAATATTAGCACTCAGAGTATTATTACCAAATAACATGTAACTTGTTTTTTAAATATTCAAGGACAACTTGTTTACAGCAAACCAAGTACACATTTTTTCCAGAACAGATGATACTGTTGTAATAAGTTGATTGATATTTTTGTTTGCACAAAACAAATTAGTATCATCAGCAAACAAGATATATTTTACAAGTTTAGAAATGTTACATAAATCATTCACATACAATATAAAGAGTTTAGGTCCTAATACTGAACCTTGCGGAACACAACATGATATATTTAACAAGTTAGAGTGGAACACATCAAAACAGACAAACTGTGATTTATTTGATAAATAACTTTTTATCCAATTATGTGCCACACCTCTAATGCCATAGAACTCAATGTTTTCACAAAGCAATTTATGATCAACTGTATCAAAAGCTTTTTTTAAGTCAATGAAAACACCCATTGTGTGCATTTTGCTATCTAGAGATGCAGTTATTTCATTAACCAACTCAGTTAGGACATACGAGGTGGACATATTTTCGCGAAATCCATATTGACTAGGATTAATGACCTTATATTTGTCAACAAATGCACTTAGTCGAGTATTAAAAAGTTTCTCTAATATTTTAGAAAATTGTGGCAGTAATGAGATTGGTCTATAGTTTGTGTAGTTTTCTTTGTTTCCAGCCTTAAATATGGGGATTATTTAAATATGGGGATATGGGTGGACCCCAGCTTTGAAAGATGTATTAAAAACATGGGTCAGTGGTTTAATAATTGTGGTAATTACACGTTTGACAATATTCATACTAAGACCATCTGCATCAGTTGAGCTTTTGTAGCTTTCAACAACCTTATGAACTTCTTTTTCATCAACTGGTGACAAAAACATGCAGTTGTCATTTATATTTTTAACTAATCAAATACAGATGAACCAACTGGAGTTGTAATGTTTTTAGCAAGGTCTGGACCTACATTTGTAAAGAATTTGTTAAACATGCTGGCAATATTTTCTGTAGTTCCAATGAATTTATCGTTGTTGATAAAATGTTGGGGGTAATCATGTTTCTTCTGCACTTTACCCATAATTGTTCGTAATATCCTCCATGTACCTGCAATATTGTTTTTTTGCTCCAACAATAATGCACAGTAATATTTCTTTTTTGCACACCTCAGAACAGCTGTCAGTTTGTTTTTATATAATTTATATGTTTTCTGCAGTAATTGTTCTGTGTTTTAAGAATAACCGACACAAGTTATTTTTTGTGGCAAGCATTTACAATGTACTAGACTACTTGTTAGCCATGGTTTCTTTGGTTCATGTTGGATAGTTTTTAGATTGACCTCTTTCACAGGGCAGCATTTATTAAAAATACACGTAAAATCAGAAATAAAAGTATCATATGCTTCATTGATAGTATTCTTATCCAGCACATGTTGCCATGAGAACTTACCCAGTTCACAATTGAGTAAGGTAATATTTTCTTCTTTTATTTGATGTATACATCTTGTGTTACATTTATTTTGGTTATCTTTATTCTTTATATTATTTTTACACATTGCAAATATTGGAAGGTGAATCACTTATACCATTTATGAGTAGTCCACAAGCATAGTTTTGTTCAATATGTGGTGTAAATATATTATCAATGAGGGTTGTAGTAGCGCGTGTAATTCTGGTAGGTTTAGTTCTGGGTGGGCACAGTCCTATGCCATACATTAAATCTAGGAAATGTCTCACACTGTCTTGTGACTTATGTTGCAACAAGTCTATGTTGAAATCACCACATGCAAACATTGTTTTATTGTTGCGGTCATTGTTTAAAATTGGCTCAAGACTGTCACAAAATGTTGATCACTTTTGTCCTGGTGCTCTGTATACACAGCTTATCAACAGATTACTCTTTTTTTAAGGTTAATTTACATACTCAAGAATATTATCAAGCACAACTGATTTATTTGTGATTAACCTGCTTTCGAATATGTCTTTTATGTAGAGTGCAACACCTCTACCTTTTTTGTTAACTCTTACAGTGTTAAACACATTATAACCTGGCATATTATAATCTGAAGTACTATTTGTTTGATCTGCCCAAGTTTTGGTTATGGCAATAATATCAAAGGAACACTTTAAGGCATGTATGCAACCCATGATTTTGTCAAAATTCCTGTTAAGACTGCGAGAATTAAAGTGTATGACAGAAATACCCACTTCTTTCTTAAGTTAGACATCATAATTGAATTGCTCTTCTGTGTTACATTTGCAAGATACCTAAATGTCATTATAAAATATTTTATCGGGATCTATATCTTTTTCATAGTCACAAACACCATAGTCTTTGTAATTGAAGGAGCTAAAGTTTAAGTCTGTGCTGACTGTATTAAGTTCATGTAAGTGTTGGTCATAGTTTGGTTTAGATGTGTAATTTATGGTCATAAAACCATCATAATCAACATTTGCAAACGGAAATAAATCCACCATATTCGTATAATCATCCATTACCATTTAACTTGGTTTAACTGTCTTATTTGATCACACAGGCACCGGCAGTACATTGAGATATCAAAGTAACATAGCAGGTCATTGCTGTGAGTAATAATATAGAATACAATCATAACCACTAAACACACACTTTGAATGACAATTAGTTTTGTTGAGTAAAACATGATTTGGAGATTCAGATGAAAAGAACATACATAATAGTAATACATAGAACAATACAATTGTTAAAATTATAACACGGGTCATACTGGGCCTGATGTCGCTGGCACATCACTTATGTCCATATACTGCCAAGTCACACTCATTTGAGATGTGGATAACATTACCACTACTGTCCTTTACCATCACTTTCCCTGCAGCAGTCAGAAATGGTACCTGCTTTCTTTAGCTGCCTTGTCTGAAAGGCAAGCGTAGCACAGGTGGACGTCAGATCCTCGTTGACGAACACCTTCCTTGCACCGTCTTTATTTCTCCGCTTCAGCATGAAACGGGCATGATAGACAACATCTCGGGTCGCTTCGCTGCCAAAACCAACGATAATCGGTCTCTGTCGTAGTTTACCCTACCTGTCCAGTTTCGAGCCGAGTCGATGACTCCTCTCAATCGATGGCAGTATCTGTGCATCAGGGCATATGTCGTTGTTAATGATTTGAATGATTTTTTTCTGTTGTGTTTTCCATGTTTCTCCTGTGTCTGGAATGCAACTGAATCGCAGATTCGTGTGGCGTTAATATTGTTCCACTTTATTTGCGTCTTGTTCTAGAGCTGCCACTTTTGTTTTCAAGTTTCTTGATACGTTCATCGCATACCTTTACACTGGCGGTTAATGTCTACAACCTACTTGTCAGGGCATCGATTTTATCGAGAAGTTCTTCTGGATATAATGCAGTGTTCAATTTCGAAGCTACTCGAACGTCACCAAACAGTTCAATTACTATCAGTGCCAGCGTTTCGGTATCAATGATTGGAATAACTTCTTGGTCGTCTTTCACATAGATGGATTTTGTTTTGTTTTTCATTGGCATCGTGGTCGTGGTGCAATGAGCGATAATACTAGAGTCAACTTATTCTTCAATTTAGGTAGAAACTAGCACAACCTATCAGTGATATGGTGTAATACAACAGTTCACCGGATATTTAATAATCCATTTCGCATGTATTGAGCCTTGTGATACTTTTGCAACGGTCGACTTTTGTCGATAATTAATGGACAAATTCTTGCTGGATGTGCGACATGGTCACGTGATCAATTTATTGAGTTACTATTAATACTACAGGTGTACATGACTGATGCATATTGATGACTGTACTTAATGTGTTTTGAAACCCTGAACAAAATATACAAAATTAATATCTTCATAATGATGGAAGTTAAGGCCTTTTGATAAAGATAGAGTCTGCACATTAAATAGCCAATATTGACTTGGTAACTGCATCAAATGTGTAATGAAATGACTGTACGTGTCATGTATATTTATGACCCTGTTTAATGTGTTTATATACCATGAACAAATTATAAAAATATCTTCATAATCATGGAAGTTATGGCTTTTTTTCATTAAAATGTCGGTCTGTTGATTTCATGCACTAATTAGCCAATATTGACTTATTAACTTAGTTACTATTAATGATACCTGGCTGTATTATTAGGTATATTTATGACCCTAATTAATGTGCTTGCTTTCATAAAGAAATTATTAAAATATATGTATAAATAAAAACATTATGCCATATTAATCATACATTTATTGAAATAAAACAAAAAAATTGTCTTTTGCTTGTATGAGACACAAAATTTCCTAATTTTTACCGTATTAAAATGTCAATATCTCTATTAATTGATATATAAATATATATTATTTAATTAATTAAATAAACAGTTCTGGGTTCGCTTACATGTCACCTTTAATTTAAATCAATTGCCAAAATTCTATCATGATAGTTTAAGCTGTTTTGAATACAGACACAAAAAGACATAACTTTACCTACGACGTTTTGAAGTTGATACAATTAAAAGCCATATATTTTGTCTCCGGTGGGAATTTTAATTACTAAAAGTGCTGCCGCCTATTGGGAAACTGAACACCCCTATTCAGACAGTATCTTACTGTGGATCTGCCCACGATGTCACGCATGTTTCTCGTCACAACTTGCCAACGCTTCAAACAAAGCCTAGTGGGCCTACTTAGTACATTTAAGTTTGATAACTCACCGGGTAGAGATACAGAACAGCGATGACAGCGCACAAGACGACGACGCCGATATAAACAACGAACGGCAGCATTTTCCTTGTGATTTAGTTCTGTAGCTGGCGCTTATGGCGTCAAACACGATAGTGCAACACACAAATATGAGTCACAAGACTAACGTGCCTGGGTCATGAATGATGAACACGCGACACAAAAAGTCCTAGTAAACAAGATAAGTACCTGGGGAACCTTGGTCGAGCTGACACAGCTACAACCAAGTAATACTGCATATTTACTTCTATTATTTTAGACGGTTGATGACGAGGATGTATTTTATTTATAACTAATTACAGTACATATACATGTAAAAATGCCATAAAAAGGAGCAGTAAAAAATTAGGGAATGCAAAATATAAGTTTTTATAACTTCATGCATTTCCTTTCAACATATTTGTAAAATGATTGTTTAGATTTTATATATTCACAGCATCCTGATTGACGTGTTTTGGTTCAATAGAGATATCTGACGCATTGCTGCACCTTGTATATATATATATATATATATATATATATATATATATATATGTTTATGTTGAATAAATTCAATTAAAAAAAAAAAAATTGCACCGGTGGACCTTAATTGTGATTTTTTTTATAACACGTCAAGGTGCATATGTATATTCGATCGTAGAATGGCTACATGTCAGTTCCACTGTCTCAAGAATATATACGGGCATATTACACACAGTCTCATAACTTTACCTTTCAACTTGTGGTGCTGCACGGGTATTTTTGTCCGTCACTATCCCCGATTTACATTCCGACATGCATTCGCTCACGCTTGTATCCGACGATCGATGTGTCTCTGTCTCCGAACGTCCATGTTCTGTAAACATTCCGCCAAGGTGGATTTCCTTACGAGGAAAGACTTCAGAGATTGAAACTTCCTACACTTGCATATAGACGAACTCATCGTGATATGACTGAGGTATATAAATTGCTCCAATGGAAATATGACTGTGGTGTATCTAACATTATCAAGCTGCACAAAGACAGTAATACAAGGGATGGAACAATATTAAGGGGACATAGTTTGAAATTGTTTATAGAACGTGCTTGTACACTTGTGAGAAAAGTAAGCTTCTCACTTAGAGTTACCAGATTATGGAATGATCTACCGGAAGCAGTTGTAACTGCCCCAAGTGTCAACTCATTTAAAAACCGTCTAGATAGACATTGGAGTACTGAGGAGTTTCTCTACAACTACAAAGCTGCCTTGCCAGGAAGTCGTAGAGCATTCCAAGGGAAAGTTGAAGATCTGACCACCGAGGCCACCGCCTACGGTCAGGAAGAACCTAAGTAAACCTAAGTAAGTATAAATTAAGCCAACCCTTGCTTGATCTCCCTCCCCTCAAATCTGATGTTCGACTACTTTCTCTGCTGTCCAACCCACAGCACGTTTTCCCCAGGCATGCTTCTTGAAGTTTGAACACATTGTTCCACTTCTGCATTGTTTTTATGTAAGTCAGGTTTGGTATATGCTCTCTGCTATTGTGCCCTAGATCGTCTGCGTAAATCATCTTCCTGAGAATATCATTCGTGCTGATCTTACTGCTGTTTATTTATATCAGCGTTTCTCAACCGGGGGTCCTCGGCCCACGGGGGGGGGGAGCGCAGAGAGCTGCCAGGGGTCCGCGAGATGGCAGGGGAAATTTATTTTTAAAATTACCTGGTAAAATAAAAAAAATTTAGTTTCTGACCTACACTATGAAAACGACCACCGGCTATAGCCGCCAAACTTCTCCTCGTGTGTCTACTACACACACACACACACACACACACACACACACACACACACACACACACACACACACACACACACACACACACACACACACACACACACACACACACACACACACACACACACACACACACACACACACACACACACACACACACACACACACACACACACACACACACACACACACACACTCTCTACATAAAAGACATATTCGAAAGCAAGTTAATCACAAATTAATCAGTTGTGCTTGATAATATTCTTGAGTGTGTAAATTAACCTTAAAAAAGTAATATGTTGATAAGCTGTGTATACAGAGCACCAGGACAAAAGTGATCAACATTTTGTGACAGTCTTGAGCCAATTTTAAACAATGACCGCAACAATAAAACAATGTTTGCATGTGGTGACTTCAACATAGACTTGTTGCAACATAAGTCACAAGACAGTGTGATACATTTCCTAGATTTAATGTATGGCATAGGACTGTACCCACACACACACACACACACACACACACACACACACACACACACACACACACACACACACACACACACACACACACACACACACACACACACACACACACACACACACACACACACCACACACAAGCACGCGCGCGCACGCACGCACACACACAGACACGCACGCACGCACGCACGCACGCACGCACGCACGCACACACACACACACACACACACACACACACACACACATCATGTTAACAAACCATAAATTTACTGCCGTATAGCGATCGAAAAATTAAAACTCAACGAAAAGCTCAACGATAACCGTACGCAATAATTTCGCAATAGTTTCACAGTGAATCCGCAAAAAAAGCAGCGCCTTGTTGCGGACTCATTGTGGGGGTTTAGGGCGAACTTTTTGGTATTGTGAATCGTCAAACCGAGAAGAAAATTTACACATTTATTACTCGTCCATCCTCCCCAAAACAAGTGCCAGTAAATACAAATCCACACATTGATAAGTGAGATGATGAGTCAGACTCAGAGGCCACATCGACTGTGAGTAAAAGGCAGAATTGCTCGTATTATGCTAGCCAGACAAAAAGTCGAAAATATGTGGATAAGAAACTGATTAAAATATCATACATTGTAACTCAGAAAATGAGTCAACAGAAAAAGTCTCATACGATCGGGGAAACTTTGATTATGCCTTGTGCAACTGAGATTGTCAGGGAAATGTATGACTTCGCCGTACGATTGGATGAATCAACAGACGTGTCCAAAATGTCATACCTACTGGCTTACGTGCGCTAGGAGTGGGAGAAAGAGATAAGGGGGGACTTTTTGTTTTGCAAAGAGTTTAGAACGACTACAAAGGCAAAGGACGTTTTTGATACACTGGATGATTTTATGAGGAAAAATGGAATCGAGTATGTACAGATAGCGCCGCGGCGATGACTGGCAGGCACGCGGGGGTCGTGCAAAGAATCAAAGCTGTCGCCCCCCCCCCCGTGCCGTTTCAACACACTGTCTTAATTTTTAGCACAGAGACGCGCTTGCTGTAAAGGACATTGAACCAGTGTTTCACAGGGTTATGAACACTGCTGTGACCACTGTGAACTTTGTTAAAGCAAGAGCCACAAACTCCAGGATATGCACTGCACTCTGTGAAGAAGTGGGCACTGACCACCACTTCCTGTTCATACACACAGAGGTGAGATGGTTATCCCGTGAGCGGATACTCACACGCCTGTTCATCCCAAGGGAGGAGCTGTGTATTTTCTTCTTTGACAAGAGGCCTGATCTGACGGAGTACTTGAGTGAAGAGAAATAGCTTTCAGACATATTCAGTGAAACAAACAAGCTCAATAAAACAATGCAGGGTGCAAACCAAAACAGCATTGCCCAGCCAGGGTTAGAATTTAGCCTAAAATTAGTGGGGGCCAGTAGGGCCCATACTTTCCAAAATCTAGGTGCCCTTCACAAAAAGTGGGGGCCAAGAAATAGTTGCTTAAAAAAGCCAAAATGTAAGTTTGTTCAACAAATTTGTTTATTTTGTACGCAACGCATGCATATTAAAATTACGTTTTTGAAATAATTTTAGTCAAAGCATCCCTGAACTGAATTATATATGTATACATATATATATATATATATATTAGCCTAGGTGTCGTATGAAACTGGAAGGTACACAACTAGATTGAGGTTATAATTCCTTGCTAAAAAGGTCTATCTGCAGCAGGTCTATCTGAAACCTTATAATTAATATAACATTAACATTTCGCTCTTGCATCGATCTCTCAGACTACAAAATATACATCAGGCGTTATCCGCTAGGTGTCGCCAGTAACATCTGCATAGCGTTTTTTCGTAAATGTTTTGAAAAATTCATTTACCTTTAAAACGTTTTGATTTAGTTTTGTTGTCTTCTTCTGCTGTCTGCCTTTTCAAAATGTTGTCCCCGCCAGTTATATACTTGAGAATATTGGCCATTATGATCGAAGAAATCAAATACGCTTTCCCGCAATGTTCACTTGGCCGGTCTAGTTCATAATCTGTCAACCAGTAGCGCACGAACACCCCCTGGCGAATACTGTGATGACTAAGATTAACGCTCCGCAGAAACGGATCGATATTTAAAATTGTGTTTTTTTACTAAAAAACACAATTTTAAATATCGATATATATATATATGTATATATATATAATTCAGTTCAGGGATGCTTTGACTAAAATTATTTCAAAAACGTAATTTTAATATGCATGAGTTTGTGGCTCTTGCTTTAACAAAGTTCACAGTGGTCACAGCAGTGTTCATAACCCTGTGAAGCAGTGGTTCAATGTCCTTTACAGCAAGCGCGTCTCTGTGCTAAAAATTAAGACAGTGTGTTGAAACGGCACGGGGGGGGCGACAGCTTTGATTCTTTGCACGACCCCCGCGTGCCTTCCAGTCATGGCCGCGGCGCTATCTGTACATACTCGATTCCATTTTTCCTCATAAAATCATCCAGTGTATCAAAAACGTAATTTGCCTTTGTAGTCGTTCTAAACTCTTTGCAAAACAAAAAGTCCTCCCTTATCTCTTTCTCCCACTTCTAGCGCACGTAAGCCAGTAGGTATGACATTTTGGACACGTATGTTGACTCATCCAATCGTACGGCGAAGTCATACATTTCCCTGACAATCTCAGTTGCACAAGGCATAATCAAAGTTTCCCCGATCGTATGAGACTTTTTCTGTTGACTCATTTTCTGAGTTACAATGTATGATATTTTAATCAGTTTCTTATCCACATATTTTCGACTTTTTGTCTGGCTAGCATAATACGAGCCATTCTGCCTTTTACTCACAGTCGATGTGGCCTCTGAGTCCGACTCATCATCTCACTTATCAATCTGTGGATTTGTATTTACTGGCACTTGTTTTGGTGAGGATGGACAAGTAATAAATGTGTAAATTTTCTTCTCGGATTGACGATTCACAATACCAAAAAGTTCGCCCTAAACCCCCACAATGAGTCCGCAACAAGGCGCTGCCTTTAGTAGCACCTTGCGGATTCACTGTGAAACTATTGCAAAATTATTGCGTACGGTAATCGTTGAGTAGATACACGAGAAGTTTGGCGGCTATAGCCGGTGGTCGTTTTCATAGTGTAGGTCAGAAACTTATTTTTTTTTATTTTACCAGGTAATTTGAAAAATAAATTTCCCCTGCCATCTCGCGGACCCCTGGCAGCTCTCTGCGCCCCCCCCCCCCCAGTGGGCCGAGGACCCCCGGTTGAGAAACGCTGAAATAAATAAACAGCAGTAAGATCAGCGCGAATGATATTCTCAGGAAGATGATTTACGCAGACGATCTAGGGCACAATAGCAGAGAGCATATTCCAAACCTGACTTACATAAAAACAATGCAGAAATGGAACAATGTGTTCAAACTTCAAGAAGCATGCCTGGGGAAAACGTGCTGTGAGTTGGACAGCAGAGAAAGTGGTCGAACATCAGATTTGAGGGGAGGGAGATCAAGCAAGGGTTGGCTTAATTTATACTTACTTAGGTTTACTTAGGTTCTTCCTGACCGTAAGCGGTGGCCTCGGTGGTCAGATCTTCAACTTTCCCTTGGAATGCTCTACGACTTCCTGGCAAGGCAGCTTTGTAGTTGTAGAGAAACTCCTCAGTACTCCAATGTCTATCTAGACGGTTTTTAAATGAGTTTGGGGCACTTGGGGCAGTTACAACTGCTTCCGGTAGATCATTCCATAATCTGGTAACTCTAAGTGAGAAGCTTTCTTTTCTAACAAGTGTACAAGCACGTTCTATAAACAATTTCAAACTATGTCCCCTTAATATTGTTCCATCCCTTGTATTACTGTCTTTGTGCAGCTTGATAATGTTAGATACACCACTGTCATATTTCCATTGGAGCAGTTTATATACCTCAATCATATCACGATGAGTTTGTCTATGTGCAAGTGTTGGAAGTTTCAATCTCTGAAGTCTTTCCTCGTAAGGAAATCCACCTTGGCGGAATGTTTACAGAACATGGGCGTTCGGAGACAGAGACACATCGATCGTCGGATACAAGCGTGAGCGAATGCATGGCGGAATGTAAATCGGGGATCGTGACGGACAAAAATACCCGTGCAACACCACAAGTTGAAAGGTAAAGTTATGAGACTGTGTGTAATATGCCCGTATATGTTCTTGAGACAGTGGAACTGACATGTAGCCATTCTACGATCGAATATACATATGCACCTTGACGTGTTATAAAAAAATCACAATTAAGGTCCACCGGTGCAATTTTTTTTTTTATTGAATTGAATTTATTCAACATAAACATATATATATATACATATATATATATATATATATATATATATATATATATATATATATATATATATATATATATATGTATATATATATATTTATATATATATATATATATATATATATATATATATATATATATATATATATATATATATATATATACATATATATATATATATATATATATATATATATTTATATATATATATATATATATATATATATATATATATATATATATATATATATATATATATATATATATATACAAGGTGCAGCAATACGTAAGATATCTCTATTGAACCAAAACACGTCAATCAGGATGCTGTGAATATATAAAATCTAAACAATAATTTTACAAATATGTTGAAAGGAAATGCATGAAGTTATAAAAACTTATATTTTGCATTCCCTAATTTTTTATTGCTCCTTTTTATGGCATTTTTACATGTATATGTACTGTAATTAGTTATAAATAAAATACATCCTCGTCATCATCAACCGTCTAAAATAGTAGAAGTAAATATGCAGTATTACTTGGTTGTAGCTGTGTCAGCTCGACCAAGGTTCCCCAGGTACTTATCTGTTTACTAGGACTTTTTGTGTCGCGTGTTCATCATTCATGACCCAGGCACGTTAGTTTTGTGACTCATATTTGTGTGTTGCACTATCGTGTTTGACGCCATAAGCGCCAGCTACAGAACTAAATCACAAGGAAAATGCTACCGTTCGTTGTTTATGTCGGCGTCATCGTCTTGTGCGCTGTCATCGCTGTTCTGTATCTCTACCCGGTGAGTTGTCAAACTTACGCTAATCGTGGGCGTGGTGGTGGTGGTGGGAGTAGGCAAAAAAATTCGCCCCGCTCTTCGTCTCTGGGGCGAAAGTCCCGTACGGCATTTGCTAAAGCATGGTTTTGGCAGTTCCGTAGCCATTTGGCTACGGAACTAATAACTTAAGTTTTAAAACCGATACGCACTAACCGTTTCACATGTGTATTCTGTGACATACAACCGACAATTGGGCGTCAAGAATCTGAAGAAATGTGCTCCAACTAATTACTTATGAGTACTTTTATCGGTGACATAGAAAACATTTCACAATTAGCCGCCATACTGTGCACGTGATGTTGCCTTTGGGTCACATGATCAAACGCGATTTCGTGTAGAATGAGGCCAGAATGGGCCAGCAGCACAGAAATAAATAAAACACCCGTTAGTAAGTTAATAGTTTATAGGGGCATTATTAATGATGTAACTCTATGGCCAGCAGACAGCAATTCTTAGCGTGACCTTATATAGATCTATGGAAATCCCGCATGCTTTTCTCGCTCACAACAACATCCGGTTATATACAAACCTTGACAAGCACATGCGTTCTGACAAAAAGGTAATAATTTCACACTTTTACATGGTTATTGTCAGGTAACTTTAGTGATATACATATAAGAATGCATACAGACACGAAAGACGTGTTTATTGCTCTGTTTAAGGCGTTTTTGTAAGGTTTCACGTTTCATGAAAATACTTACGCTTTTGATCAACGAGATCTTCGCCTCTACTACAGTAAAAGCCAGATAGAAAAAAAATTGTAGGGCGATTGACTTTGCCTATGGTGGGAGATGATGTACTAGGTAGGCCCACTAGGACTTGTTTGAAGCGTTGGCAAGTTGTGACGAGAAACATGCGTGAGATCGGGTGTTCAGTTTCCCAATAGGTGGCAGCACTTTTAGTAATTAAAATTCCCACCGGAGACAAAATATATGGCTTTTAATTAATCTGTATCAACTTCAAAACGTCGTAGGTAAAGTTGTGTCTTTTTGTGTCTGTATTCAAAACAGCTTAAACTATCATGATAGAACATTGGCAATTGATTTAAATTAAAGGTGACATGTAAGCGAACCCAGAACTGTTTATTTAATTAATTAATTAATATATATTTATATATTAATTAATAGAGATATTGACATTTTAATACGGTAAAAATTAGGACATTTTTTGTCTCTCATACAAGCAAAAAGACAATTTTTTTGTTTTATTTCAATAAATGTATGATTAAAATGGCATAATGTTTTTATTTATACATATATTTTAATAATTTCTTTATGAAAGCAAGCACATTGATTAGGGTCATAAATATACCTAATAATACAGGCAGGTATCATTAATAGTAACTAAGTTAATAAGTCAATATTGGCTAATTAGTGCATGAAATCAACAGACCGACATTTTAATGAAAAAAAAGCCATAACTTCCATGATTATGAAGATATTTTTATAATTTGTTCATAGTATATAAACACATTAAACAGGGTCATAAATATACATGACACGTACAGTCATTTCATTACACATTTGATGCAGTTACCAAGTCAACATTGGCTATTTAAAGTGCAGACTCTATCTTTATCAAAAGGCCTTAACTTCCATCATTATGAAGATATCAATTTTGTATATTTTGTTCAGGGTTTCAAAACACATTAAGTACAGTCATCAATATGCATCAGTCATGTACACCTGTAGTATTAATAGTAACTCAATAAATTGACCACGTGACCATGTCGCACATCCAGCAAGAATTTGTCCGTTAATTATTGACAAAAGTCGACCGTTGCAAAAGTATGCCGATGAAAAACAAAACAAAAAGGTAACAGTGCAATTGTCGGGGTTGTTGGACAAATTTAGCAGTTATTTCCTTGAACTCACAGAGGAGCAAGCAGCTTCTTACCAGTGTATTGCAAACCCATTTACTGAGAACATTGAGGAACAACTTCCGGCCACTTCCCCATTCATACTCTTGGAAAAGCTGATTGACTTACCATCTGATGGTACCATTAGAGCTCTTTTCAATGAAGTGCAATTGGAAACATTGTGGTGCTGAGTTCCAGGTATGTCATGATGCAGCATTGAGGTGTTGATACCATTCAGCACTGCCTACCCTTGTGAAGCTGTCTTTTCAGCCACGACAGCACTGAAAACTAATTACAGGGCCAGGTTGACCATTGAAGATGACATGTGTGTCTGTTTGTCAAAGATCTCCCTGCGCATTGATTGTATTATTGGCAGGCACCAGCAGCAGTCCTCACATTGAGTTACTAGAGCTTGTAGTTAGGCTACTATGAGAACAGTCCACAGTGATTGTATTCTGTATTAGTGTATTTATTTTGAAATGTATGTTTTGAAATACCAACTGATTTGTGTCGTGTTTAACAAGCAGTTTAACACGGTTGTCTCCAAATAAGTAAAGCTTAAATGTCTAACCATATTAAATTAAACTGAGATAAACTCAAGCTGACATATTGATATACTGTGACATTTATTTCATTTAAATCTGTTTGTTTGATTAGTAATAGTTAACAAGCAGTGTAATGGTACTAGCAACAGCAAACACGTTTTCTTTTTAATGTTTAAGAAACACACAATATTTAAAAGCAATAACTTCTGGCATCATTGTAGCGAAAAGGTGGGGGATGCCATATCTCATGTGGGGGGAAGGGTCCCTGGACTTTTTTTATTGGACACAGGGGGCCTTGGAAGCAAAAAGGTTGAGAACAGCTGAGTTACATTACATTACCACAGTGCAATGCACACTTTAATGTGACGTTGCTGAGTGTTGGAAATTGCACAATGTCGTCCTCGCTTTTGTTGAGCTTAACACAACAAAATGCCAATTAATTAAAGTACGTTGCACAAATTTTAGATCAACCCACACAATAAAAGGCATTTTAATTAAATTTTTCCAATATTTCGTAACCAGTGTAAACGTTTGGGCTGTTTGGAATATAACCACATCTAAAAAGATGTTTGGAAATTTATACAAGTTAAAAAAACTATGCTGACAATATATAGATGCATGGGTGTACCACTATGCTGACAATATATATATGCATGGGTGTACCACAATATATAGATGCATGGATGTACCGCAATCAGAAAAAAATTCTACCAAACTAGAGGAGGTAATGAACAATCACTTCCCATTGAAAGATGTAAAGTTTAATAAATACAAACACAATAAGTCGAAATGGATGACTTATGAACTCTTAGCTAAAATAATAAGATGAGACAAACTATACTTAGAAGTACACATGACAAGTCCTAACTCAAATATAAACAAACTAAAAAAAGAAAACGAGAAGCAAAGGCTACTTATTATAACCTGCAATTTAGTAAATACGTGAATGACATCAGGAAAACATAGCTGATGTTATAAAAAAATCCAAAATGCAAAACCAATTTCCGACATGTAAATGAAACCAAGATAACAGATAAAAAAGAAATAACAATACAATTCAATAACTTATTCATAAATATTGAACCACACCTTACAAACAAATTAAACCCTAATGGGAAACCAAGCTTCAAATCATATCTAAAGAAAAGAACAAATGAAACTAACTTCCAATTTACACCTGTCAGTGAAAATGACACAAAAAATATAATAAATAACTTAAAATCAAAAAGAAGTATGTAATTGACAACATTTCTTCAATATTATTGAAAGCTTCTGTTAATGTCATTGCCAAACCCCTTACCAGTATAATTAATCAATCTCTACTTAATGGAAAATTCCCTCAAAAATAAAAGATTGCTAAAGTTATTCACGTCCACAAAAAGATGATAATCATAATTTCAACAACTACAGACCAATATCTCTTCTGCCGTGCATATCTAAAGTCTTTGAAAAAATAGTGTATACTCAATTATTCCACTATCTCACTCTTAATAAGCTCCTCCACCCAAAACAGTATGGTTTCAGAGCTGAATATTCTACTGAACTGGCAATATCTCAATTAGTTGACATAATATACTTAAATCTTGGCAAAAAAAGGTTTACAATTGGCAATATTTCTAGGTATGTCAAAGGCTTTTGACACAATCGATCATACAATCCTTATTAACAAACTCAAACATTATGGCATACAAAATACTGAACTAGAATGGTTTAAAAGCTATCTAATGCACAGACAGCAATACGTGGAATTCAGCAACATAAAATCGCCCTTGGAAACGATTACTACTGGAGTCACCCAAGATTCAATTCTAGGGTCATTATTACTCCTAATATACATCAATGATCTAGCAACAGCAAGCACCAATTTCTGTCCAATCATGTATGCAGATGATACCACCCTGCTGAGCACACTAAATACATTTTTTAAATGTTCAAACGAACGAATTGGCTACATCCAACAACATAAATTCAGAATTGACTAAAATAACAGACTGGTTAGTAGTAATTAAACTGTCCCTGAATGCTGAAAAAATATATATATTATTTTTCACTATAAACAGAGACAATTAAAGAACCACGAAGTAATATACCGGTTGAACGGGTGACACAATTTATATTTCTTGGAGTCATAATATACTCCAACTTAACATGGTCTCCTCGTCAACATTTCATAGCCAACAAACTATCAAGTTAATTATCTCTAGATTAAAACACTACATACCAATACACATCCTAAAGATAATATATTCTTCGCTATTTATGTCACACCTACGTTATGGTATATTAGCATGGGGCAGACAAATAAACAAACAAACTACAAAAGCAAGCAATTAGATACGTATCAAACAGTAAATATAATTCACACAGTATACCTTTATTCAAAGAACTAGAACTGTTAAAAGCAGACGACCTCTTTAAGCTGTCATGCATGATATTTTTCTACAGATACAAAAATGGAACCATTCCAGAATATTTTAAAGACATGTTCACTGTTAATGAAAATATATCATCTAGACCAAAAAGAGAAAGAAAGCGACCACAACGCTTTACCGATATAATAAATAATTTTCCCCAAAACTATTATTTTAACATTCAGATTAAACAAACTAATACAATATACTGCCGCTTTTGTATCAGACATAAAATACCAAAATTGCATCAAAAAAACTTTCTTCTACAAATTGCCATGGAAAAAATTAACACCCATTCGTATCAATTAAGGTTTTGTGAATTACTCCAAAAAATATATCATAAATAAATATGATTTGGAATGTAATATTAATAACTGCTACATCTGTAAAAAGAATGTGCCAGCTGAAGCCTAGAAATGTATGGTAAGCCTTCGTCATCATTATCATGATAAACTGCATTAATTAATAATTCATAGCTCTGTAATACAATATTATACCGAATAGTCATTCACTAATATTATCAAAACAGTTGGTTTTTGAGTTCCTCACAATATCATTTTTAAATAATAAATTTTTAACTAATATATTATTTTTACTGTCAATATTATAATTGTATTTTTACAAGTATAATGTATTTATCCCTTTTCTGTATTATTTAACTTAACTCTGTAATTATTACATGATAATGTTGATAATTATATTCGATTCACATTTTATTAACATTTATACACACGAAAAAAATTGTATTCACATTATTTGCACTATATGTATTTTTTTATTATTTGTTGGTATTATTAGCACTGTTATATTTGTAGGCAAAGTTAGCAACTCCACATATATTTATATTATGTACACTCTAGTCAAACAGCAGTAATAATGATTACTGCACCATACGTAGTCATAGGGAGGCTTGTACGATAGCGATCTCTCAGGTCTTAGTGCAGGCCTCCCTGGATCATCAAAACTATGTAAAATATGTACAAACTGTTATTTGACTCTGTATGTATGATCTAAACAAATAAACTTCACTTCACTTCACTACCAACGCACACTATGTGGTAGGCCTGCTCATTAACACACACATGTATTAGCTGAGTTACCTGGCGTTGCCCGAGGAAA
The DNA here is from genome assembly GCA_963662155.1 of Lamellibrachia columna. NCBI lineage: Eukaryota > Metazoa > Annelida > Polychaeta > Sabellida > Siboglinidae > Lamellibrachia > Lamellibrachia columna. The sequence continues at coordinate 30,039,753 of OY759261.1, read as the reverse complement.
GGCAGCCATATGCATTTTCGTCTGATCTACATCATTATGAAGGTAGGTGGTATTTTCTAGTAAAACCCACGGCTACGGACAGCTACAATAATTATGTTGTTATGATGTAGTATGTCTTCTAGTTAAAGCAACGCTTATGGAAAGCTACGTACAGCAGTGTTATTAATGTAAAGTATATGCCAGTTTGATTTAATTAGTTTACTCAATGTATTAAGCCTAGATTAGCAACAGAAAAACAGGTTTCGAAAAGTTTATAGTTAAACCACCCAAGTCGATATGGACAACGTGGCCGAACAAGGGCTCACATTCTATGCACAACATGTCAGGAGTATGAGGAGATGGCAAAAAAAGTTATAGTGATAGGCTGGAAAGGGTCATTGACCATACGACCTCTGAACCGCACATAGCAGCAACAAACAAGAAGAAGATGGACGAAGCCTGGGAAGAGTGCACAACGTCGCATCCATAGCTACGCGCACTCACTGCTTACAATAAGACTGTTTTTGCGATGCTTCTGCGAATGGCCGTTGACGTGTACAACGACTGTCTAATCGAAACAGTCTCCGCCCGATCGTGGCCGATGCGATCTCTGGCTTGTTTGGCGTCGGACCATCTGTTGGCCGCTATGCAACAAAATGGCGCAGATGTGGAATTTGTTCCAATCACGCCCGCGTCTAGCGACCTACACTATAGGGACCCAAACTACTATAAGCAGATGCTGGATGTCATATACGAACTAGAGAAAGTGCGTCTGTCTCAAATGTTCAACCGATGCACAGTCTTCAGTGTGCAGATTGATGGCAGCTGTGACAGGCAAATGTTGGACCACAAATTTGTAAGTGGACGGATGTCTAACAGTGATGGTATCGTAACGGGCGTGTTCATCGTCATGCATTCCCCAGAAAAGAACGGCGCCCATGGACTACTGGAAGCGGTGAACAAAGCTTTGGATCTGACCGGATGTAAAGACACGAAGCTCGTCGGTGTCACCACTGACGGCGAATCGGCAAACAATGGCGTTTGCTTGCTTACCAAGTGCAGAGAGGTCTGGCAACTTTCTGGTGTGCTGCTCACCGGTCGGACTTAGCCATTGAGTCGGTCGTCAGCACCGTACCGGAGCTGGGCATCTGGAAGTCTAATCTACTGGGGCTCGTACGATTCTTCCGGACGCCGAGAAGGATGAAGATGTTGTCAGCGCAAGGCGGGAATGTCAAAAAGTTCCCCCGGCACCACGATGTCAGGTTTGCCCAGCACGAGCTGCAGCTGGTGGATGCTGTGCTGAATAACCTACCAGCCCGCATTAAGGTGTGGGAACAGATGCAACCACCAGAAAGTACCAGCGATAGAAAGGAGAAGGCTGAAGCCAAAGGGTTTCTGAGAATTTGGAACCACCAACAGAAGTGGATAACATCACTGATGGGCGATATCCTGGAGATATTTGAAACACTCCAAAAGAAGTTGCAAAGGAGTGATTTGTTCATCAGTGATCTTCTCACTGTGACTGGCGCTGCCGTCAAGAAGTTGAGATTGATGACGGATGGACCATTCCCGAGAAGAAGAGAGGAAAAAGAGAGTTGCCCAACGGATAGCACCAGTGAGGACCGAACACAGCGAAAGTCGATCCACCAGTTCGTTTGGATGAACCGCCGTGATGCACGAGCAATCAGGCTTGAGGTCGTGCAAGCATCCCACGAATACCTCTCTGAACGCATGCACCCGGAGCAGGAGGACGTTATCAAAGACATGAAGGGGTTGGTGATGTCACGCAATCTGCGTGCGCGTCGTCAGGCGTCTTTTTCCAGACGAGGCATCTGACTTTGCGGACGGAGCAGCCGAGCAATGGGAGAACATGATGAATGTGCCGTTCCTGCCTGATGGCTGTGATCTCGGTTGTAAGATGACTGTCAGATTGCGGCAACTTCTGCCAGTCACCACAGGTTCAGTTCAGAAGGTGTTGGCATCTCTGGCTTGCATGAGTCCACACTCTATGCAGACCGAAAGGATTGTGAGCCACCACAACCTCGTTGTCGACAATCACCGCACCAGCATGGGTGAGGACACGAGAAACGCCCGCCTCATGGTGGCACTGAATGGTGTGGGCTCCGCCTACTTTGACCCTCGACCCGCTGTCGTCAAATTCCTGGAGAAGACCAGAAGATGCGAGGCTCCAGAATGGGATATCTACGGGCAGCGTGAATTCGTTAGGAAATTCACAAACGGGGCTCGTCTAGTAAAATTGAGACGACTGTCAAACGTACTGACTTGCAAGTTGCTAGAGACGTGTCATGTTTCTCTAACTACTGCATGTGTTTGTAATAAAAATTCTGGGATATAACTGTAACATTAATTTTATACCGCGATGCAGTCGTCAGTGTGCAACCATATGGATAAAAAAAATACTGACACACGCACGCACGCATATATAAAGGTTTCATACATTCCTAAGGGTTATGTAAATAAGCATTAATACTGCGTAAGGTGCCCTTTTTCACCATTTGGAGTGCCATGTTAGGACATTGCCCCCCCCCCCAGTGAAAATTCAATAAAAAACGCCCTGGTCCATATGGTGCCAAAGATTGATGATAATGTTTAGACGCTTCAGTCTTCCCTATAATGTTGACATTTGCTAAGTTGCTCATACCTGGGGCGTCAACGTAATTGGGAAATTAGGAGCCCTGGGAACCCTGGATTTGGCCAGCCAGCTCCAAGAATTCAAAAGTTTAACTTGCAAAACTCACTGATCTATATATAGATCAGTGGTGGGGTCAAATTTACAGGCCGACGCGGCATCCAGTTATACATAGATAAGTGGGCGCTACGCGTAGGCGCCGTAGGAGATAGCGATATTTTAGTTTCGTCAATCGTGTTTGACGCCATATGTACCAGCTGCAGAACTAGAACAAGGAAAATGCTGCCGCTCGTCGTTTATGTCGGCATCGCCGTCGTGTGTGCTGTCATAGCTGTACGCTACCTCTACCCTGTGAGTGCGAATTTTTATTTAGTATCAAAGTCAAATAAGCTGTCGGTAATCGTTTACTTAACTGGCCTAAGTTAAGTAAACAGTTAAACATTTTCGACGTACCCATTTGATTTGGTAGGCGTTGCCGATGATGTAGAGGGATATGCACTAGTGCCCTGCACGGGCCTAGAATTTGATCCCAAGCCCGGCCCGCAATTAGCAGTTAGAGTCCAGGCCCGGCCCAGGCCCACAATAATTTTTTAAGCCCGGCCCGGCCCAGGCCCGCAAACTAGAATTTAGGCTCAGGCCCGGCCCAGGCCCGACCCAGACCGTGAATGTTTGGCCCAGGCCAGGCCCGGTCCGGCCCGCAAGTTTCAGGCCCAGGCCCGGCCCATACCCGCGGGCCAAAGATGGGTAAGCCCGCAGCCCGCTAAGTTTAGAGAAGATAAACCTATAATCTTATAACAAAGACGAAAAACAAATAAACTGTAAAACAGACTTATTGTTTTATTAAATAAAAATGGTCCATAGTGTGCTGGATGAGTTCTAAAAATTCAGCACCACCAACTTCTTCAAACTTACAAATATCCTGAAGAAAAATAAAGAAAAACTTCTTAGTGTCATTACTTTTAAATATGGTAAAATTTGTTATATTTGGCTTTAATGTATTGGTTTATTGTTAGGGTAGGATATTTGTTTATCTAACCCTGACTTAACCCATATGCAAGCCATAATCCCAATTTATATTGTTAATTGAATTAGCTCAACTAAGTTAACATAATTTAATATGATATTTCAATTAAATGTCACCCACTGGCACTGACACCCAGTGGCATTTCCAGCAGGTCTGCAGTCACTAGCCTGAGACAGACATGTTCAGACATGTGTGAATTAGTACAAGTGTGAATGAATTAAGACTGGGGAGAAATACCAATTACCAACTGGGTTGGGTACTGGGTAGTGGGCTAGTGGCCTAGTGTGCACTTGGCAGTGGGCAGGTCTATCAGGTGGGCAATGTTTGGAGGGAAGACCTAGACAATAGAATGTCCACTGGTAGGGTCAAAGGGTGATAAGTTGATTGTTAATCATGGCTTGATTGCCTCTGCAAATATTTCTAAAGTAAACATTTGGGGCTGGCTACTTCCAGCCAAGTGAACTTATGGGGTCATTAGATTCCATGCAAGGTCTCAATTTGCAACTATATAATACTAAAGAAATAATTTTAAGCATTCATTAAACGGAATTACAATTTATAATCAGTTTTTATTAAAAAAAGATAAAGTAATAATCGGTGTTTTGTATGAATATTTTTATTATGTCCAGGCCCAGCCCAGGCCCGGCCCGGCCCGCTCACACTAGGCCCAGGCCCGGCCCAAGCCCGATGTGTTTAAATTGTTTTCAGCCCAGGCCCAGCCCGGGCCCGCAGTATGTAGGCCCAGGCCCGGCCCGGTCCGCGAAATTATGTAGATGCCCGGCCCGGCCCGCGGCCCGCAGAGCTATTTCGTGCGGCCCTCGGACTGATAGCGAGATTATGCATGACGCGGCCCGCGCCCACAATATTGATATATAAAATAAAAAATAGTACGTCTTGTCTAGACTAAATTCTAGACGAGACGTCTAGGCGAAACATATCACATAATGCAACTCGGTAATATCATTTCCACGTGATGAACATATCAAACATTTCTCACTTCCTTTAAACTTTAATTAATTAAATTTTGCCAACATGCAGATATGAATGTTCTATCTTTTTTGTGTTTGTGCGATAATGTGTTGTTTTGAATAACACTCGTCATCACTCCTTAAATCACTGGCAGTTCCAGCACCTTCCGTCCGAGAGGAATGTGCAATATTAACAATTCCTGCACTAAACCGAAGTGCCCTGGATAGGTTGGGCTGCCATGCTGTGCCACGTGTACGAGCCGAGACATGAGACTAGGTTGGGTTGCCATGCTGTGCGATGTGTACGAGCTGAGACATGAGACTAGGTTGGGCTGCCATGCTGTGCCACGTGTACGAGCTGAGACATGATACTAGGTTGGGTTGCCATGTTGTGCCACGTGTACGAGCCGAGACATGAGACTAGGTTGGGCTGCCATGCTGTGCCACGTGTACGAGCTGAGACATGAGACTAGGTTGGGCTGCCATGCTGTTCCACGTGTACGAGCTGAGACATGAGACTAGGTTGGGTTGCCATGCTGTGCCACGTGTACGAGCCGAGACATGAGACTAGGTTGGGCTGCCATGCTGTGCCACGTGTACGAGCTGAGATATGAGACTAGGTTTGGCTGCCATGCTGTGCCACGTGTACGAGCCGAGACATGAGACTAGGTTGGGTTGCCATGCTGTGCCACGTGTACGAGCTGAGACATGAGACTAGGTTGGGTTGCCATGCTGTGTCACGTGTACGAGCCGATACATGAGACTAGGTTGGGTTGCCATGCTGTGCCATGTGTATGAGCCGAGACATGAGAATAGGTTGGGGTGCCATGCTGTGCCATGTGTACGAGCTGAGACATGAGATTAGCGTATTCATGGAGAAGAAGGATGCAGAAGTACCGGCATTCACTGACCCCTTATGGATGTGTGATTTTGCATGTTAGTCTACGTCACGGAGCACCTCACTCTGCTGAACGCCAAACTCCAGAGAAGAGACCAACTAATCAATGAACTGTGCCAGTTTGTCTCCGCTTTCGAGACCAGGTTTCGATTGTGGGAAACACAACTGTGGGATGCAAATTACTTCCCGACACTCATAGAAAACAAACTAGCTACTCCGGACATGTAGGCCTTCGTAGCATTCATTGAGCTGCTGAGACGGGAGTTTGATGACAAGTATCAGGGCTCGCAACAGGGAGTTAAAAAAAACTTCAACGTGTCCAAAATTGTTTGGCTAGGGTAGTTACACGATCTCCTCGTTTCTGTCGCTCACTGCCACTTCTAAAATCATTGCATTGGCTCCCTGTGCGACATCGCATTATTTTTAAGATCTGTACAATTACCTATCAAGCCCTTTCAACCAAACAACCTGCATATTTACATTCAATGCTCACTCCAACAAGACAACCCAGACAGCTTCGGTCGTCTGGTTCTGGTTTACTTTATGTTCCCATAGTTAAGACAAATGCTGGAACTCGATCTTTCTCGGTTGCCGCACCAACTCTGTGGAATTCACTCCCCGACAGCGTAAAATCAGCAAGAAATATAGCTTCATTTCGCCGTAATCTGAAAACCATCTTATCAAAATTGTCTATCCTCCTTAGCTTCTTGGCACCTCCATCCATCGGTTGACGACTTTTTGCATTGTACATGGTAACGAGAATGCCTAATCCTTTGGTTTTGTTGCGCCACTGAGCTTGGATTTTCCGAGGATATTGGCGGCAAAGAAGTAATTTTATTATTATTATAAGATGAACTTCGTATAATGCAAGCCATGAACGCATCTAACAGATGGATATTTGGATGACGTGCTGAGGCTCGCAGTGTCAAGTCTGCAGCCAGATGTAGGACACTTGGTGGCGCAGCAACATCTCTAGCATCAGACGTCAGTGGTACAAGGGTCAATATGGCATCAGCGGCATGCCAAGAAAACGTAACATGAATAATGTGTGTTTTTAAACAGCATAGTGACTCTCGAACTGTTGTTCAAAATCAGACCTATTTACAACAACACTCGATACCACTGCTACACATAACGTATGTATGTTGCATGCATATATAGATATATATATATATATATATATATATATATATATATATATATATATATTGTACGTGTTACAAGAATGATAATATCCTTATGTGCGTGCGTGCGTGCGTGCGTGCGTGCGTGCGTGCGTGCGTGCGTGCGTGCGTGCGTGCGTGCGTGCGTGCGTGCGTGTATGTGTGGCCCACTGACCTATTCCAAGTCACTAATTTGGCCCTCCGTTCTAAAAGGTTGCCAAACACTGACGTAGGGCATAGTCCAGACTACTCTCGAGTGCCAAATAAACGTATAGCCTATAGGCCAAATAAAAGTAATAATAGTAGAGTGCGAAAAAGTCACTAGTATATGTCTTTTTTAGCGCCGAAGCAATTTTTTTACTCGACGTGAAGCCAAGGCGTCCATAGAAAACTATGCGGATCGCTGGGTATTTTTTTTTCTGCTGAATATGCATAAACTTTGTGCGTATTCACGTTACCGCGTGCGTGCGTGCGTGTATGTATGGTCCACTGACCTATTCCAAGTCACTAATTTGGCCCTCCGTTCTAAAAGGTTGCCAAACACTGACGTAGGGCATAGTCCAGACTACTCTCGAGTGCCAAATAAACGTATAGCCTATAGGCCAAATAAAAGTAATAATAGTAGAGTACTTGATATAGTAACAAGAAAATAAAAAAGTGCATACAAAAATATTTAGAAATGTACCATTACTAATAATCATTAATAAAATTTGTTTTGAAAACCAAACAGATCGTATTGGCTTTGTAATGAATTCAATTCATAGAAATGTACATAAGTCATGATTTGGTTAAATCGATCTCGCTGTCAAACTCCAAGAATCAAAGACAAAATTGGATGAAATTTCACAAACTAGGGAAGCTCAAAAACACCCCGGTGTCCACTAGAAGAAGTGCTAAACTTTCGGATGGCGTGACGTGGATCTATTATCTGCTACACTTAAATAGAAATACACCTATGTCGTCTAATCTTTGTCAGAGTTGTATCAACACGCTGTACCTGACTGTAATTGATGGAATGCCCAGCATTGTGAAAAAGACTCACAAGAGTCCTTGGTCGCGCTACTTGGTGGATACTCATTCCGAAGCCAACATGTTTGGGGGTAAGAGTTTTACCCCTTGAGATAGCATGCACAGTGTCTTGGCCAAAACTAAGGGATAGCCTTCTGGTGGTGTCAACAGCATCTTCATCTGTGTGTCCCGACAAACAGGTGTGCCAACCTTGTTCTGACACTACGTCTTCCAGTTCGTCTTTTGTCTCATTCAAAGTTTGTACTACCACTTTCGCTGGAACTACCTGGAATAATAGCTGTGGTTCATGGGGCACAAACTCAATTTTCCATGGAACAGCCTTTGCAACTGATCATTAAATCGTGTCTTGTGCTGCGTGTAACTGCCAGCATCAACTTTGACAACACAACAGCCCAACAAACCTTTCCCAAACATCCAATAAGCTGCATATTTCACCTTTAGTTACTCCTATGGAAACGTTATGTGCTACTTTATCCATACACATATATTTAGGTTCAGAGCCTTTACAAGTCTTTTTCTCACAATCAGCTTTCCTCGTGAAGTGGATTTGGATGTAACACTTGAGATGGTACCTGGCAACAGCAACTACCGCATCACTCACACCGGCTAAACTACACCTCATAATACAGTCATGTTTCGCTGCATTGATTGACAAAAAATGCATAAGTCAGAATCTAATGTTTCCATGTTGCTTCGCAAGGTCTGATTCTTTGAGCTTGTTGAAGCTTCCTCATCAGCACAAGGTGATTGTTTAGCCTCAAAGTTTTTCTTCGGTCTGCCCAGATGCAATGAACTAGTGAATGTAACATAACAGTTTTTATGATAAACCATTTCGTAATCTTGATATTGTTTACGTTCAACCATGGCTTGCTGTACTCTGTCCAGGCCACTGGTGCCAAGTTTTTGAGTCGGATCTTTACAAGATTCCTACTGGCAAAGAAGGCATAGGCTCCAGTCAGTAGTTGTGTCAATGCTTCTCTTCCTCAACTGTATGTGTACTGCTGCATCCATGGCTGTAGTTATGTTAGTAGCGTCAATCTAGTTATATTGTACTCACAAATGTACAGTGCGTCACTGCAAATGGCCATACCTGTATTAAAACAGAATGACGTGTGTTACTTTGTTTAATTTTATTCCATTCATCAAACACAATGCTAAAAGCCGCTTCTGTCCTATTTCATTGGTTTCATTACGTGGAATATAAAGCTTTTATATAACGTATTGATTTATATAACATATTAATTAATATATATATATATAAACGCTGGAATTGCATTCGATATCTTGTACGTACACTGGCGAAACGTAGATGCTTACTTCTGAAATGGGCCTTGGTTACATCTACATATACACTCACAACATTGCTTGTGATAGTGGGTACACCATACAATTAGCTAGATTTCATAGGATTATGAAACTGACACCGTTGCAGTAGGGTCAGTTACTTATAAAACAACAAATCATACAATGACACCATCTCTATATAAATCTGGCAGCAATGAAAAATAAAGGGGTAAAGTTATATTTTGGGTTGTCATGGAATGCTATTACATTATTTATCGAATCAGTTGGTGTTATTGTGTTTGGAAATGAACTGGCGTTATTTTTTTATAAAAATAATTTGCATGTATCATGAACGTAAGAAGTTACAGGAACTATTGTACACCTTTAGTACAGAAACCAAAATAAAATGTTGATAATATATTTTGGTACATTTTTTTAATGAATATTGCTATAATATTGATATGATTACTCACCCATGACATAGTCCTCCTGATTCTAGATATTTTGATACCACATATAGTTATGTAGCTCTATAATCAATAAAGTTACAGCTGATTATGTATACATTGCAAAATCGCGTCAAAATCTTAACACCATCGTCGCTAAATAGCTCACTACACAGTAAAAAATCCCAATAGAAAGTGTCATCGGGGCTGGTTATGACCGGTAAAGTTACTCTGGCAATGCCCTAAGTGTATAATTCACATAAGGACGTAAACAATGTAATTAAAGCACTGCTGGGGTCCAAGGGTTACTACCAAAATACCCAGTGTGGGGTATATAAATACAGGTCAAACACGGACAACTATCTAGGCTGTTGTCCTAGGTGTCCTGTTTTAAAGATCGGAATTGTTGTGCATAGCAGCTTTAGCCATGTTTTTGTTTGCAGCACTAGACGCATTTTCATTTGTTTTCAATAAAGCGCGTTTACAGAATGAGCTCTAACAATCCCACTGTTGTATCAGAACGACAAAGGCAATTCAACAGACAATATGTTTTATTAAAAACAGCGAAATAATATTTAATTTGCTCTGGAAAATGGAATTATTAAAAAAAATTAACACGAAACATATTTTTTGTAGAAATCACTTTCAAAATAATATCTAAGATAATTACATGTACATGCATGCATGCATACATACATACATACATACATACATACATACATACATACATGCATTTGAAAAAAAATTGTTGGTGTGGACACGAAGTTTCGATAATCGTGGGGAAAATATGCATAATCGAGGCAGACTGCTAGAACAGGGTATTGTTTGGAATTATTAATTAATTTCTAATGAATTTTTAGTGATGTGGAACTGGAAATATACTACAAGATGTAATACAATATGATTTCGAGCCATTATTGTTTTTGTTACCTTTAAATATTATTTTAAAAGTGCCTGTTATTGCTCTAAACATTTCCCATTATCCATTTCGTGCTATGCAGAGCAAATTAAATATTATTTCGTTGTTTTTAATAAAACGTTGATATGACACCTTTGTGTGTTGAATCGCCTTTGTGATTCTGATGCAACAGTAGTATTGTTAGTGCTCATTCTGTAAATGTGCAATATTGAAAACAAATGAAAATGCAGCTAATGCTGCTATTTGCAGCAATTCCAATTATATCTCCTCATAAACGTCTATATTCTAATGAGGGTAGTTTCAGTGCGTTTAGTCTTTTTTCACAGTCATAAGTTAGTCATACCTGGTAATTCTTTGGTTGGTCATCTTCGGATGCTTGGTGTTGTTTAGTGTCATACAATGTTCAATTGTCCCAACATTGTTTTACCAATAGTCATATGTTTGCATTTGTCAGGATGAAATTTTGTGATGGCCCGTCCAAACGGCAGGTCAGACCTGGGGCCGAAGTACTCGGTACTCGTGTACTCGAGTACATTTTTGAAATACACGTGCTCGTAGAAATCATGGTCATGTACTCGTACTCGTGTTCAATGTACCCAGATTCTACGAGTATTTCTGAGTACATTCTCAATATGATATTGTGAAAATTATTTAATTTCTTAATTTATCAAATCATTAACAACTACAACAATAATTTCAAAATGTATGGTAGCAAATTGTATTACCGGCATATGAATCAAATAAAAAAATGTCTTGCTGCATCTCAGCTGAGTTATATAGGTTATCTAATTCAGGATCATTAAAAACACTTTTATGATGTCAGTTCTATTGCAATAACCATGATATTAATTGCAATGTAATATTTATTGTTACATTTAGTAGATGTTTTTTAATTTTTACTTAGTATTGATGAGTTTTCACATATTTACACCGTAGATCACTTGCACTGAGGCCACAAAGGCTTCACTTCAAGAGGCAGCATCTTTTGATTCTTTCTCAGTCAGAAACCCCTAGTTCATATCCATAGTTGTACTAGTTACCAGTCTAGACCATAATCCTTGTGTTTGTTTAATTAAGCCAGGAAGTCCAGTAAGCCCATAATGAAAGGGTCATTCATCCGTTAGCCATAAAATGCAACACAAGTCCAACGTAGATTGAAATAGGCCAAAGAATGACATTTAGATTTATTAATTAAGGAGCAGGAAATTAGGCAAGCATACACCATGAAAATAAGATACATAAAATAATATCAGCAAGCATGCCGGCCCCCAAAACGTGTTTACACATAATTAGTAAATAATCAATCAACCAACCGCAATCAAACCCGGAGAGCGAGAGCGTCTTTGACCCGGGGAACCGGGGTCACCAACAAACAGCAATAGACATAAATCATAGTTGATCGTCTATTGGCGGTGGGGTCAAATAGTTTCGTCAATCGTGTTTGACGCCATATGTACCAGCTGCAGAACTAGAACAAGGAAAATGCTGCCGCTCGTCGTTTATGTCGGCATCTCCGTCGTGTGTGCTGTCATAGCTGTACGCTACCTCTACCCTGTGAGTGCGAATTTTTATTCAGTATCAAAGTCAAATAAGCTTACAGTTAATTAAACATTTTCGACGTACCCATTTGATTTGGTAGGCGTTGCCGGCGTAGGCGTAGCCCGTAGGGCCATAGTCCAGACTACTCTCGAGTGCCAAATAACGATATAGCCTATATGGCTATAGGCCAAATAAAAGTATAGGGTGGCAAATCGGTCAAATTTAATAATAGCATATTGCCGAATAACAGTATAGGGGAGCAATTTTTTCAAAACAAATAATAGTAATAGTATAGTGCAGAATAACAGTATAGGGAGCAAATTGTTCAAAACAAATAATAGTACAGTGCGAAAAAGTCACTAGTATATTTGTCTTTTTTAGCGCCGAAGCAATTTTTTTACTCGACGTGAAGCCAAGGTGTCCCTAGAAAACTACGCGGATCGCTAGCATTTTGGGTTTTTTTCTGCTGAATATGCATAAACTTTGTGCGTATTCGCGTTACCGCAGATATAGTAACCACATTTTAAATCTGCGGAAAACCCTGGAATTTTCTGTTTTTAAATGGACATTAAAGTTTTATTGAATTGAATACGCAGTAAGTCAATATTGGCAAATTAATGCCCAAACTCAACATGCCAACACCTTTTGAGAACAGGCCATAACTTCCATGATTATGAAGATATTTGTATAATTTTTTCAGGGTTTACAAACTCATTAAACAGGGTCATAAAATATACATCACACAGCTAGTCATATCATTGACTTGTTCTAATTATCTTAATTCAGTGGGTGAATCTTTATTGTTAATCAGTCTTCCTGTGAAAATCCACATGTATAGATAAGTTTATGACATTATCTACACAGTTCAGTTGTTAAATAAATAAAAGTAAATATTATAATTAAAAAAGAAGCATCTAAGCATCTTATAGAACACAATCGATGAAATATCTGTTAACTAGTGATTTAGAATATCTCTTGCACAGTTTTTTCATTTCTTTCAATCATTGAAAAATTACATAATAATTTCATTAAATTCTAGTAACTTAGCCCAGACAGGCCCAACAAGTTTAATCAAAATCAATCAATAACTTTGTTATTTCAGACAAAAGAATACATACAATATACATTATGTCCATATACTACTTGATATAGTAACAAGAAAATAAAAAAGTGCATACAAAAATATTTAGAAATGTACCATTACTAATAATCATTAATACAATTTTTTTAAAACCAAACAGATTGTATTGGCTTTGTAATAAATTCAATTCATAGAAATGTACATAAGTCATGATTTGGTTAAATCGATCTCACTGTCAAACTCCAAGAATCAAAGACAAAATTGGATGAAATTTCACAAACTAGGGAAGCTCAAAAACACCCCGGTGTCCACTAGAAGAAGTGCTAAACTTTCGGATGGCGTGACGTGGATCTATTATCTGCTACACTTAAATAGAAATACACCTATGTCGTCTAATCTTTGTCAGAGTTGTGTCAACACGCTGTACATAATTGTAATTGATGGAATGCCCAGCATTGTGAAAAAGGCTAACAAGAGTCCTTGATCGTACTACTTGGTGGATACTCATTCCGAAGCCAACATGTTTGGGGGTAAGAGTTTTACCCCTTGAGATAGCATGCACAGTGTCTTGGCCAAAACTAAGGGATAGCCTTCTGGTGGTGTCAACAGCATCTTCATCTGTGTGTCCCGACAAACAGGTGTGCCAACCTTGTTCTGACACTACGTCTTCCAGTTCGTCTTTTGTCTCATTCAAAGTGTGTACTACCACTTTCGCTGGAACTACCTGGAATAATAGCTGTGGTTCATGGGGCACAAACTCAATTTTCCATGGAGCAGCCTTTGCAACTTATCGTTAAATCGTGTCTTGTGCTGCGTGTAACCGCCAGCATCAACTTTAACAACACATACCTTTCCCAAACATCCAATAAGCTGCATATTTCACCTTTAGTTACTCCTATGGAAACGTTATGTGCTACTTTATCCATACACATATCTTTAGGTTCAAAGCCTTTACAAGTCTTTTTCTCACATTCAGCTTTCCTCGTTAACTGGATCTGGATGTAACACTTGAGGTGGTACCTGGCAACAGCAACTACCGCATCACTCACACCGGCTAACCTACACATCATAATACAGTCATGTTTCGCTGCATTGATGACTCTATCAGAAACAACTCTGTGTTTTTTTTTGGAAGAAACCGATTGACAAAAAATGCATGAGTCAGAATCTTTCCCAAACATCCAATAAGCTGCATATTTCACCTTTAGTTACTCCTATGGAAACGTTATGTGCTACTTTAGCCATACACATATCTTTAGGTTCAGAGCCTTTACAAGTCTTTTTCTCACAATCAGCTTTCCTCGTGAAGTGGATTTGGATGTAACACTTGAGATGGTACCTGGCAACAGCAACTACCGCATCACTCACACCGGCTAAACTACACCTCATAATACAGTCATGTTTCGCTGCATTGATTGACAAAAAATGCATCAGTCAGAATCTAATGTTTCCATGTTGCTTCGCAAGGTCTGATTCTTTGAGCTTGTTGAAGCTTCCTCATCAGCACAAGGTGATTTTTTAGCTTCAAAGTTTTTCTTCGGTCTGCCCAGATGCAATGAACTAGTGAATGTAACATAACAGTTTTTATGATAAACCATTTCGTAATCTTGATATCGTTTACGTTCAACCACGACTTGCTGTACTCTGTCCAGGCCATTGGTGCCAAGTTTTTGAGTGGGATCTTTAGAAGATTCCTACTGGCAAAGAAGGCATAGGCTCCAGTCAGTAGTTGTGTCAATGCTTCTCTTCCTCAACTGTATATGTACTGCTGCATCCATGGCTGTAGTTATGTTAGTAGCGTCATTCTAGTTATATTGTACTCTCAAATGTACAGTGCGTCACTGGCCATACCAGTACTAAAACAGAATGACGTGTGTTACTTTGTTTAATTTTATTCCATTCACCAAACAAAACGCTAAAAGCATGTTTGACCGTACCGGCAGAGACGCAATTGAAACGCCAGGAGATAAGGTGTCTCACAGAATGTGTGTCCATCTATTAATCTTTAAGGGTTGACAATCCATAACTACAGCTAACACAGTCACTTCTGATCTATTTCATTGGTTTCATTTCGTGGAATCTAAAGCTTTTATATAACATATATATATATATATATATATATATATATGTGTGTGAATGCTGGAATTGCATTCGATATCTTGTACATACACTGGCGAAACGTAGATACTTACTTCTGAAACGGGCCCTGGTTACATCTACATATACACTCACAACATTGTTTGTGATACTGGGTACACGATACAATTAGCTATATTTCATAGGATTATGAAACTGACACCGTTGCGGCGGGGTCAGTTACATATAAAACAACAAATCATACAATGACACCAACTCTATAGAAATCTGGCAGCAATGAAAAATAAAGGGGTAACGTTATATTTTGGGTTGTCACTGAATGCTATATCATGTACGTAAAAAGTTACAGGAACTATTGTACACCTTTAGTACAGAAACCAAAATAAAATGTTGATAATATATTTTGGTACGTTTTATGTTTTTTTTTAAGAATATTGCTATAATATTGATATGATAATTCACCCATGACATAGTCCTCCTGATTCTAGATATTTTGATACCACATATAATTATGTAGCTCTATAATCAATAAAGTTACAGCCGATAATGTATACATTGCAAAATCGCGTCAAAATCTTAACACCATCGTCGCTAAATAGCTCATTACACTGTAAAAAAATCACAATAGAAAGTGTCATAACATTTAGGTACCCCTACCGTGATTTCTAGAGCCCTTTTGATATTATTTGCCTAGTCTATTAATTTTTTAATCAAAACCTTACCGCTATGAAAATATACTTAACAACATCCAATCTGCCGCCGTAAGTCACGGAAAAGAACGGAAACAGCCGACAATACAGGATGTAAAACAAAAGGAGACCCCAGGTGCATGGAATCGGTGCAGCTAATCTGACATGATTTTTGGACACGCTGCACATTGCCCTGCATGGCAATCTTGTTAGATGTATTCACAATGTGTTGACTGGTGGATGATTTGATTCAATTGCTCTGTTTCATGTTGACACTTTTTAGCTGCTTGGATAGAATGTTGCATTGTTCATACTTACTGTCAGGCATTGAATAACCATCAGCATCGAATAACCAATCAGCAGCAATATCCTTGTGTGGCTGTGGGGCATCAGAAGGTACTGGATCTTCTGTTGACATCACAGATGAGGAGTGTTCAGCTACATGTGTTTGTGATGTAACGGGCGTTCTTGCTTTTGGTGGCTTGCAGGCTGAATTGGGGGTTGTAAACAAAGAATATCCCAGGTTTAATGTTGGGTTTGAGCTGTTGGACCTCCATCTGGAAAATGGACAGGACACACCCTGGAGTATGGTTCGGTACCCAGTTCTTTTCAGTGCCCTTCTCTTTTCCGTTCAAAAGCTTCATCCATTGCTGGCGGCCTTCAGGATCTTTTCTTTCTGTGGCAAATTTGTACAGAACAAAAGGGGGAGGATAAATGCATTGCTCTACTTAAATCCTTGGTGGATTGTACAATTCTCTAACTTCTATTGGTTCAGCTTGTACTCTCCATTCCCACAATTCGACACGAACTGGTTTGTCTGAAACAACATCAATTAAATAATTGACAAAAAAGTAGTGGATAGAACACTATTGGGGCATGGTGGTGTTGTAGATAGAACACTAGTGGGGTGTGGTGGTGTTGTGGATAGAACACTATTGGGGCGTGGTGGTATTGTGGATAGAAGACAAGTGGGGCGTGGTGGTGTTGTGGATAGAAGACAGGTGGGGTGTGGTGGTGTTGTGGATATAACACTAGTTAGGTGTGGTGGTGTTGTGGATAGAAAACTAGTGGGGCGTGGTGGTGTTGTGGATAGAACACTAGTGAGGTGTGTTGGTGTTGTGGATAGAACACAAGTGGGGCGTGGTGGTGTTGTGGATAGAACCCTAGTGAGGTGTGGTAGTGTTGTGGATAGAATATTGGACACGCAATCGAAAGAACCCAGGATTGAATCCTCTTGCTGCAGTTTTGAAGTTTGTGCAACTTTGTTCCTCCATGTTGTTCCCTCCATGTTGTTCTTTCCATGTTGTTCCCTCCAAGTTGTTCATGCCATGTTGTTCACTCCATGTTGTTCACTCCATGTTGTTCACTCCATGTTGTTCACTCTTTGTTGTTCACTCCGTGTTGTTCACCCCGTGTTGTTCACTCCATGTTGTTCACTCCATGTTGTTCACTCGTTGTTGTTCACTCCATGTTGTTCACTCCATGTTGTTCACTCCATGTTGTTCACTCCATGTTGTTCACTCTTTGTTGTTCACTCCGTGTTGTTCACCCCGTGTTGTTCACTCCATGTTGTTCACTCCATGTTGTTCACTCGTTGATGTTCACTCCATGTTGTTCACTCCATGTTGTTCACTCCATGTTGTTCACTCCTTGTTGGTCACTCCATGTTGTTCCCTCCATGTTGTTCACTTCATGTTGCTTCTGGGCAGTTCCACGGTGTCGGACGTACATTTTGGACACTGTAGCCATGCACCGCATGCTGGGATAGAAAGTACCACCATTTTTTACTGCCATATACTACAGGAACCAACTATGACATCATAGTCAATGAAAAACATGCATGGTGTCGGACGTAATCACACGAACCTGAATTTTCCATCTGAGTAAGGTCATGTCCAATTCTCTGTGATGTGTGAGGAATATTGGAAATGTTATGTTATATGCTGATAGGCTGGGATTTAATCTCTTGACTAGATCCAATAAAATGTTTTGTCTGTGGTACACAGAAGAAATAGAGAATAATTTTACTGGTGTCGGACGTGCATTTTTTGGTGTTGGACGTATCCGTGTGAAATACAACTAGATAAAATTATGCTTATATTTTCTAAATAAGGTACTCACAATGACAAAACATACTTTTGGGCTAGATTGAATCTTCTACATAAATGCTGACACTTAAAAGCCAAACTGTTGATGCTGTCTACTGTCCAGACAATGAGGACGACCTTAAATAAATTGCATGAGAACAAATGGCCAAGACTGCCAACAACAGTTGGTGCATCAATCAACATTCACCTTGATTTCTCCACTTTTCAAGTAAACAAAATCTGTGACCTCACCATGCCCCTTCAAACTGCGCAACCACCCAATCACCTATAACGAGTTTGATGTCCTGATGTACTTCTGTTGTGCATCAACATTTTCTGAAGTAATGGTATCAGTACCATCATCCAAAGAGTTGTCACAGACTCACTGTTACTTCCGTTAAGTCCAGTGAATCAGATTTTTCAGTAATCAGCAAGTACTTATTGCCTCGTGCTTATATGCAGTGCAACTGGTGAGTATTGGCTACTGGGATACAAACTTGACATTCACTCCTGGATTTCATAGTACAGCCAGATCCAAAAAGACTACTGCTGTAGTTGAACTGCCTTTTCCACTTTGAACGTAGCACCAAACTGCTCACATGACCATTCCACCTATTCCATCTACAATGCCCTTGTCATGTGATGTTGCTGAAAAATTCTAGCTCAATGTCATGGCATTCTGAAGAGTGTATCCATGAACACATTAAGTTTGGTGTGCTGTAATTCACCCGATAATGGCGTAATGATTATAATATTTGTCCATGCATAGGTAGTATAGAGTGTGGCTTGGGCATAATTTTACAATCCGCACATGGCAAAAGATAGATGGCCACTGCCCACCAGACTACAAGAAATAACCTGGTTGGCAGTGATATTATAAAGTTTTAGATTGGTTATTGCTGCTTCAAACCAATTTACACATTGCACTAGGATTTACTATCTAGTTCAATGGTTTTTGTTGTACCCCAATTGAATTGTGGTTTAGTTGGTGTAATTAGTTCCAATGTTGTGCTAATCCAATTATATGGATTAAGAATAGCTATGACACTGATAATGTTTATTAACATCACACAGAAATTAAATAAACACTTATATTTTGTAATTTTTTTTTAATCCAATCAGCATGGTGTATGGTGTCTAATGTATGGGGTGTCGGACATACATTTTTTTACGACACCACAACTGGTAAATTATTGCATAATAATTTTTTTTTTTATTTGTTCAAACAAATAAAATTAACATTATATCTCGGGTAGTAAAATCTTGACACCACCCAACGTCAGTGAAGGTTAAAAATGTAACTTTTTTGGTGTCGGACGTACATGATTAACACTCATTACTAATTTAAATAAAAGTCTAAAATATACATAACATTTTTATATCATGTAAATTAAATAAGTATATGTCTGGGATTAAACTCCATAAACATTAATAAGCCTACTTATAAATTAAAATAGATATAGTGAAAATGTTTTAATGGAATTTGTCATAAAATATTTTCATTATCATTGTCATATCATTAGTTGCATTATAAATGATAATATAACATCAGTTGAAAATGGATTAATGTGGCATCTAAAACTATGGAATATCACCTTTCAAATGATACCACACTTGCCTCATTTGAACCTGTTTCTAAAAATGACATGTTGGTTTACCTGACCGTGGAACTGCCCTTCAGCTGTGTAAATGAGTACCTGGCGATAGACTGTGATAGATATGTTAACAAATAGTCTATGCACAGTAATGCAAGGAGTGTGACAAGGGGTGTGACAAGAGGAGTGACAAGAGACTGAGCCTCCCTGTTGGGGAGTGGTAATGTAGTGACAAGAACATTGCACTGTGACACACAAATATAATAACTGTCCGAAAGGGAAATGCAGGTTAATTGCATTTTAATCAACTGACAAAATAAAGGATACCAACAAAGTGTCACATGTTTTAATATTATAAGGCATGGATTCCAATTTACTCAAATGATCAGTCTGAATTTATGAAATGAAAGCAGACGGCAACAACATTGCTGTCAGAGGCAAAGCTGACACCTTTGGCTTCTTTTTTCAAATCTTTCTGACTTTCGATCCTGAAAACGATTACAGCAGTTTCATCCCTGTGTACTTAATTAATTATATCGCCACATACAAGACATTTTACAAATAGTTAAGATGCAGCAATCAAACAGGTGTTTATAAAACCTACAGAGTGGGTGGAGTTTAACACGTAAACACAAAGTGCAGGTGACATCAGATAGCCTAAACAAATAGTTTAGAAGATTGTCACTAGAGGGACAGTGGTGTCTGTTTCTTTAGGGTACTATCTAATGTTGTATATTTATGCAGCCGAGCTTTAATTGACTGGAATTGGAATTGACAAAACAGAATTTACCCTATGTCTGCTAAATGCATCTGGGCATCAAATAAAGTGTTTGACAGCAGCAAAGCCTAAATATGTATTCTTTAGGTTTTAGTGGATTAATTTTGTTCTAATGAAGGAAAGAAATGTCTTTTTGTTATTTTGAATGTCTAATGAAATAATAATTTAACTACCTTGGTAATAATTCTAACACTGTTTAATTTCACCCGATTTCCATATTGTTAAATGTTTTCTTTTTGTGTAGGGTCCAAAAAAGGTCACAACTGTTCCTGGGCTGGATGCATCGGATAAACAGTACGTATGATGAACAGTCACA
Source organism: Lamellibrachia columna (assembly GCA_963662155.1). Lineage (NCBI taxonomy): Eukaryota > Metazoa > Annelida > Polychaeta > Sabellida > Siboglinidae > Lamellibrachia > Lamellibrachia columna. Next base: position 30,019,211 of record OY759261.1, on the reverse strand, counting down.
AATTTAAACATTAATGCTGACTACGCAATTACATTTTTCATTCGTCTCATTTCAGATTAATTTCGCAAAAAAACGAACCCATCTATTATCGATTACGACATGCTAGCTCATTTGTGAATTTTGTTGATGAGACATCAGACTATTGATACTTTCACAAGCTACTTGATCAAACAAACAAAGTCACTTGTTTTTTTTCATTTTAACTTAAAGTCACACTCTTTACTAGACCAACTGTGCCTATTAAACTATTCACACACTACAGATTTGATACATATACCATTACAATGGGTCAAACTCAACACAGTGTGATTTATTTCCAGATATGTATTTAATTTGACCAAATAAAACTAAGAGACTGTAATGATCAGTATGTTAAATTTTGCTATACTACCTAATGCAATTGTCACAATGTTTCAGTGAAGGAAACTTGCCAGACATTCAGAAAGCAGGAAGCCTGCATGAGTTTCTTATGGTTCTTCACAAGAACTATGGTGACATTGCTTCCTTCTGGTTTGGCCAACAACTCACTGTCAGCATTGCCTCGCCACAGCTATTCAAAAAGCACGCCAAGTCTTTTGACCGTCCGCGTAAGTTTCTGTATGGAGCAGCACGACTATTGAAGTTCTTCTAAATTTGCTTTTTAACTCATCTCATGTCAGACATTTATCGCCAAAATGCAATTAGACCTACCTAGTGTCTAATATGACATGTTAGATCTTGTGCAAATTTGTTATTTACTTTTGGTGATACATTTTCAGTAACTTTTATAAAGGAAGATCCTTGCCAAAAATTATTGTCTTGTCCGCAACAATTTTTTATATTAAATGCTATGCTTGTTATAATTGGTTTAAATTTTTTTCATGCAAATTGAAAGATCATAAACCTGAATTATTAACACATTACATGTCTTTACTAAACAAAGTAGTGAACAATAGTTATCATACTTCACGTCATAAATACCATGCACAGAATTCCCATGTGGTATTTTTAACATTATTATTAAGATATATTTATTTGTTTCAGCAATTATCTTCCAAATTATGAAGCCGTGTATTGGGTCCAACAGCATCCAATTTTGTAATGGAGAAGAGGGTCGCAAGAGACATACGATGTATGGCCGATGCTTCAATGACCAAGCCATAAGTGCATATTACGACACCTTTTACAAAGTAAGTTGTAACGCAGTTTTACACTATTCATAGCTTTTTGTGATCCGTGTAGATCTGAGGATTTACATTAATGTTTAGTATTAATGAATGTTGCCATCTATTAGACTATGCTAGATTTCGTTGGAAATCTGCCTAGCATCAAAACTAGTTGCTGTTTGACCACTGAGTGTGTCATTTGATTTTATACCAGTGAGATGAACACAAGAAAATGTAATTAATCATGATTTCTCCATTTGAAGCAAACACATATGAAAACGGGATATGTTGGGGTTCCAAAATCTGGAAAATCTATACAATGTAGCAGGTCTGGGGATAATGATAGCAAAAACTCACCAGGACTATTTGGTTGTCTCTATTTTCACTCCAATCACCAATGGCACTTTTTCTCAGTTTCACTCCAGTGGCAGTTTCAGGGTTATTGTACACAATTACAGTAATGCACTAATGTAATGTTGTAGCTGGCTGATGGGTTGGTCCAGAAATGGAGGAACGTTCCTGGAGAAGAACACATTGGGCTGTGGGAACAGACGGCTGCCATAGCCATCAAGGCCATGCTTGAGTGCTCCTTTGGAAAGTACTTCAGTGACGACACTGCTGTAAACAACATAAGAAGAAGCTATGATGTGGTATGTCTGTGTGTTTGTTCAAGAAGAAGATATGATGTGGTATGTCTGTGTGTTTGTTCAAGAAGAAGCTATGATGTGGTATGTCTGTGTATTTGTTCAAGAAGAAGCTATGATGTGGTATGTTTATGTGTTTGTTCAAGAAGAAGCTATGAAGTGGTATGTCTGTGTATTTGTTCAAGAAGAAACTATGATGTGGTATGTCTATGTGTTTGATCAAGAAGAAGCTATGATGTGGTATGTCTGTGTATTTGTTCAAGAAGAAGCTATGATGTGGTATGTCTATGAGTTTGTTCAAGAAGAAGCTATGATGTGGTATGTCCATGTGTTTGTTCAAGAAGAAGCTATGATGTGGTATGTCTATGTGTTTGTTCAAGAAGAAGCTATGATGTGGTATGTCCATGTGTTTGTTCAAGAAGAAGCTATGATGTGGTATGTCTGTGTATTTGTTCAAGAAGAAGCTATGATGTGGTATGTCTATGTGTTTGTTCAAGAAGAAGCTATGATGTGGTATGTCTATGTGTTTGTTCAAGAAGAAGCTATGATGTGGTATGTCTGTGTATTTGTTCAAGAAGAAGCTATGATGTGGTATGTATGTGTATTTGTTCAAGAAGAAGCTATGATGTGGTATGTCTATGTGTTTGTTCAAGAAGAAGCTATGATGTGGTATGTCTATGTGTTTGTTCAAGAAGAAGCTAAGATGTGGTATGTCTGTGTGTTTGTTCAAGAAGAAGCTATGATGTGGTATGTATGTGTATTGGTTCAAGAAGAAGCTATGATGTGGTATGTCTGTGTATTTGTTCAAGAAGAAGCTATGATGTGGTATGTCTATGTGTTTGTTCAAGAAGACGCTATGATTTGGTATGTCTGTGTATTTGTTCAAGAAGAACCTATGATGTGGTAATTAATCAATTTCATAGACAATTGATTGGTTCATGCCTCTGATCAAGGAATCAGTTGAATTTCATTCTGTCTGAGATCGTGACCTGACAATGAGGACAAACACAACAGGAAGAGATTATTATGTTATTAACTCTTGATAATAGTGTCAACAAAGTCGGGCGTTCGAATGATGGACTATAGTCACTTTCTCCGA